>CM076578.1:1748944248-1749544248 GCA_034641835.2 Pinus albicaulis | reverse complement strand
GCTACTGATGGGAGCGTCGAGAAGTATAAGGAAATATTTGTTGCCCAAGGCTTCTCACAGATTGAAGGGATTGATTATGAAGAAACCTTTGCACTTGTCGCACGGTATTCTTCCATAAGGACCATTCTTTCTCTCTCAGTGCAGATGGGTTGGCACATTCATCAGATGGATGTGAAGACTACGTTCCTTAATGGGATCATTAAGGAAGAAGTGTACATTGAGCAGCCTGAAGAATTTGAGATCTTCAGCAGTGAGTCGCATGTTTGCAGACTCAAAAGAGCACTGTATGGGCTGAAGCAAGTGCCTCATTCTTGGTACACATGGATCGATATCTATTTCACTGGACTTGGCTTCACCAAGGGTGAGGCAGATGAAAACCTGTACGAAATTGTGGTGGAGGGTAAGATTTTAATCATTTTTATTTATGTTGATGATTTAATACTAACAGGTGATGAGCAGTTGATACACTCATGCAAGGAAAATCTTGCAAAGGAGTTTGAGATGAAAGATTTGGGCCTCCTTCATTATTTCCTTGGATTGGAAATATTGCAGCGAGAAGGTGAACTGTTTGTGTCTCAAGGCAAGTATGCTCGGGAGATACTTGGTAAGTTTCACATGGAAGACTGCAAGCCCATGGATACTCCTCTTCCAGGAAATTGGAGGAAAGAGGATTCTACATTGGCAGAGGTAGTGGATGCCACTGTTTATCAACAATTGGTGGGTTCACTCATGTATTTAGTTAATACAAGACTAGAAATATGCTATGCAGTGAACCAACTTATTCAAGTGATGGTTAAGCCTACCAAGATCTTTTGGAAGGCAGGAAAGCGTGTCCTAAGGTATCTCAGGGGTAAATATGAGTATGGCTTATGGTACAGACAGGCAGACGAGGTGAAGTTGCATGGCTTCACGGATGCAGATTGGGAAGGAAACCCAATGGACATAAATAACACATTAGGAGGGGTTTTTAGTATCGGATCTACAAAAATTTCTTGGTACAACAGGAAACAAATATCCGTGGCACTCAGTTCAGCAGAAGCAGAATACATGGCAGCAAGTCAAGCCACATGTGAAGCTATCTGGATGAGGAAGATACTGGTTGGTTTGTTTGGTTCTCATTTAGATCCTACAGTGATACATTGTGATAATCAGAGTTGCATTAAACTCTCGATTAATCTTGTGTTTCATGATAGATCTAAACATATAGATATCTGGTATCATCATATCAGAGATTGTGTGCAGCGGAAGATCATGTTGCTTCAGTACATTCCCATGTAAGATCAAGATGCAGATATTCTGACGAAGGCGCTCAACAGGAGAAAATTCGAATACCATAGAGGCAGGATCGGGGTGAAGGATAATCCCTATCTTGTTGAGAGGGAGTGTTGAGATTCAACAAGATGATGAGTTTAGTGAAAATTAAGCACCTTCACTAAGTGGGGTCCGTAGGTTATTTTTAGGTGTATGTCTATTTTTAGACATGGTGAGCATATTCTATAAGTTGCAGGATGCTATTTGTAGATGGTTGGTCAAATGTGAAAAATAGATGAGATTTTGTTTTTAGAAGATTAGGCAAAGTCTATTTATAGATCATCAATCTAAAATTAGATGCATGTTGATTATTATTAGCCCTTAATAATAATCCGACAATAAATATAAACGTATTCTCTTGGAGCACTTTATTTCAGTGAAAAAATTTGGCAAATCAGTGGGCTGAAGGAATTATGCAATTCCTAGGGTGGTTGGTGACTCATGCATGGAGGACTCAGTTAGAGCTAAAGTGGCAAAGTTGTGACAGAGTTGGAAGAGTAGTTATGGGAGTTGTTATTCAGTTTAACTCAGTTAAGTGAGTTAAACTCAGTTGTGCTAGTTCTATCTAGTTCTAACTAAAGATACACTAGTGAGAGTTTATTGAATTAATTATTAAATTAATTCATAACTGAGACTCACTTGTAACTGAACAAATACAACAATTAACTAATTGCATGTTAGTTCCAGTGGAGACCCAGTGGAGAGATAGGTGAAAGGGTGAGATGGACTATCTGTTGTGACTATAGTGATGCATTCAATGCATCTGACACACATTGGAGATGCCAATGAGGATTGTGTAGTCAAGGAAAGGCCAATTCGAATTCATTTAGGGGTCTTCTTTAGTAAGGATTGCGCAGTGGAGGCAAGCTGTCAGGAGGCAAGAAATTGGTGCATAGATATGCAAATTTCTGCATGACAGTGTGTAGTGATTGTTGATTGTACTGAGAGCTTGATGTACTAATATTTGTATGAGATTATTACATGATCCATTTATATACATAATATATGATAGTTGGGGTTTTTAGTTTTAATCTTTCCCATTAAAAAAATGTGTTTATGTGTGATTGATTTTCTTCATATGTGTTTCACAATTGGCAAATTAATTTCCGCAAAGAATTAAGTGGAAGGATTTTTTATTTAACATAAGATTAATTTGTTAGATTAGGAGAATCCGGTAATACTATCAGTATTAATAAATTTCTACATGCCTATTGTTGGCCTCACAGCCATCATATTGTTCATCAAATGAGGCATTCGTAACACATGGATTATTCTTATCAAACGTAGGAGCTTCACATGCCTCATTTTTCATCCATAACTTTAGGTGATTAATCATTATGTTCAAAAAAAAAGTGGAAAAGACAATACATGTCTATTATTATTAGCTCACAAATTAGCATTACATACCAATTTTTCAACAACACTTCAAATTTTTACAAAACCTGGAAGATGTTCATTACAATCAACAACTTCAAAGTACTCTTCTTCAAAAGTATGTGCTAGCTATTGAAAAAAAGTAGCATCAGTCATGTATTTGAGTTGCACATCCCATGTACTAGGATGAGTGGATGAGTATTTTTATATGACAACACTGGGATTTACTTACAGGGGAAGGTCTATTGTTTCTGCTTTATTTTAAGGGGAAAATCATCATCAAAATCTTTCTGTTCACCTAAGTTATGATCTCTTTCAAGAATTTATTTCTCTTATTGAAGAGAACTTGATCCATCATATTATTGAACCCACTTCCAACTCGTCAAGTACTTTAGACATGGGATTTGCATTGTATGCCATATTGAAAAGGTCATATCTCTCTTTGTGGAGTCCCTAGTGAGATCTCCTTTCTTTGAAAGTTTTTTCCCGCTCTCAACATGAATACATGTAAAAAGTCATTTTGTTCAAGAGGAAAATTGTTTTGTCCCTTGGTGGAGTCAATCGACGAGCAACAAGGTCTTCAACCAGCTCATCCTCATCACAGTGTTGTAGATGAACTACTAATTCTATGGAATTAAACTTGTTAAAACAACGACACTAATATTTTTTTTTTTCCCAAACTTAAAGTCCCCAAAACCATTTGGAACAAGCTTGGAGAAACTCAAAGACATTTCCATTGTTTCCTCAACAAAATCTTTGAGTTTAGAGTGAGTTCTCTTCAAGCTCAAGAGAGGTATATCAACTTGGTGTTTATAATAGTAATTAAGTACAAAGTTTCAACAAAAGTTACCATAGAACAATAATAAGTTAAAATAGATATATCATTTAATATTTATGTTAGATTCACTATGAATGGTTCCATTTTAATTATCTTATGGGGCCTTAAGTTTGTGAACACAGATATGGAAATGAATGATTAAGAATATTAACATGGCTCTCTGAATTAGTGAATGAATCCTGCTAAGAAATCAACCAAATTGTGAATCAACATTGGATGAAATCATTCTAGTAATGAATGATGCCACATAATAGAAATGTTCAATGTAGCATGTAAGGAGATTAACCAAATGAATATCCCTTATTGATCAAAGTGTTTTACAAAACATTCACATAATTAAATTTGATCAAAATTTGAAAGTCACAAAACTTACTTTCCATCTTAATTACATGAAATTGTTACAACAGAGACACTCTAAAAATGCCTCCATTTTTACATAAAAGAATTGGAACCTGATCACTCTACGAATTTGAATTTGAGTTTCCAACACATATTTTTTCCATTCCTTTTCTATGGAATAAATTCCCAAATCTGAAGTAGGTTGTCATAAGTCAAGGTTTCTAGCCTTATTAAATTCAACAGATAGCAATTTTTTTTCCAAGTCTCCTCAATTTTCTTCCTACAGATAAAACTTCACAACTTCTTAGTAATGCTTGTTTTCTCAGTGATGTCTTGGAAATTGTTGGTTTTCTTTATCTAGGCCAAATTGTGCTTTGCATATATCCAATTGTTTATGTTTTTTTGTTACTATTTTGTTGCTGTTACTATTTTCCAGTTTTCATTTTTTTTTTCTTCCAAATTCCACATTTGGAACATAACACTTGTGATGCGGACTCTACCTTGAGGTGCACCTAGAGGACAACCACTAGAACTAATGTTACATATTTAATTCCAAAATCTAGAACCTAAAATTATAAATCTGAATTTTACAATTTGCTCAAATCTCATCTTATGCAGCTTATTAATGGAACCAATTTGGATGCATTTACCTAGTGGCAAAGGATTGCAAGGAGAATCCTCGGCCAGATAAGTATCACTTCTAGGGATGACTAGTGAGCACCACTAGAGTGTGTTTCAGCAAATTCTCACAAAGAAAAGAAATCATTTTGAACAAAAGTTACATGATTTGGTATTCATACAATATATTGATCAATTGAAGCATGACCAATTGACCAACACATCTGTAACATACAATTTTATCAAAACCCATTCAACTAGACTGCACTGGCTAGTTCAAACCAGTTATTGAAAACATATGGGAAAAAGAAGATACGTTGTTCCCCTTTCCAGAACCTGAAACAAAGGATTTATAGCTTGGAAACAACACTGAAACATTTCCACGCCTTATCCAAGACTTTTCCAACCATTTCACCATGATCCTGAAATGTTTCCTGATTTTTAGATGTTTCAAATGCTACCAGGCAAGATACCAGGTAGAAAAAGTGATTTTTTGACATTAAAGAAAAAATAAAAACCATAAAGGAAAACTATGAAACCTTGACCCTAAATTGAGCATCAAAGCTTGAAAATAAAGCCTCAATCCTATAAATCAAGACCAAAAGCTAAATCCTAAATTTATTTGAATTTTATGTCTTGTGGTTTTTTCTCAATGTATTTTTCCTTAAAAAATCACATCTTATTTTTGGTTTAGTAAAACACTGAACTTCAGGAATTTTACTACATCAAATGCTTTTATACTATAGTGTTGAAGTACAATGATTGTGTTCTATTGAATTTCTCATCTTTTGTACCAATTCCTCAGCCTTGTTGTAATAAAAACCCAAAGACTTGCATATCAAAATTGATATGGTGGTAGTTTCAGCCCTACAAAACAATAGCCTACATATATGAATAGTTAAATGGAAAAGCACTTATTTCCAATAATATTCCAATAGGCTTCCATGTTTTTCTTTTCCTTTTTTAAACTACACCTATATGACCTAAGTTACTCCATTACAAGTACATTCTCATGTCTCTGTCCTTATGTCATGGAGGAAATCATGATGTTGCCATATTTAGCATTTTTTTATATGACATACATGTGATATTTTAATATTATTTCATGCAATTTTATCATTACAATATTTGGAAGTAAAAAACATACCCAAGAGAAGCCAGTTGTGTCTAGAGATAGTGTTGTAGCATAGAGTGCAAAATTGCATGCCATCACATTTTCATCATATTTCTCAACAACTGAGCTCACTTATTTATACACGAGTGCCTATGATATGAAATGGATCTGAACCTACAAATGGGTGTAAGACTCAGTACTTGTAAGAGACAACTTGGTAATTCATGAAGGTTTACTGGACAATGTAAAAGACATTTTAAATGTAAAGATGAATAAGACAAAAAAAATCAAAGAAAAAAAGAGATGAAAATAGAGCATTAAATGGAAGAAGAAAAATGACTAGGACAGAAGGTTGAGGAATGGGAAGTGATTTTTTCCAAGAGTGAAATAGGCACAAAAAGCCATGAAATAATGTAACTATATATTGCTAGAATGAAGAAATGATCACCCATTTGAATATGGATTTCCCATTTGGGTTTTCAGGGAAAAATCTCGATGTTAGTGATGTGTGTGAGTTTATTATTGTGTGATGGAATTTTATTTACAATTACATATTGATGGTTTTGAATTTTGACAAATCCATATGGCATGATTCATTCACTATTATTTTGAATTAATTACGCAATTCGATTTTGGTCTGTGCAACTTGATGTTACTGGAAATTGATGGCAGCATTCATCAAGCTAAAGGATTCTCCGCTTGACACAATATATTTGAAATATATTCTAAGAAAGTATTCTGTGTAATGGGTGAATTCATGGTTGAATTTAATTTCTCTCAATTTTTTGTTAATTTGCAACTGCCAAAGTACTCAAGTTGTCATATTTTGTTAAGATTGATCAATGGTTATGGAAACAAAGTTGTTGCAATTATATCTGGAGTTGCTAATTTGAGATTTTACGGCTATTGGAGAAGTTTATCCCTCTTGCATACTTCCTTTCTGATTCATTAGTTAAGATTCAGTGTTGGCTAAGATTGTACCCACCCCTGGACTACAATTTTATCAGTATTTGGGTGAATTTCAGCAACACAAGCATTATACATCCTCTCTAAACAAAGAGTTTAATGATGCTAATTCAAATTCCTTTAACCATGCAATGTACAACCCATTCACACACCATACAGTCACCCTAATTCAACGATTTCTCTACTGGCTCACTTTCCCATCTCTCCCTGGTCAATTTTCCACTCTAGTCGAGTTAATTACCCCTCTGGTTGTTTTCATTTTTCTTGATCAATTGGGAACTCAACGAGTTGAATTAGAACTCCCTAGCCAAGTTTTCAGTAGTCAAGTTAATTTTCAGCCCATCCTTTTTTTTCCTCTTTACAAAATCTAGCACCAAATTTATTACCTCTTAGAAATTTGTTGATTGTACTTTGGGTTTTATCTTATACTATGGGGATCTTTCATATAATTTTTTGATCGTACTATGTGGGTCTTTCATACATATTAACTTGTGGAATCAAGGTAGCCACTCGGTCATCTTGTGAGTGCTAGAATATATATATGAATTCTGGAGCTGGAACTAATTCAAAATGTGATAAATGGTTTGATGGTAAAGAGACAAGGCTCCAACCATGGAATTTTTAGACTTCATTTGGTGCATTTATCTATGTTGGTTACTGGTCAAGAAACTGTGTAGGCCACCATTTAAACAGAGGAGCCACATGAATGCTAGAAGCAAAGCTTCCAAGTTTATTAAGGATTGATTGACCCTCCATGTGCCAAGAAGGTGCTACCAAATTGACACACTTACTAACTACTAATGAGAAGGATGATCTTACAAGGGGTTGAGTTTTTCACATTCAAAGAATAGGCTCTACGCAGACATTATCTACCATCAGACTTCTTGAGGTTGCCTTCCACAATACATAGTGTATGTGAGGTAATTGGTTTGGAAACCAAGCAATGTGGCTCAAAACTCTCTTTCCATGTCCACTAGAGAACCATAAAGGAGAATTTGGCTTGCAGACCTTAATTAAGAGCTTGAATACAACCAGTACAGGCATTCATTTTTCCTGTTGAGGCTCAACAACAAAAAAACAATTCAGAATCCTTTGGCTATTTACAACCAAATACATTTATAAATAAGCAAAGTGGGTTTACTAATTTCCATTTTTCATTACATGTTGTGTGCAGGCTACACAAGAACAAAGGACTTGCATCCAAGATAAGAACAAACAAGAGCCGAGATCCTTGTGCAAGGTAGAGGGCAACGACCTAGTAGCCTCTATAAAGGCAGACCTCTCTGTACAAGACCAAGAGTGAGATGATAAACATACTTCAGCACAATATCCATGTTGGTGAGGTAAGTGGATTGTAAGACTCTCATTTACTGTAAGACCCTCATTTACTGATCACCCTAACCAAATTACGCCCTTAATGCATTGATTAGTTAGTTGACAGGCCCTCACATCACCCAATTGATTGTCCAATCAGTTAGTGAACCAAGAAAAATACACCTTATTCAATCGAAATTGAGTCTAATCACAGATTCCAACAGTTTTTCTAAAGGTGCAATCAATATATTCTTTTAATAGATGATAACAATATGATTCAACCTTCGAGTAATTTAGTCGATGTTTGGAAATAACTAACATTTTATTGATTATATATATATATATATATATATATGTATAGTATATGCTCTGTCCCGAGGATTTTTTTTAAATGATGTTCATGCTCTCAAAAACACTCCCGCTCCATGCAACCTTGATCCTTCATCAACCACTTGATCTCCCTTTCCCCAAAACCTAGGTTATCATGAATTAGATTTTAAAACACTACATCGCCAGCTCTGAAATTCCTTCTCTCACAATATCCCACCATATATGGGTCTTAAAGCACCCTACCATTGTTGCCTCCACCACAAGAAATGTATCTTAAGCTCACAGAGGAGACATAAACTGTGTGCTTCCCTCAAACTTTCTTTGAAACACTTTTCATGCACTGTATCCCCATGTCACTCCTCCCTTCCATATGATATTAAACCTACCACCTTGTTTCCTCATAATACCACCCTTTATGATGTCCTCGAGAAACCCTTGATATGGTTAGTTCTCCACTGTTCATGTTTCTTATTCTCATTCTGGGATATCCCAGATACTATTTACTATTTAGGCAATGAATATCAGCATATGAGAAAGGTTTTTAGGTATAATTCTTCAAGCATGGTCTCCATGCTTTGGATAACTACTTATTTTATTAAGGATTTATTGACCCTCCGTGTGCCAAGAAGGTGCTACCAAATTGACACACTTACTAACTACTAATGAGAATGATGATCTTATAAGGGGTTGAGTTCTATGCATTCAAAGAACAGGCTCTACGCAGACATTATCTACCTAGATGAGAAATTCCTTACACAGTTTCAATCAAATTCTGAGTTAATATCCATCAGACTTCTTGTGGTTTCCTTCCACAATACATAGTGTCAATATTTGCATTAAACAAGACAAATGTGGTTTCTTGCTTCATGATATCAACTGCAGGACCATTCAATAAGAAAGCCTAAATAACTCAGTATATGAAATGTTGAAGTGACGTTCCAAAAATATGTCACAATAATTAGTGTGCATTTGTAATTTTTTCACCATCACATGAATATTTAATCACAGAAAGAGAACAAAATACAGAGACACACATACATAGAAATAGGGAGCAAGAACAAAAGCACACCAGTTTCTTCCAATAACTTCTTTTAGAGAGTAGCCTGTTATTTTGAAAAATCTAGGACTAGCATATACAATAGGATAATATGGTTTGGTTTCATCTGATACAAAAAATGTCTGTTGTAACTTGGATAATGCTTCCTTTAAGTCTTTTGAAACCCGCTGAACAGTTGTTTCACTCCCACAATAAAATCCATCAGATGTCCTCTTTGAGCCATGAATATTTGTATCCTTTTGTTGTAGGAAACAGTGGATGTAGTCTCCCTGGATAAATCACCTATGTGGATAAATCTAGTCCATCAATTGTGATTAATAATAGAAGGTAGACCGAACTCTGTCCCAAACCTAGCAAGGAGAACAATGACGGGAAAATAAATTTGAATAAGTCGATTTAGATTTTAGAGTAGCCGCAAAATTAGATTTTAATAGGTAGTCAAATAATCTGGCCTTTATGCATTGGCTCTTGGTTCTGGTGTATGGACATATGGGAGGGGGCTAGCCCATGGGGCTGGCACCTTCCGAACCCCTGTTCAATGGTGCAATAAACTTTAAATCGAAGTGGTCAACCATATGGTTAAGGCCCATCGGAGATAGGAGAGTCAGTAGAGCATATTAGTTGCGCAGGGGTGGTCATGGGTTCGACCCCGACCCCCCATCAAATTTTTACTCCTATCTGCCATTGTATAAGTTCCCCCTAAACATATATGCGCTCTCCCCAAATGTTGGAATTTGGAACCTAGTTAATAAAATATACCCCAATAAAATTAATGAAATTTCATCTCTCTCCCCAAACGTTATTTGGAACCTAGTTAATAAAATATATCCCAATAAAATTATTTGGAACCTCGTTAATAAAATATACCCGAATAAAATTAATGAAATTTCAACGCTCCCCCCAAATGTTCGAACTAATGAAATTTCATCTCACCCAAAACGTAAAATTCCATATCTCCTCAAACGTCGTAAAATTTCATATCTCCCTAAACGTCAAAATTATGACGGTTTATTTCATCTCCCAAAACGTCAGAATTCTGACGATTTATTTCGTCTCCCCAAACATCGCTCCCAAAACGTCGGAATTCTGATGATCTATTGCATCTCCCCAAACATCGCGATTCCGATGATTGCCGACACTTCGTTCATAAATGTCGCTATTACGACGCTTGTTTCATAAATGTCACTATTCCGACACTCAGTTCACACATGTTGCTATTCTGAAGATATCCCTAAACGTCGCTATTCTGACGATACTCCCTAAACGTCGCTAGAGCGATGCTTGTTGGCAGAATTAAAAAAATTGAGAAATATTGGGGAACTTTCCAACAATACGTCAAAACTGTTAGAACTAAAGTGTCATAAAATTGACCATATGTTATATCCACTATGAGAATTTCTACCTCACAGAAATCCGTAGTGCTATCAGTATACAAACATTTGAAGGAACTAAGAAGAAGACCAAAAACATGTTGCATGACAATAGTGTTATAAGGATTGACTATGAGACACATGCATCATATTGCAGTGTATCGAACCAGGTAGAGATAATTGAGGAAAACCAATATCTTTCTTCTCATAGAGCGAAACACAGAGGCTGGTTTCATGGCTATGAAATATGGAGAATTGGATACATACCGATACGTTGCAGGTTGCGAAGTTCTCTGGCGTCGACTAACCTGGTTACAGAACTCCGCACGCGATAGAAGAAAAACATGTAGAGAATGGTGAAGGCCATGTAAATATCCCAGTCCCATCTCACCCAGTGGCACACATCCCAAATCATTCCTGACAACCCACCTGTCATGTCGAGATGTTCTGCATTATAACTTAATGTGGTCATAACTATCCGTGGGTGGAGTCGTCCATCCCATTGTGCGCACGTCATCCTCGACCATGGTGTGATGGCCTTTTCATGCCTCTGCCACGTACCCACCTCCCATCGCCATGATATGTCGCTTGCCTTGATAGTTGGCACCCCAATCGGGGGATTAATTTTTTTAGAATTAAACACTAGAGCCTATTAGTAAAGATTGAAATAAATTCTTATTTATTTATCTTAATATATTTTTAATAGAATTAAGCACTAGAACATACTAGTAAAAATTGAAATAAAATGTTATTATTTTTTAATATATTTTTAATAGAATTAAACACTAGAACCTATTAGTAAAGATTTAAATAAATTCTTACTTTTTTAAAATATATTTTTAATAGAATTAAACACTAGAACCTATTAGTCAAAATTAAAATAATTTATTTATTTATTATATTTTTAATAGAATTAAACACTAGAACCTACTAGTAAAGATTGAAATAAATTCTTATTTTTTTCTTATATTTTTAATAGAATTAAACACTAGAACTTATTAGGAAAGATTGAAGTAAATTTTTATTTATTTATTTATTTGAATATATTTTTAATAGAATTAAACACTAGAACTTATTAGTAATGATTGAAATAAATTATTATTTATTTATTTATTTGAATATATTTTTAATAGAATTAAAAATTAGAACTTATCACTAAAGATTGAAATAAATTCTTATTTTTTTATATTTTTAATAGAATTAAACACTAGAATTTATTAGTAAAGATTGAAATAAATTCTTATTTATTTATTTTATTTTTTAATATATTTTTAATAGAATTAAACATCGAACCTATTAGTAAAGATTGAAATAAATTGTTATTTACTTTTTATTTTTATTTTTCAATATATTTTTAATAGAATTAAACACTAAAATCTATTATTAAAGATTGGAATAAATTCTTATTTATTTATTTTAATATATTTTTAATAGAATTAAACACTAGAACTTATTAGTAAAGATTGAAATGAATTCTTTTTTATTTCTTTTTTATTTTTAGTATATTTTTAATAGAGTTAAACACTAGAACCTATTAGTAAAGATAGAAATAAATTCTTATTTATTTATCTTTAATATATTTTTAATAGAATTAAACACTAGAACCTATAAGTAAAAATTGAAATAAATTCTTATTTATTTATTTATAATATATTTTTAATAGATTTAAACACTAGAACCTATTAATATATGGTTTTAAAATATGAAATAAATCTTGGAGTGATTCCACAACATTAACAATCTTAATTTTATAAATAAATGTCTTTCGGATTAATTACATCATTAGGATTAGGTTGACGTTTCCAACCAGCTAATGTGGTTCATCCTCAGGATAAGGTGAAGAACCTAATTGATTTCGATAAAAAAATAGTGGAGATGCATCAAAAATAGCCACTGAGAACTAGTTGTTAAGAACTAGTCATTAAGACTAGTTGTTGAGAACTAGCCGCTAGAAAGTTAGTTAGTTAAGAATTAAAATTAAAAATTAATTGAGTAAAATTAAATAATAAATTAAGTTAAATTTTTATTAAAAAATATTTATAAATTATTATGTAATAAATATAATAAGTAATATGGAGGGGAATTTTTTTTAATTTAAAATAAAATAACTAAATTAATTAATTAAATTAAAATTAAAAATAAATCAATAAATAAATTATTTAATTAATTAAAAATATTAAAATAAAACATAAATAAATAAATTTAGTTACCTTATTTGATTTTTATTTTTATGTAATTAATTAATTAATTAAATTAAATTATCTTATTTTACTTTATTTTATTTATTTATAATAATAAAATTTACCACTCCCTATTACCTATTTATTTTACATAATAATTTATAAACTCACTTTTTAATAAAATTTATTAATTCATTATTTAATTATTTAATTATTTAATTATTTATTTATTAAATTAAAAAAAAATCACCTCCTATTACTTACTTAGGTAATTTTGTTTATTTATTTGTGTTTTATTTTTATATTTTTAATTAATTAATTAATTTATTGATTTATTTTTATTTTTAATCTAATTAATTAATTTCGTTATCTTATTTTAAATTAAAAAATTCCCCTCCCTATTACCTATTATATTTATTACATAATAATTTATAAACCCTTTTTAATAAAAAATTTACTTAATTGATTAATTTATTATTTAATTTTACTTCATTAATTTTTAATTTTAATTCTTAACTAACTAATTTTCTAGCAGCTAATTCTCAACTACTAGTCTTAACGGCTAGTTCTTAACAACTATTTCTCAACGGCTATTTTCGGGCAGTGATGTATCTCCACTATTTATTCATCGAGATTGATTAGTTTCTCCACCTTGTTATGAGGATGAACCACATTAGCTGGTTTGAAATGTCGACCTAATCCTAATGATGTGATTAATCCGAATGACATTTATTTATATTATGGATCACAAAAGTCTTAGATCTAACATAATCTTAATTTTTCTTTTTACATTAAATATGTACCAATTTTACATATTTGAATTTTGACTGTGCATTAATTTTGTTGCAGACTTATTAGAAAAGAAATAATTCGATATTTTAAAGGGAAAAAAGTAAATTTAACATTTTATGCAACATTTAAAATTCTAGAAAATGAATTCTGCTCGCATTAAATTTATTTCATTATTTAAGGTTTTTGTATAGTTGGAAAATTTTACAAAAAATTATCAAAGGTAAGCAAAAGACCCATTTTATAGAAAGGTATGTGTAATTTATATTCTGGGAAGAGATTAACAAGGGATGAACATCTATTTTTTATATTTATTTTTTATATTAAGGCTAATTTCTATTTTTCTTTTTTTAATGCAGTAAATAGTAAATAAGGACTTTTAAAAAATTTCTCGGGTTGAAGATTTGGATGGAACGTGTAATTCATTTAGGGAGAAAGAAAGTATTAATTCAATTAATATTAGATAAGTTAAAAAAATGGAATTGGGAACTAAACACCCTCAATTATAAAAGTGATGTAAATGACCATTAAGGGGTTTTGGGCTAAGCTTTGGAGAGGAGTTAAAGACTTATACTTTTATGGTTCCTACACACATGGAAAAATTTTACAACATTTTCCAATGTGTAAGTTTCTAGAATCTAAATTACTTTCCATATTCCTTCAATGACCATTAGGTGAACCATCATCAAATTTACATAGAGTAATATTTAGTAAAGGAATAATAAGTTACACAAACATTAACTATCGTTATTGTAACATAATAACTTAAACTTATTGATGTAACCTTGCATCAATTCCATGATTCTTTTAACTCAATTAGTTAATCACATACTTGATAATATAAACAACACACCATGCAAGGAATTGACATAAAAAAATGGCACAGAAAGAACCAGATCATTAGACATTGATATACCCTAGAACTCTGTAGGGTAAAAACCAACAAAAGTGTAATTTTATTATTAAATTATCATGAAGGTGTTCACCCTAGTGAACCTTGGTATTTCACCAAGAGTGTTGCAACTCCCAAGGGCTCCTCAACTCAAATTATCAACCTAGGGTTCGTACAAACTTAGACGTGCATATGCACAGTAGGTTAGATTTTACTCATGCCACCTTCATTCATGACATTTGATCAAGGTGTTCAGAGACAGTTCCTCCAACTAAACTATAGTGAAATCTTGTTAATGGAAACGCAATTGAAAATTGATTCTAACTATGAAAGTGAAAATGCCATGTGTTCAACTTGTAGATGCTGATTAACAATACATGAAAGAGAAAGGGCTAATATGCTTGAAAAATTAATATTATTCTATCTTGCATAGTTAATTAAATAAGTAACACATTTTCATGTATCTTCTATCTACTTCACACTTGAAAAATAAGAGTTCTAACTTGCATCATGCTTGTGATAAAAAAAACACTAATTCTACTTTGTTTTGCAATGAGGAAAAGAGGTGGTTGGAGTGGTATAGGAGCTTATCTTGATCATAAAATCACAACTTGGGGTAATTATTCATCTTGACTAAGCTAAGGTTGAAGTGGGGAGAAAAAAAGGTGAAGGAAAGGTGTTACATGCCTGCTACAGGTGCTGCTACAGGAGGTCATGTATTGCTACAGGAGGACCTGTAATTATACAAGAGGGGTTTTAAGATCCTTGTTAGGGTGGAGATGATGTATTTTAGGGAATGAAGAGGTGGATTAAGGTATTATGGAGTGGAGTAAGGTTGGGAAAGCCTTCTATCCAAGCCCAGGAAGTCTTAGAGGTCTGTCTTGCACCTAGATGAATGCCCACGATGTCCTTAATTTCCTAGGAAGAGTGACTATGGAAACAAAGTTTTGGGACTAGAATTGAGGGATGGAAAGAGAAGATGGTGAATTACAAAATGGATATGAAAGAGTTTCCTTCCCATGAAAATCAACACAACCCCACAACTAGCCACATACATACATGCCTTGATCATTAACAAAGTGATATAAACTATGATGGAAACGATGAGTTGAATTTGAATAACATCTATTCCATGCCAAAACACTATTATGATCACTGAACTGATTTCTAAGTTATAGAAATTAAATATGAAGAAGGACAACTAATGTGTATATATTTCTAATAAATCATAAGAAAAATGTGTTTGGACTGAGATTTTAAATCTTTCCAACCATTCTCCCACAAGATAGGTGATATGGAAGCTTGCAATCCAAGGTTTTTATAGATTAACTTGTACTGCAATGAAATAAAGATGCGAAATGTTTGAAACTAATGAAAAAAATAGAAATACAAAATAGGGACCAAAGCCTTTGGGTTGGACCCAAACCCTAGGGTCTCGGCCCTCTGGAATTAACTGAGATGCGACTTAATAACCAACTTCTCATTATCATAAAATAATCACTCTCACACATCGCATGAAAGTTAACAATGACAATGTCAAGCTCTGAACTCAATAGCTACTCCTAGCTGAATCAAAACTTTGAATCCTAATGATATTTTCATCTTGTTTATTTATAAAAAAGGGTAATTGATACCAGTTCCCTTGAAAATAGGAGTGATTCCCTAATTGATCTCGGAAATGGTGTATTCGGTCCCTCTTGAGCGAGGCATTAAGGCTGCCGAATTCTCAGAGTGCAAGCCAGGTGAGTGAGCAGAGTAAGGAGGGCAGGTTTTGAAACTAAAAGAAACGTGGAGCGAGTGGGCAGACGGAGTCTGAAGGGAAGATCGAGGGGTAGAGGTGCAACAAGCATTAGCAGAGCCGAATTCCAGATTGACAGTGAGACGAAGGGAGAAGTGCTTAGGGGAGGCGGCTCCATTTCCCAGAAAAGGCAAGGGTGCTGTGTAGCGAGGACGGGCATGAATGAAGTCATAACAGTCAAAATGAATTGTAGTAATGGCACCAGGTGGAATGAATTCATATTTAATGGCACCCATGCTAGGGCCATGTGCTGCCTCTTGGAGAGGACAACTACCTAATGTTGGGGAGGCCATGTGGCAGGTTGATTGAGCACTACGAAGCACCCGCATCTGGGGGCTAAGTTTCTTTGAGAACCAACTGAGTGCATGTTGTGCATAGAGCTTCATCATCAATGTTTGGGAGGCAGTCGGAGAGAAGGGGTTCATCATGATCCACTCCTTTGTTGGCCAGGAGGTCCGCCACTGCATTTGTTGTTCTACAAACATGATTGAAAGATATGGCTTTGTGGAGTTGCAACCATCGTTCAAGGAGCTCAAACCGGGCAGATAATCTCTAACTCTTTGATGTTTTGGAGGTGTTGTACTATACAACACCCCCCATTTATTTTAATAATAAATGGGGACCCTTTAAAAAATAAATAGAAATTTAGAATCATTATTTTGTTTTAGCATTAAGTCTTAAAATTTAGGAATAAAGGCTTTTTCTTTCCGTTTTGATTTCATTGCGCTTAGCACAAATCGAAAAAGTTTACAAGATAACAAAGTTAAAACAAATATAGGATTTGTGAATTGCGATAAAGCGCTTCAACCTTTTTGAATTATATAGATTCCTCATTGAAAAGCTTAAAAATCCCTTAAATTATAAATTGTGTCGCGCCTCCTTTAAAGGACATACTTGTAACATTTCGAAAGGAGTTGTGATGAGTCATACCCGATGAGACAATAAAGGAAAAATTAAATATATCCATAAATCCGATAAAGTGCAAATACTTTAAGTCAGTAAGCGCATATCGCATTTCGCAACAATTAACCAAATGGAAATTTATATCCACTGTAATGAGTTGCGATGTGCGATTTGTGCAGATCGCATTTCGAATTTAATTGGCGGAAAAAAACATGTATTATTGATATCTGCTAAAAGTTTTGATTTGCGCTATAACATTTATTATTCAAGCACTTGAACTGATCCTTATTCAATCGATCCATTATAAGATCTAATGACTTAGATTGTTAGATTAGACATATTGTGTAAGGCGTGTAAGAGATTTGATAAACGAGTTAAGGGTTATTAATGACATTCAATGGGTACAAGGCTCAAAATATTGATATCTTACTTGAAGCTTTCTTTAAATCTAAAGCGTTGAATTTTGATTTATGTTGATTTAACTCTATTCTATGTCCTTGTCTCTACTCATCTCATATATGAATTTAATTGTTTTGTTTGAATTCAGGAAATTACCTAAGGAAGAAATATCAACTGGAATGAAAAAGAAAGGCAAATTAGTTGCCCAAGCTTCTATTTCTGAGACTACAGACATGCCTCCATTATTCTCAGACACTACGTGCAACAAAGACAATGTATTTTCTTCATGGTAAGCCATGTACAACCTGTTTGAAGATGACCATCCAAAAGAGCTAAAGAAAGTGGCAACGACGGATAAGGTTGTTTCATTAGAACCATATTACTTTGAAGTTTCATGTTTGTTTCTCCATAGGATAGTGGCAAGGCTGAAGATATTACCATACACTGATATGGTAAAATGGGTCATTGACAACCTCAATATTGGAGACAGGACATTCAATAATTCCAAACTAGAGAACATGGGTTCATTCACTGCCTAGGATTTACGAACAATGTATCATTTGCCTACGTCATAAGAGAATTATTATAAAGCCTTCTTGCAAAGCTTTAAAAAAAATAATCCATACCTAATTAAGGTGGTGAAAGGATGGAATGAATAACAAGGCAAGTTAAAGTGGGACAAACTCGGTATGTACCCAATAACTCAATTGCCATCACCTTACTGTTTTGTAGCAGGAATGTTGTGTAGACTATTTGCTAAACCTAACACCACTAAGTTCTCTATTGAGTGGGTTCCCTTAATTGAAACAATCGTCAATTCGACTATCATGAATTGGGAAAACATTTTATCTGATAATTTGTCCAAAAAAATTATGGATTACAGAAACAAAAGAGTCGTTTCTACTAGGACAATTCCCCCTTTTTACATGAGCGCATATATCATGGATGTTATATGTTTCTGCTCTAGTTTTTCTATTATGGGTTGGAAGTGGACAAGCCAAGACCCTAAACCGATTCACATTTATCATAGAGCCTTATGGGAGTTTGAATTTCATTTACATTTTTACAAAAATTTTGATGGAGTTATGTTGCCCATTTATCAGATTATTTTTAATGAGAGAATTCCTAGAATTTCCAAGGAAGCGAGTGCTAATATTTTACCTGTAGCCATATGGTTTGGTGAGGAAAATTTTACTTATATTAGAGTTTTTGGGAGTCTGTCTTCTCCTCATTTCTTACACTATTACGTTCTAGATAAACTCTTGGCAAGATAAATCACATACCAAACTCTTGTAAATGATATAACCTATTGGAAATATTGAGAGGGGGGTGAATCAATATTTCTTTTCAATTGTTATTTTTTACTAGCTAGATTATTCACAATTAAAACAAAGAAGTGTATAATAATAATATTATTAAGGATTAGGTAGAACTTCAATTATTTTTCAAATAATTGAGTACAATAATTATGTGAGGGCACCAACCCTTTATGCTTCAGGCACCAACCTGTTGTCAAGCACCAACTTTGACTTTGATGAGGCTCCGACCTCTAGGGCTTCGATCCTATCTTCTCAAGGCACCAACCTTGTGTTTAGGAGCTCCTACTCTGAGGAAACCAATCCTTCAGTATTGATAAAAATAAATGATGTACTTACTTGAATTTATTCAATAGAATTATCTGTTTGACTGTCCAAAGTTCTTCAATTACCAAATATCCACTATAGACTACTTATGCCCTCATGATTTCCAACACAGTTGCTTTAACGTATTGGATTGTATCTCAGTGCTATCCTTGTAGCCTTAGTCCTCCATTACTGGAGATTTCTCTCTAATAGTTATGTACCAATAAACGCTGCAATCAACAATTTTTTTTATCACAAAACTATGTAGGTACAGGACCTGTTCTAAATTCTTCAACCAATTCGAGCACTATAATATTTAACAGGTCCGAGTGAGGTTTCCAATGTAAGTCAGAGGTTAGTTGAGTAGTTCTTTTATGATCTGTACCATCGATCCAAGCTTTTTACTGAGCTTCCAAAGTTAGTGATCAATCTGAGTCTCTAAACCAACTGATCTGAAGTCCTGTAGGTATATTCTGAAGGATCTGAGCTTTATTCCAAAATTGGTGATCACTCCTCCAAATGTTCTGAATTATTGTGGGTAAATTCTGCTCCTTAATAAGGGATCCAAGCCTTAATACACTTTGTTCCTGTTCGAGGGTTGGTATCTTATATTGAAGGCACAACTTATTGTTACAGGTTTGAGGTAAGTGAGGTCTCCACAAGATTGTCTGAGGTTAGTTTTGTAGCTTAATCTTGTCTAGAAATTAATCCTAGCTTTTGTGGTTAATTCACCCAAACATTGTTCTATTCAACCTTTACCCAAGAACAAATATGAGCTTTAAAGGCTTCCATAAAAAACTGTATTCAGGTTAAGTGTTTCCTCTCTCAATTTCACGAGTTGTGAACTATCCCTCTCTTTCCTGTGATTGATCACCGAATTGGATGATTGGAGAAATGAAGTGGATCACTATTTATATAGTGGTTCAAGCCTGAAAAACCATGTCTTCATAAGCAGGCTGACATAGTTAGGCTGGAACAGGTTGGCTCTAAGGCCAAAAATTATATTTTAACTTAAAAAAATTCATAACTCTCAAACCGCTTGGATTTTTGGGCTGAGTAGTAGCTCATTGGAAAGCTAGAATTATGCTCTTTTAGATGGTGGAGGTTTCAGGAAATAATTTTCCCTCAAAGGTATTATAAAATTGTTTTTAGTGTGATTGATCCTTTGTGAGAGCAGAAATAGAATGAAGAATGTCTTCATTGATTCCTTTGAGTTTGCTTCCTCATGCTTCCCTTTATTATGCTTTCTAGTAATGGATATTGACATCAATGACAATTAGACTAACAATATCCCCCTTTGTCATTGGATGGAAATATTTTTCTTCTTTCTCCCTTTGACATCAATGGCAATGGGGTGCTAATGTGCTCCCCCTGTCATGTTGCTCCCCTTATCATGATGTACCCCCCTACATGGTGTTTGATTTAATGTGATGCAAGAGAAATGACCCCCATATTTTGGCGAAGATACTCAAATGATTCTCGTGGAAGGGGTTTTTTAAAGATATATGTAATTTTCTCTTTTGTATTGATGTATTTGTTAGTCATCAGTATTTTTCACTTGTTAGTGATGACTAGATCCATAGCTGAGTTTTCTAGAAGCTAAATTCCATATGTCATATCTGTCATCTAGAAAACCCTCATAAAACTTTTTTCGCCCTCCTACTTTTCAGCCTGCCCATGTCAAAGTCAAAACTCATTATCACTATCCTATCTAGCTTCAGCCCTACTGGTGTGCCCATCAGCTCTAAAAGGCAAATCCAAGTCTGTTTCAAAAGCCTCCCCTAAGTTAGGAAGTGGCGTTTTAAGGCATTTCACCCTTGGCAACCATCAAAAGGCCAAAAAACCTCCATCTGCTATAGACCAATCATGACAGGCCTCCCACTCTGCAAATCAAGTTGATCACAGCTCTAAGTCACGCCACTTACACACCCCTAGGTCTCAGCACTGCATAAACCACAGTCTCAAGCTGATTATTAGGTGTTTCACAGTGTTTTATGGATTCTACAAAGACAGGAAATATAACTTCATCTCATGAGAAAATTCTTGAATCTACATTCAGAAGAACAGTTGCTTCTCAATGTAAACATGAGCCTGAGATATATCTGCAAGACAGAGAGTCACTCATCAAGACCTTGCAGCTTCCTTTCAGCATGAAAATCACAGTAAGAGAAAGACACCACTGTCACAGCAAACTGGTAATTTTTCATGGCCAAGAACCTCCTTCATTTACAAGCAGAGGGCTCTGGCCAATATTGACTTTAAAGATTGCAAAAGCCCAGGTTTGCTTTTTACTGAACAGTGAAACAGTGACTCTAAGTTTTCTGAGTGTAAGTGATGATCATAACAGGGCTAGAGTCTGAAGTATGCAAGTTAAAGGGAAAACAGAGTTTTGGTCTTGTAAAGGAAGTCATTTGAAGTTTTTCAAATCATATGAATTGTTAAAACCTTAGAGAGACACATCATTAGTAAAAACAATTCTAAATCATAAGCAGCCTGCTGTTCCAACAAGACCAAATTGAAGAAATGTTGACAAGTCATGTCATTACACAGGCAGAAGAAAAGGTGGTTGTTTTTCAAAGGGTGCTAACCTCCATACTCACAGAGATTATCTTTCAAATAATTTTTCATAAGTTGACCAAGGCAAATGGTGACATTTCAGTTCCCCTGAGCAAAGAGCAGTACAGTGAGACAGTGACACCTTGACTAGGGTTTTTCTGAAGCACAGTAGTGATTGCAGGCAGAAGTAAAAGTATTAATGTTTTCAAGTTTGTTTGATCACCATCATATCCAAGAAAAATCCTTGTCAGGCAGGCTTATCAAACAATCTTCAGATACTTTGCCAAGTGAAGGGCCTCCTTCATTCATGAGCAGATGGCCAAGGCATTGACTGTTTTTAAAGACTGATTGGTCAAAGATGCAGTGGAAAGAGACAAAGAAGGAAAGAAAAAGTCATTACACAGGCAACAGATGGTGTTTATGTTTCAAAAGGTATCAGTTTTCCTACTCATAGGGAAAAGCCTTTCAAACTATGCATCATAGTGGACAGGAGACAATTTGAATATGCATGCCATTGATACAAAAAGGGGCAGTTTCCTTAGGAGAAGGGGTCAAACAACACCTCACTGTCACATTCCAAGAAGTCTAAAAGAGTTCCTTCCAAGTAAACAGAGAAAGATAGTATGAATGGATGCAACTAAAATTTGGCACTTACAACCAAAGGTGGACACTTTCCCTTTGAAAACAAATCAAGATACTCTGCTGCTACAATTTGAATAAGGGTAAATCAGTAAGTTCTAGATACGGTATGCAAGATTTCCATTACCTTTGAAGCACAAGGTAAACTTATAAACTGACAGGTTTTATCATCATTGGAGAAAGGTTGTGAAAACAGATAGTCAAAATGGTAAAAAGGGGTCTTGATCTCAAAACAAACTCTGCCATCATGGTCAAAAGGAAGCCAAGCATTTGTCAAAAAGGCCATCCTTCATAAAAAAGTAAAGGACACTCATCCTCCTGCTCATAAGAGAATGCCTTCAAACAGCTCATCACAGTGGAAAAGAAGGCAAAGTACATTTGGTTTTCCAAAGAAAGTCTGCTCCTATAACAAAGTCAAAGATACCTTGCTGGTATATTTTGAGCAGAGGAAAGGTGTTAGAAGAAGCGCCCTTGAGTATAGACAGAGGATGAAAGAGTTTAAGTGAATGCCACTGAAGCAGTGTACCCACAGTCAAAAAGAGGCTCAAATATCTCATCTCAACAAATACCAAGGGATAGTAAAATTTGCATGGCTGTTGAATCATAATACCTCTACCACAGTAAAATTAGGGTTAAGGAGCGCCCGGGAAGTTTGTTTCAAAATGATTTTCTGACCAAAAAGAGATGATATTTAAAAACGTGAGAGAGGTTTTTGTCCCTCATAGGTTCAAAAATAAAAACCTCCTTCAGTTTCTACACAGGTATCATGGTTTGTGAGAAACGTGAAAAATTCAGATGTCACGGGAGAATTTCTGCACCAGGATTCATCATTTTGACCAGTGATGGGACAGTCAGATTTTGAACAACCAAATTGACTCCAAATGAAAAAATTCAAGTTTTTATAGAAAATAGACTTCCATAGCTTTCCGATGAGCCATCTCAGGCCAAATTCAGACAACAGGAAGGCATCCAAAAGTAGCCTGCAATCAACGCTATGTTTTTCTGCACCAGCATTCACCATTTTTGACCAGTGATGGGACAGTCAGTTTTTGAAAACCCAAATGGACACAAAATGAAACAAATCAAGCATATTTGGAAACTAGACTTTTCTATCTTTCCAATGAGCCATCGCACGCCCAATTCCAACACCGGGAAGGCATTCAAAAATGGTCTACAAACAGCTCGATGCATTTCTACACCAGGATTCACCAGTTTTGACCAGTGTTGGGAAAATCAATTTTTGAAGGATCAAATGGACACCAAATGAAAAAATTCAAGTTTTTATGGAAATTATACTTCCACATCTTTCCAACGAGCCATCTCGCGCCCAATTCCAACACCGGGAAGGCCTTCAAAATGGACTGCAAACTTGCGCGACGCTCCTGGAAAAGTGCGCGACGCGCCTGTGCACAAAATTTACAAAGGAATGCACTGCTGCGCGACGCGCTTGTAGCAGCCCGCGACACTCCTGTAGCATTAGTAAAAAATTTACTTAAAATCATTAAAAAAATATTTTTAGGGCTTCTCAAACAATCAAACAAAGGCTGCCATCGTTCTACAAGGTATTTTGTTTACTTCCTTTTTGAATTCAAGCTGTTAAGTTGATGAGTTTATTGGTAAGAAAAGGCCATAAAACTGCCCTCAAAACTGCAATTGAGGGAAAGAGCACAGGGTTTTAAAAAAAAGGGCATGAAATAGTAAGTCAATCTTCAAAAATAGTGGTCATTCCATGAGCTTCTTTAACCTTCCAAAAGTCTCTTCAGGGTGTTGAAAGGGTGGGTTTGTTTACAAATAGCAGTGATCATGATATGAATATTTTTGTCAGGCCAAAGGATCTCTCTGTTTGATAAAAGGAGGAAAAACACCAGTTTTTCCCCTTTACCCCTAAACCAAATATAGTGTATGAAGCTGAAAATCACCACCTGGCTGTATTATCAAGGTCTAGGTGTAAGGAAACAGTAGAAGTTGAAGAAGGCAGTGTTCTGTTTAAAGAAGGGTTTATTGCTGATTAAAGTCCTACATTTCTCTATGATCACATCAAAAGAAAAATAAACTCTGTCATCTATTTACCCCGTAAACCTTGGACTGTGTTTTACCTTCCTTGGTTGACTATGTTTATGGTGGTAAATTGGTTGGTTGAAAAACATACCAAAAGGGAGCAGTGTTTTGATTGAAGAAAATTGTGGTTTTTGACCTTGTCTGAATACAAGGCTGTCTTATTACCTCCACAACACCTCCAAAGGTTTTTCAAAGGCGCTCAAAATCCCAGCCAAGGTTTTTCATCAAAATCTCAAATTATTCCAAGTACTTCCTTGATGTTTTCACAGTTCTAAAAAGGGTTAAGTGTTGTGTGTTTTCGAAAAGTTAAATAATTTGTGAAAGGGGTGAGGGTCTCGATTGGTAATGTTAAAGTAGTTTGTTGAAAGGGTATTGAAGTTTTATTAATGAGAAAAGTCCATTAAACTGGCCTCAATTAGTATTGAAAGGAGAGATAAGGTTTTGAAAGTTGAAACAATGGGTCTATCTTTGAAAAGCAGAAAATCATGATGTAAATGTTTGCCATTTTAAAAAACAATCTCCTCTGTGGGGTAAAAAGAGCAAATACCACTGTTGCCTTTTGATCACAAAAAATTTGCAGTATGTGCAACTGTCATTACCATTTACAGGCATGTGTAAAAATCTGTGTGAGTGAAAGGCATTGTTTTGGAAAGGGCAAGACAGTAGGTCAGTTTGCAAACACAGTGATCAGTAAATAAGCTTTCGTTGCCAAACTGAACAGGAGAAACAGTGGAGTACAAAGAGGGTAGTGTTTTGGTTAAAGAGGAGTTTATTGAGGTTTAACTCTTACAGGTCTGATGAGCTCACACCCAACACAATAAGCTCTATTACCTTGCCCTTTTACATAGTGACCTTGACTGTGTGTATGCACTGTGGTTGACTGTATTTATGGTGTTAAATTGGTTAAGTGGCCTAAACAGAGAGCAATATTTTTGAATCAAAGGCTTTTGTTTTCCTTCCTCTACAAAGATAAGGGTGTCATACTGCCTCAAACACCAAAGCTGGTGTCCTTCCACAGGAAAATTCCCTTTGACTGTCTACACACTTTGGTTGACTGTGTTTATGATGATGAATTGATTGACTGAAAAGCATACCAAAAGGCAGCAGTGTTTTGATTGAAGAAGAGTCTTGATTGTTTACACTGCTACAAATTGTTAACCTCTCACCAAACATTACAAAACTCTGTCACCATTTCTATAAACGCAGTAAATGTTGACTGAGTAGATGTCTTCTTTGACTGACTGTCTTCATATTGCTGAATATACTTGTTGAAAGGCATACCAAGAAGAAAGCAGGGTTTTGAATTTAAGGAGATTGTAGTTTTTGCCTTTGTCTGAATACAAGGCTGTCTCATTACCTCAAAACACTAACTGGCAGGGTACTCTTATCACTAACACAAGAAAGTCATTTTTGACTATGTTTGTCCTTATTGACCGTGTATTTCATTGAGAACATTGGATGATTGATATTCAAAGGATGAGTAAGGCAGCATTTTGAAGAGATAGGGGTCTTATGCCAAAGGAGACACTGTACACAGCATTCAAAACAAATTTTGTCTTAGTCAAGCAGTGAGTTGACAAGCTGAGACAGATCTTGGTTTGAAGAAGGGCATGAGTATGAATAAAAAGATGAAGAACAACAGACTTATGGTGAATGGCAGCAGCTTGAACAGGCTTATGATGAAGGGTAGCAGCTTGAACAACAGAATGAGCAGGAAATTGAGACAGAGCAGCAGCATGACAGTGATAGGCAAGGGCAACCAAGAGATGATACACGACAGCCTCCTGATGAGGGCAAGAAAATACAAAACATGGATCGCGAAGGGCATTCTCCAAAGCATGTGCTATCTGCCTCTCCTAGGCAAGGGGCCATGACTTCTTCACCAAAGCCAGAATGCCAAACATGAGACAAGGCTACCCAAGAGAAGCTAAAGGAGGCTAAAGGGAAGCGCCCAGCACGGAAAGTGAGAAAAGACACTTCAGGACTTCATATTTTGGCTTCCGCTTCAGGAAATGTTGCCAGGGACCCTTGAGGGTCATGCGCGCCAATTTTGGGCCCATTTCGACAACTTTTTGTTTTTTGGCATTTTTTGAGTTTTTGGTCGAAAACTCATAATTTCGCCATTTCAGTTTGAGGATTTGTCAAGGGAGAAGGATGATACCAGTTGATTCCATAATTCTAGGATCATGTCCTCAGCGATTTTTAGAGAATTTGGAAATCATTCGCCCCCTAAAAACGGCGAAAAATGCTCACTTTTTGCACATTCTGCCCGTCATATCAGCAGTCTGCTATTTCCTGGCTTTTTACACACAGGTACAGATTTGGAGGACTTCTAGGCATCAGATTGAGGTGATTTCAGTTGCGCCGGAAAGTAGACACAGAAATATTTCCAACGAGCTATCATGAGCCTCATTTCGACACCGGGAAGGCTGCCAATTGTCTCCAGCAAGTCATGGGACCTTTTTCTGATATAAATTTGAAGTATTTTTGCAATTTTTGAACCTCAAAAATCTGCTTTTTCCAAATGTACGTTTAGCTATTTTTGCACTTGGAAAATGATGCAAAGTCAATATAATTTCCGTTTTTAGCATTTTTTTAGATATTTTATGGGATATTTTGTGCCTTGGGCTTTGCAAAGCCTCAAGGACAAGTTTAGATATTTTGATTAGGCCAATGGGATAGCTAGTTGCTCCATGAGGTTTTCCTCACTCAAGCCTATTTATTCCACAAGGCTTCATTGTAAAACAAGGCCGAACTTGAGAGAAGAATCAATATATTGGTCATATGAGCTTTGAAGAACATACTTGTGTTATGATTTTTGGACTGCCTCTTGGATGCTTTTGATGAATGATGAAGGATTGGTGATGGATTCCATGACATGGTAGAATGGTATAGTGTTTCTTGCTATGTTTTTGTCTTCTAGTTTTCATTCATAATACATTCTTCTTGCTGCTATAGATCAGTAGAGATTGATTTTGAGATATGCCCATGGAGGCACCTCAAAATTCCTGAATCTTCATAGCTTGATGTTTTCTTCTTCCTTAGTTATACTAAAGAATTCTTAACTGCTCTTTAGTAACTTAAGGTATTGTTTGCTAGTTTTATTTACAAGTTCTATGCATGTTGAGTAGGATGTATGGTGTGCCCTGCCTACCTATAAGCTGTCCATAGTTATGTCCATAAAACTTTCTCTTTGACTGATTAGTTGATCATCTTGTTGAACCAAGGAGGCCTAGTCTCGATCTAGCCCTTTGCCTAAAACTATGAAAGCTTGTTTGTCAAAGTGCCCAATAACTTAAAGACTGTGTTTAGGCGTTCCGGCATAGTATTTTGAGTTGTTAGTCCTTCTTATGTGTTTTCCCCAAAGACTGATAGCCATTTCCCAAAGTTAGAAGGTCTTATACTTCTATGCATGGCTGGAATGTTTGATTTCTATGTATTAATTAGCTCATAGTTACATTTAGCATGATTAATGGCTTGCTATAACATGTTTATGTCTGCTATCAACTAGTTACACTTGAAATCCCTTGTCTTTCACAATCTTGATGTCCATTTACTCCATTCTGCCCAAAGATCCCTTCTACCGTGAATCAAATCGGCCCTACAGCAACCTTACATCATCATCTCAGAGTTTCCTTGACCTGTTTGACCCCATAGCCCAATTGATCTGACTTCTTGTTATCCATTTTTATATCTTTGATCAGTTTTATCCCTCACAAACTTAAAAAACCAAAAAACCAAAAAACTCACTTCATAACTAGCCTAATATCAGAACACCATAAGAAAATACACCAACATCTTTTACACATATAGAGAGAGCCCTCTCTGAGTCCAGGAAGGCTAGGTCTTTGGGCTCCAAAGCTTGGTTTGATGTTACATCGTCATTTGGCTCACCAATCGGCCAAATCACGGGACCCTAACAGTATTCCAACTTGATATTTTTTTCAGTGACTTTTTCACGGAGAAAGTGGTATTTGATTGGAATATGTTTGGTCTTTGAGTGCATCACTTGATTTTTTGAAAGACTGATGATGCTAGCGTTGTCACAAAAAATAGTAATTGGTTTCTTAGTTTCTATGTTGACATCCTTCAGGTCTTCCTTCATCCATAGAATTTTTGTACAACAATCATCAACAACTATATATTAGACTTCTGTTGTAGAAAGAGATATAGATTCTTGCTTTTTGCTGAGCCAAGATACAAGAAAATCTCCCATAAAGAATGAATTTCCACTGGTAATTTTTCAATCATCCATGCTTCCGGCCCAATCAATATCAGAGTAAGTTGTCACAATAAGATTTGAAATCTTAGGATACCAAAGATTGAAATCATTCGTTCCTTTCAGATATCTGATAATTCTCTTCATAGCTGCTAGATGGGGTTGTTTAGGACTTGACTGAAATATTGCTACCATTGCCACTGCTTGCATAATATCTTGTCTTGTAGCAGTTAAGTATAGGAGAGCTATAATTGCTGACCTGTAAAGAGTTGAATCTACGAGAGGTGTATCATCATATTTACTTAATTTACAATTTGTGGTCATCGGTGTGCTCATAGGTGCACAATCTTCCATTCCATATATTTTGAGCATGTATTTAAGATATTTTTCTTGATATATAAACATGCCTACAGGGGTTTGAGATATTTGTAGCCCAATAAATTAATGCATCTCACCAATCATTTACATTTAGAATCTTTTGGACATATTTAGATCAAATTCATGGCTCATCTCATCATTATTGCTAGCAAAGATTAGATCATCAACGTATACAAGAGTGATCAGAAGTTTTTCCTTGTCCATCTTCATGTAGATATTTCTACCTATTACTCCATTTTTGAAACCTTCTTGTTGCAGATAGTGATCCAACTTTGCATACCATGCTCTAGGGGTTTGTTTTAATCCATACAAGGAATTTTTCAGCTTGCATACAAATTCTTTCCCTTCGGCAAGATCAAATCCTTCTGGTTGCTCCATGTAAAATTATTCCTTGAGATCTACATTCAGAAATTTTGATTTTACATCCATTTGATAAACCTTGAATCCTTTTGAGCAAGTAAATTCCAAAAACATTCTTATGGATTCCAATCAAGCTACTGGTGCAAAGGTTTCTTCGAAGTCAATTCCTTCAATTTGTGAGTATCCTTTGCAAACAAGTCTGGATTTATTTCTGATAATTTTTTAATACCCATTTTGTTCCAATTATATTTTTATCTTGTGGGTGAGGTACCAGATCCCAAGTATCATTATTTTTGATTTGAGACATTTCTTCTTCCATGGCCTTTATTGAATGAGGATATTAACTTGCTTGAGAAAAAATTTCAGGTTCTATTAATGATAAGAGAGTGACATCATATTTTGTTGAAGTGTTTGTCATCCTTCTTCGAGTTTGGATTCCTTCATATATATTCAAAATAATATATTCTTCTATTTGATGTTTTTGAAGGAATTTGATCTTAGAAGGAGTTTTTGAAGGTTCACTTTGTGGCTCTTCATCTTTTTCAGGTTCTTCTTCACTTTCTTCAAGGAAGGGCTCAACTTCATGATCCTCAATTTTATTTTCTAGAATGCATTCATCAATATTCACATCAATTATTTCCACTATTTTCTGTAGATGATTCTTGTAACATTTGTAAGATTTTCTCCTTATGGAATACCCAAGGAATATTCCTTCGTCCACCCGAGAATCGAATTTTCCCGGTGAATCATCATTGATTTTTATGGAGCATTTTCTTCCAAAAATCCTAAAATAATTTACTGAAGTAGGTCTTCCTTTCCATAATTCATAAGGAGTCTTTTCATTATTTGGTCTTAGTTGGGTTCGATTTAAGGTATAAACTTTCATCCCAACTTCTTCTCTCCAAAAAAATTGTTGCAAATCAGCTGCTAGCAGCATTGTCCTTGCCATTTCTTGAACGATTCAGTTTCTTCTTTAAACTAATCCATTTTGCTTGGGAGTCATAGCAGCGGAGAGTTCTCTTTCGATTCCATGCTCTTTACAAAATTCATCAATTTTTTTTGAGGTGAATTCTCCTCCTCTATCCATTCTAAGACATTTAATCTTAGAATCTTTCTCATTTTCAACGAGAGCTTTAATATTCTTAAAACATTCAAATGCTTCAGATTTATATTTTAAGAAATATACCCACATAATTCTAGTATAGTCATCAACAAATAAAGCAAAGTACCTTTCACCTTGAAGAGCTAGAGTTCTATTTGGCCCACCTAGATCTGCATGAATGATTTCCAGAGGTTTTGATGTTGAAAATTCCTTAGTTTTGTGGTTGGTTCTAGTTTTATTTACATGTTGGCATGGGCCACATACAACTTTATTTGGCTTGAACATCTTAGGAATGTCCCTTACTGCATTAATATTACTGATATTGATCAAGTTGTCAAAACGTGTATGCCCCAATCGCTTGTGACATAACAAAGTTTCATCTATTTGACACAAGTAACATTTATCTCTGATTTTTCTTAGAATATAAACGTTATCTGGTGTTATTAATCCTTTTTCCACAATTTCTCCCAAGGATGAGTCTCTTTTCTCACAAATTTTAGTACTAAAGACAACATTATGTTCTTGGTCACAAATTTGGCTAACACTTAAGAGATTGTGTTTGAGCCCCTCAACTAGCAAGGTATTTTAAGCCTTTCATTGTCCATTAATGGGAGTAGTTGTTCCTTTTCTAGTGATCTTAGCAGATCCACTTCCAAAAGATACATTTTCATTTATTTTTTTAATGAGACAAAATTATTTTGGTCACTTGTCATATGTATTGATCATCCACTATCCATGAACCAATGATTCTCATCACTATGAGCACATAGAGCTAGGCCACATTTATCTGTATTAAGATTCACCTTTTTAGCTTCCTCCTTTTTGTGTGGGAAATTTTTCTCATTATGACCATGATTATTGCATGATGAACAAGTTGGATCAAACTTAGCCAAATGATCAAAAGAATTTTAAGTCTTGATTTGTCCTTTCTCTTTAGGATCACGTAGTTTGTTTGTTTGATCTTTCAATCTTGGTGCTTCATTTTTATGAGCCTTGCAATGCTTAGCTTGATGACCAAAGTTTTTACAATAATAACAATACCCAAGAGAGATAGTTTGGTACCTATTGTAAGAGCCATAACATGAATCAACATTATTCCATGAAGTTTCTCTTCCTTCATTTCTTGTGTTAGAGATGGGCCTTTTTTCTTGGCGAGATATATTTTCCTCTTTTGTATGGCAAGAAAGTATGCTGGCATAACACCTTGTATTATCCTTAGTACTTGATGATTCTCCTTTGAAACCAATCCCAGATTTGTCATATTGAGGTTTTCAACTATTAAGGATGCTATCAAGTGTTTGAGAGATTTTCCAACTCCTTTTGACTTGCTCCAACTCTTTCCTTAGAGATACTATTTCAGCTTCATGTTTTTCACGGATATCTTCCTTTTATTTTAGCTTATTGTTCAAGAAGTCTTCCCTTCTTTTTGCTTCCTCTTTTTCTATTTTGAGAGAAACGATATTCTTTCGTAAATTCTCATTTTATTCAATGGCACTTATCAGTAATTCATCCATATTTCCTTTACCTTCTAGTTTTGAATCATCGTCATTTGTGAATGCCATGAATAACACTTCTTTGCTTCCAACATAGTCATTTTCTTCATTTGATGAATCATCTCCTCTATTGTGATGAGGGAAATTTCTAGATGATTTTTTCTCGATGACTACAAATTCATATTCGTCAGACTCATCTTGTTTGGAGAAGAATTTTTTCTTATAAAAACCTTTCTTTTTTTATGCCATCCTTTTAGAATCCTCTTCATCATAGCTATCATGTTTATGAGGACATTTTGCAGCATAATGACCTATTCTTCAAAATTTGAAACAAATAAGAGGGTACTTACCTTTTTTCTTAGATCCCTTCTTTAGTCTTTGTACAAATCAAGATAATTAGGTTTCATTATCGGAGTCATCACTATTTTTATTCCATCCTTTTCCCATTTTTGTTGATTTTGAGGCTTTGAATGCTACTTCTTTGGAATTTGGAATTACTTTTCTCATTTCATAAGAAATGATGATTCCATGAAGCTCATCCATCTTGAGTGTATCTAGAACCTTAATTTTTTCTATGGCACTTACTTTGGAGTCAAATCTGTCATGAAGAGACCTTAGTATTTTTTGAACAATAGTGCTTTCTTCAATATTTTCTCCTAGCCCTTTAAGAGAGTTAACCACTTCAGCTACTCGAAGGAAGTATGATGCAATATCTTCTTCATCATCCATTTTTAGACTCTCAATTTGTCTTCTATAGGTTTGAGGCTTTGCATTCTTAAATTTGGAGTCCCCATCATATAGAAAACCATCTTATCCCATACTTCTTTGGCCGAGTCACAATTCATGACTTTTGTGAATTCACCATCAATAATTCCACTAGTGATGGAATTTAAAGCTTTTGAATTAGAAATGTAGGCTTTTATTTCATATAGATCAATTAGAAGAGTACAAGGGGATTTGTACCCATTCAAAACAAAATTCCACACTTCAGTACCAAGGGAAATTAAATAGTAGGACATCCTCTTTTTCCAGAAACCAAAATTTGTACCATCGAAAATATGCAACTTCCCTATTTCTTCTTTGTTCTTCATTGTGTCTAAGAATCCTTCTTCCAACTGTTAGGCTGATAATGAAGAAGCTAGCTCAGATACCAATTGTTGGAAATACTGAGAGGGGGGTAAACCAATATTTCTTTTCAATTGTTATTTTTTACTAGTTAGATTCTTCACAATTAAAACAAAGAAGTGTATAATAATATTATTATTAAGGATCAAGTAGAACTTCAATCATTTTTCAAATAATTGAGTAAAATAATTATGTGAGGGCACCAACCCTTTATGCTTCAGGCACTAACCTATTGCCAAGAACCAAATTTGACTTTGATGAGGCTCCGACCTCTAGGGCTTCGACCCTATATTCTCAAGGCACCAACCTTGTGTTTAGGATCTCCTACTCTGAGGACACCAATCCTTCAGTATTGATAAAAATAAATGATGTACTTACTTGAATTTATTCAACAGAATTATGTGTTTGATTGTCCAAAGTTCTTCAATTCTCAAATCTCCATTATAGAATACTTATGCCTTCATGATTTCAAACACAGTTGCTTCAAGGTATTTGACTGTATCTCAGTCCTATCCTTGTAGCCTTATACCTCCATTACTAGAGATTTATCTCAACTATTTATGTCCCAATCAACATTGCAATCAACAATTTGTTTATCACAGAAGTATGTAGGTACAAGACCTGTTCAGAGTTCTTTAGCCAATTCGAGCACTATAATCTTTAACAAGTCCGAGTGAGGTTTCCATTGTAAGTCTGAGGTTATCCGAGTAGTTATTTTATGATCTACACCTTCAATCCAAGCTTGTTACTGAGCCTCCAAATTCAATGATCAATCTGAGTCTCTAAACCAACTGATCTGAAGTCATGTAGGGATATTCCTAAGGATATTAGCTATATTCCAAAGTCGGTGATCACTCATCCAATTGTTCTAAACTCTTGTGGGTAAATTCTACTCCTTAATAATGGATCTGAGCCTTAATATACTTCGGTCTTGTTCGAGGGTTGGTATCTTAGATTGAAGGCACAACTTCTTGTTACAGTTCCAAGGTAAGTCAGGTCTCCACAGAATTGTTCGAGGTTAGTTTTGTAGCTTAATCCTGTCCAACAATTAATTCGAGCTTCTATGGTTAATTCACCCAAATGTTGTTCTATTCAACCTTTACCGAAGAAGAAATCTGAGATTTAAAGGCTTCCACAGAAGACTATATTCTGGTTAAGTGTTGCCTCTCTCAAGTTCACGAGTTGTGAACTATCCCTATCTTTCGTGTGAATGATCACCAAATTGGATGATTGGATAAATGAAGTAGATCACTGTTTATATAGTGGTTCAAGCCTGAAAAAACATGTCTTCATAAGTAGGCCGACATAGTTAGGTTGAAACAGGTCAGCTCCAATACCAGAAATTATATTTTAACATTAAAAACTTCATAACTCTCAAACCGCTTGGAGTTTTGTGCTAAGTAGTAACTCCTTGGAAATCTAAAATTATGTGCTTTTAGATGGTGGAGGTATCAGGAAATAATTTTTCCTCAAAGGTATCAGAAAATTGTTTTCAATGTGGCTGATACTTTGTGAGAGAAGAAATAGAATGAAGAACCTTGTTAGTATGAATCTTGATTCGAGGTGTATGAAAAAATACCACTTTAGCTACGCATAACAAATATCCCTAATAGTAGAAATTACTGCTAATATCTTCAGATTTGCAATTAGATGATAAAGAAAAATGCTGCAAAAATCTAGATCTATGCATTAGAAGACATTAAACAGTAGAAAAATAAGATTTACTCCATAGATCCAATAGACAAGACAAGAATATATCCAATGAAATTTTATATTAAGGGCACCTAGGAGGAAAACAAAAGAGGGTTTTCCTTGTTCTCTTCAATGGGATGGGTTCTTGTAAGTCCTCAACACTTTAGATTTAGAATTCCTCTCTCTTGATGGTGTAGAAAACCCAGACAAAAATGGAAAAATATGGCTATGATAGTGGATCAATAGCCAGACCAAGAGTTGAGATCCAGAGTGATCTTTAGGCAACAAAAGGTGACAGATGAATGGGAAAACCCTTCTATTTATAACAAAATATTGAGTTAGTCTAGATATTGGTGCATAGTTAAAATATTATTAACCAAATCAAGATCCAACTTTTATGGAATATTTTATTATATTTGTTGGAGGGAAAAGGAATTTGAATTGAGTCAAATCCCCTTATTTTTAAATAATAAATAAATAAATGATTTATTTATCATTTTAAGGATGTGATTAAGTAATAATAAATAAATAAATGATTTATTTATCATTTTAAGGATGTGGTTAAAAATTAATAAATAAATAAATGATTTATTTATCATTTTAAGGATATGGTTGTGTAATAACCAAATAAATAATGATTTATTTAATTATTTAAGGGAGATTGAGTCATATTTAACCAAGAATATTATTTAAGTAACGTTTAAATAAATATTCTGAGAAAATAATAAGATAAATAATGATTTATCTAATTAATTTCCTTGTTTTGGGTTAAATATAACCAGGAATATTAATTAAACTGTTGTTTAACTAATTATTCCTTGAGGAAAATCAAACAAATATGGATTTATTTAATTTTTCCCCATGGGGTTTCCTGTTTAGACCATAAACAACTTAATAAAGGTGGTTTACTAAGTTATTTTTCATAGTGAATGCGATTTTACTTGGGGTAAAACTGGTCTTACTTGTTGTACTTGGGTCCATCTAATAATAATGGATTGGATGACCAAAAAATGGTGTAACAGATTGCCCCCCAGCGTGCGAGCGTTAGGAGCTAATCGTATGACCGAAGTACGTTGTAAGAACGCAATCACTAGACAGCAATGGGGAAGTCAAATAGAGAGGATTGTAAGGTAGACCAGAGCACTGAAAGAACTAGACCCTGAGGAGGTGACTTGCAGGTGCGACAAGTCTTTTTGATCAATGAATACCTGCTATAGACGGCGAGGGAGGCATACCTATGCCTGCCAAGGAAATAGTACAAACAATAAGGCATCTGAAAAACCACGAGACGACATAATGCTGGCATAAACATGAGCCAGATAAATAACACAATAATGAATCCCACATACATACTGTGCCTGGGATAACAGCCATGACTCTGTACAATAATATCTGAGTACATGAGATATAAATACAACCTATATGCCCTAAAAACAGGAAAGGGCTCTGAAAATCTATCTGATACATGCAAACAAAAGGGTGCTACAAGAGGCTGAGGCCGACATCATCAAATGTAAGGAGTTGCATCGAAGGCTATAATGAAGAGGTCATCCGAGTGTGTGGGGGGCTACCTATAGGGCCACCACCTCATGAGGGCTGAGACATCTCACACACACCCGGGAATCACCGATGTCAGCTGCTGCATCACTGGACTATCAAGTATACAGATCTTGATCATGCTGAAAAGGAGCTGGAGCTGAGAAAAAATCAAGTCAAAGGGCTATGAGGAGTCCCTTTTCCTGATCCGAGGCACCAAACAAGAGTGGAAGCTGGAACCAAGGTACACTGCTCTCTAAACCTATCTTCTGGAATGGATGAGCTGATGTCGACAGAAGGAGGTCTACCATAGGTGAGGCAATAAAGGATCCTCAACTAAGGTAGGAGAGAAAATAGTAGAGTGACTGACAGACTGACACCAATGATGATGATGAGATGGGGGGAAATGAGTAGCGAACAGATGACTTCCCTTGTTAGAGCATAAACAAAATGAAGCAGCGACTGAAAAAATATCATCGGGGATAGGGGACAGTGGGACTGAAGGCCATAATGAGCGACATGAGAGAGAGACCAAGAAATGAAGGATGGAGGACTATAGCAGGGTGCAAAGGGACTCATGATAGACTCCATGAAAGCAATGATGAATCAACTCAGATGCTCTAAAAAAAGGTGACTTGATGGTGCCACCACACAAGGAAATGGTCCAATGGGGACCATAAAGGCATGAGTACAAGATGGTAACTCACGATGAAAATCAACACGAGCGTGGAAAATTATGGAGGCAACATGGTGCCCCCAGTACGAGTGTTGCAAGTGAAGAAATTTTATTTTGAGGAAGGGTGAAGTGGTGCTTCATGGGAAAAATGTGTCCCAGTGAAGTATCAAATCACTAAAAACTAACAGATACCCATTTGAGGGCTCGGTGAGAGCTTTCCAACGGTGTGGATGGTATGGTAAACGGAGCTACAGTTGGATTGCAGTAGGTGAAAGAAAAAATAGGGGTTTCTCTTTTAATAAGGCATTTCCCCTCCAAAATCATTCATTTGCATGTGGATTTGTGGTGAATTTAGAGAGGAGAGAAGGCCCTAAATCTTGCGGCGATCGTAGCAGACAAACTAACTGTTGGAATCGAGATCTGTTAGTTACAGGTAAGAGGCCTAACCCTACTCTTTCTTTTCAGTGGATTAAAAGTTCAGATTAGGTCCCTAAGACTCAGTAATAGCCCTCTACTCCTCTTCACAGTCGGGTCGCACTTTTTGGGGCAAAATGTGTGACTTGGGTAGCAGGTTTTGGCCAGAAAAGTGCGACCTGTCCCAGGTTTAGGCCTGAAAAGTGCGACCTGTCCGGGAGGGGTGTTTATGTGCTATTTTTTGGCTGAGCACTAGGGTTTTTTGATGAGAAAAAATATTTATGATCTATATACTGATAAATATGATGGTTTTCTGTAGGTATGGCCAAATTACAAATCAAATAGAGAAAGAGAGACCTGGGCGCATTACGGTCCGAGATCTGGGAGGATTAGGGTGCCCGCAATGCTTTGGCGAGGTTTGGGGTTCTAAAGTTTGTGGAGAAACCTTTGATGAGAGCTGGGGAGCCCTTATTGGCCTGGATTGTCAGCTATTGGGATCCGGACCATGAGGTCTTTATAGTGCAGGGGCACCAGATCAAGTTGACGGTCTAGGATGTATATTTCTTGACTGGTCTTCCACCACTTGGGATGGTAGGGAATAATCAGCCAGTATTACCGCGTGGGTGAAAAATCATAGAGTTTGTAGAGTGCCATTGTTGGCCAGGTCAGTCAGGTCTCCAATTCAAGGGGACTCAGATACCTATCGGGGATTTGGATAGGTTAGAGACCCATGCTGTGGCCACAGCGGTGCTGCGGATCCTGGGAAACTAGGCACTCCATCACATCATGGGGGGTAAAATGATGCTTGTGGAGAGTGTTTTGAGTGGGACCTACTATGGGTGGGCCCAGATGATGTTGTCGTTATTGAAACGACAGTTGTCGCTATGTAAGCGGCATGTGAACCATGACTATTCATATGGTACATTTTTGTGCTCTTTCTTCTGTGAGAAGACCCCGACACTTTGACCTCGCATACAGCTCCCAGATGGAGACTCGAGAGAACCTAGGATGCACCGGTGGGGGAAACTAATGTCCAGAGGAGGAGGTGGAGCAGTTGGACGAGTGTTCCATCCTGATTTCTTTGTTCATTTGGATTAGATGCCACTGTATATAGATGACTATCCCTATAGTGGGATGAGTTATTATGGAGACCCAGATCTTCCACTGCTGCCTGGTCGTATATGGGGACCCGATGGTGAGTGAAAAATTGCTAATATTTTATGTGCATGTAAATTTTCTAGAATATTGTATGTGGTAATGATTATTTTACTTTTGGTATGCAGATACAACACCAGTAAAACTGGTCGGGTACATGGGACGACCTGCAGTATCAAGGGCTGCAGGATCTAGTGGAGCAAGGGTGCAACACAATGAGGACGCAACAACCCTTTTGGAGGATATCTGTCATAGATGTGAGAGGCTTCTGACCGGTGTTTCAGAACATGGTTGGCAAGAATTAGATGACCAACACATAGAGCCATGTATTGGTTTACCCTCGGAATGGCGAGGGGTCATGCGGCACATGGAGATGGCCGGATAGGGCATGTGTGATCTACAAGTTGTGGGGGCAGAGCCATTGGCTTGGGACCCTCCAGATAGTGATTAGTGTGTAGGGGCAGGTGGTGCCTCCAGTTTTGAGTTTGTATAACATGCTATGGGCATGTCATATGTATTAGAGTTGATGAACTCTAAAAAAATTTATACGACACATACTATGGATATGCATCGTTTTGATATTTTTATGTTATTGTCTTGTGTTAAATGTGTGTGTTAAATTCCAATCCAGAATATGGTTTGCAATGCTATCTACATAGTGATTTTGTGCTCTAGGTACATGACTGAAAGTAATGATTTCAAATTCACGCATCAAAAGCTTCACTCGTAAATATCTTCTGAACAGGATAGGATTATGCACATGATATACACCATTCAATTGCATGACAAGAAGTAGGGAATCAAAACGAACATGAAGGTGGAGGATGCGATGTGAAAGGGAATCGGCTAATAAACCTCGTACACCATCATATTCGGCTTGATTATTGGTAGCAGTACCAATGCATACACCATTCGAAAGAACAAGTGCCTTCAAAGGGGTAAAAATGGCCCAACCTGCCGAGGCTAAATTTCGGGAGTAGCGACTTGCACCATCAGAAAAACTGATATAAGGTGTTGACGGGGGGTCCCTCTGAAAGGTGCCACAAGACAATAAATGGGAGGATAAAGAAAAAAGCTGGAAACCTATGCGTACAGTAGAAATCGAATGCACTCTGTAGAAGGGAGTGCTCTGGGTAGGATGTCTACTTCCCACGTGCCACCTGTGAGGGGAAGTGTTGGAGCTACCAAAGACGTAGCTTGAGCTCAGGCTACATAAGTCACCAAAGGTATGGATGATGGCATCCCATCTATGGGTAGGAAAGATGAAGTTAGGGGTGGACGTAGCTTCCATGATGTCATCATCACAACAAGAGGTGGAAGGATAGGAGGAAGGGAGACCACATGACGCAGCGAGGCTACCTGAATCATCATCATGAGAAGAAATACTCACATGCGCATCATCACGGGGGATGAGATAAGAACAAGAAAATAAAGGATCTATTGATGTTGAGCCCGAGGTGTTTGCTGAAAGGAGGTCAGGCGAAACAATAGGAGAAGATTCTGAGGGAGCTTCTGTCGAGGGTCTCAAGGATGATGAAAGGTAGAGGGTGGTGGCCGCATGCTCCATCATTTCTACATTAGGGGGGGGAATGTCAATAGGAGCGGGTAAATCCTCAGTCTGGCCTACAGCATATTGTCCAAGCATAGGAGAAGCAGATTGATTCTGTTCAATATCGTACTCCCGAACTACCTCCAAAGAGGCACGGTAATTTGTAAGGCAGGGACAATGATGGGAGTAATGGCCACAGAGACTGCACAAAGCACAAGGGTGCTTGGTGTGAATATTCTTGGTGTTCTTGGTTGCGGTCGATGAAGAAGCAGAGGTTTCAGGGACCGTAGACTCAGGGAATGTGACATTAACCATGGGCTTGATGCGGGGAAACTCAAGACAAGTATGGATGGCATGACCGATGACATCACACAAAGCACAGGGCTTTGGAGGTGGAGGTGGTGCAGGGTCAGTCGGGGAAGATTTTTCCTTTGAGGCCTTTTTGCAAGCTCTGCCCTTCTTACCCGAAGTGGTCGCAACAAGAGGTAGATCCTGTTGAGGTGGCTGAGGCACTGTGACAATGGGAGAAGTCAGGGGGACTAGTTGAACTGGGGTCAAAGAAAGATAAGGTTTAGGTTGACCTGGCAGGGTGGCGGTTGGAGGATCAAGGTACCAAACCAGAAGCCGAATGGTCAAGTTAGGGAGAGAGAGGGTGGCCATAACAGGTGTCGTATAGATGCCTGGTGGAGGGACTAGGAACGACATCTGAACGGAGGGGTAATGGCCTGGTGGGATGGATCCTAAATGGTTAAGTTTTAGAGGAACCAACCCAGGAGGGTAAAGAGGCTCATGAGTACCAGCTAAAGGGCCAGGAGGAGGAGGTCCAATAGGCTGCATCGAAGGGCTAGGAGACAACTGCGGAGGGCGAAGGGGCTACTGACTAGCCGAGGCAGGCCTATTGAGAGAAGCCCAAGACGATTGCATCATGCAAACATTCGATGAGCTGGGATCAGAGATAGAAGGAGGAATACCATGGAATGTACCAAGCAAGAGGGAGTACTTATAGACGCCGGGTGAGACATTGGTCAAAGGGTCGACGGTTTTTCTTGTTGGCCACCAAAGAAATAGTGGACTTAGGGGAGGTCTTAGAGTTCAATTTGTAATACGTCTGTTATTTCCTAAATCTACCTCAGGCTGAAAAAAGGCAGAGTTCAGGGTAACATCAAACCACGCTCAGTCTGGTAGCTAGCCCTACCAGATCAGGAGAGGGCTCTCTCCGAGTCAATATTAGAAAAAAGTAATCAATAGGGCTTGAGATGACTAAAATATAAGCTAATTTTAGGCTAGGTATATAAGTAAATGAGTTTTATTTAATTTTTGGGGTTTTTTGTTGGATCAAAAGGAAAGGCAGTTTTGGGTGCGGGGATTAGGCCTAGTTTTTGCAGAGTTCTGATTGGGGCAAGGAAGGAAATTTTTTTGATGCTTTAGATTGAACGAATGGATGGATTAGACCAGTGAGGAGCTGAATAGGGAAAGAGGGTCTCAATATTCCTCCTCAAACATATGAAAACATGAAAAATTAAACAAAACTAAAGGCAGAGCAAAGCAAGCTACTAAATTCCACCTTTAAACACTGATTTGTTTAATTTAAGAAGAAAGAGAAGGTAAAATGATACACATAAACATCAATGAACTTAAAATTACATGGAGAAAAACATCATCAAAACACAGAGCCACATGGATCCCAAAAAGTGCTGCAAACCCTGGTCTATTCCTTTGCCAAAAGTGCAGAGATGAAATGTACAATGAAGTGCCAAGCAATCCCAAATGTCCAAACCTGAAAATGACTGAGAAAATACATCATATATAAAATAATAACTCATTCCCATGCCTCTAGGGGTCGAGCTCATCATTCTAGGAGCTGTTTCAACCATATCTAAACTAGGAACTAGAAAATAGGCAATGAAAACAACTTGCCTCTATATGCTAGGAAACTGATCCATTCACTTACATTTCACCTTTTGGTGAATGAATCTTCTAGAATGAGTAAACATGTGCCAAAATTAAATCATGTACATTAAATTACATCAAGGTACATAAAAAATTACATGAAAAGTGAAACTGGCCAAAACTGGGCGAAATTCTGAGCAGCTGAGTGAAAAATAGGCTAAAATCCTCTATGCGTCGCGCCCAAAATCTCTATGCATAGCACAAATTGGGAGCTAATTTTGATGCCCTTCCTGAAGTCAAAATTGAGTGTAGGATAGCTCATTTGAAATCCCTGCCTGTCTAATTTCCAACCCAAGTGTAATTTCTGGATTTGGTTGCCATTTTCCCCTCCAAAAGTTCAATCTCCCAACACTGCTTCCTATGTGTGCAAAAAGTGGCTGAAAGGCCATTTTTAGGGTGTTTTTGACCCTTTAGGCAACCCAGAACTTGATAAAATCCTTAGTTAATCCATGAGCATGCATATATTTTGATAAAAAATCCAAAAATGCAAAGTTTTCCTCCTGAAGAGTTTCCAATTATAAGCGCGCGCCAAGTGGCGCTACGCGTCGGGCAGGAAAATCTGTGTTTAGGCTCAAAAATTCAAATTTGACAAAATTATTCCCAAATTTATTGAAATTTAGGCTGAAGCTCCCTTATCAAGCACTATGATGGGCCAAAGAAGTTTCGGCCAAGATCATGCCTTTTCACGCCTCCTTGATGCCTTCTTCATCTACGTTGCCTGAGGTGAATATGAAGAGTTTGATGTCTTTGATTTTTGTTGCCAAATAAGTGGTGATATGGGAGGGATTATGGGGAAATAGGATAGTGGGGATAATGAACTTCAATCAAGGGATATCAAAGGTGTAGGTACAACCACTGACTATTTGGGAATTCTTGGGGTTTGGGGATTTTTATAAGTGAAATGGGAAAGGGGGAATAATAGGAAATGAAAGGATTTTAAGGATAGGGATAATGGGATTTAGGAATAAGTGATTTAGGATGTAAGGGGATAGGGAAATAGACTATAGTAATGAGATCATGGGAGATGGGAAAACAAGGTGGGGAGTGGCACAAAACTGTTTTAAAATTTAAACACAAAACCCTAAGGGGCAGTTTTATCAAGAAGATAGGGTTTATGTTTTCAACCTTCAAACTCTTATACTCCATCATATAACCACGCCAATAATGAGTTCAAGGGCACTAAAAGGATCACATGAACTTACTTGGGTAGAAAAAACCAAGTCGATTGAAGTTTTTGAAAGCAAGAGCCAAAAATCTGTGTGTCTGCCCTGTGCGCCGCGCGCACAACCCAGTGCGCCACGCACTTTATATGCGCCGCGCAGGAACAAAAAAGACACCATGCAAAGTGGAGCTATGCGTTGCTACCTTCACCCAATGTGCCGCGCAGGTGATTTCACACACAGTCTCGGTTTTCACACTGACTTTTTCTCTCCTCCAAAGTTTGACTCGGCTTAATGATGTCTCTTGGTGAAAATTAATTGTTCGAATATGAATATATCTTATATACACAAAGGACTTTGATTTTATTTTGAAATAACCCACTTTCTTATGTTTGAACTTTGGCACTTTGGACTTAACTCTGTTTTTGTTTCCTTTTGATTTTTGAGCTGATGATGAATCTCTTGTCTATTTCTTGCAGGGATAGCTGGCACGGAATTTGGCAAAGGCAACCAGGGTTGCGCCTGAAGATCTTCATAACTGAAAAACTTTGAAAATTACATGGCATTTATTACAAAAGATAAAATAGACGATTTTTCTTCAAAACAGAGTTTTGAAGAAGAATCATGATCAAGCAATATGACGATGAAATTCTGCACTGAAAACCTTATTTGAAAATTCCTCATGTGCCTGCTGGCATTATTGGACACTTTGAAGACTAAATTTGCGAAACCCTAGACCTAATGAGACTGAAAACCCTAAAAATACTCTTTGCCAAGCAAGAGACCAAACATGATTGTAAATGACTTGAAGATGATTTTGATGAATAGAATTGGACCAGCAGGTACAAGACATGAGGAACATGAGTAAAAAGATCCCTACTGTCAGAAAATCCATGCCCCTAACGGAATACAGATGACTGAATTGAATGAGACACCAAAAATGAAATGCAACAAAATAGATTTTGATCTCTGACGGAGGGATGAAAAGACCGACTCTAACATTGGCTCCAATGGGGATGGTAGCTCCTTGGAGGTGCCAAGGACTGCATATCTTTGGGAGAGCAGACAGTACCTTCATCCATTGGGAAATGGAGTCAAAACACGAAAACTGACATTATGCAGACTGACTCTGACTCAAGGCTAAAACTGAAAACCATAATAAAACCAAACATGACTAAAACATAACTAACAAACTAGAAAGATGCTCATAATTGAGCTTATTCATCAAACCTACTCAAACTATTCTTTTCACCACCTGATCAAGTGAAATGGAATAGCCAATGCAACCATGTAAGCATCCTGGCTGCTATTTGATTTCTTCCCAAATTGTTTCTGATACGCAGGAAAAGGGAAGAATCGAAAGGTAACTCCCATGGAAACTTGGAATCAAGTTGACTGCTGATAAACTTGCAAATCATGAATTGACTGGATGACTTCAAGAATACTGCGAAAGGATATTCATAAACATAGCTATTGATTTCCATTAACACATTACTTCTCTGGTCCAGGTAATCTCCATACCTTGATCTTAAACTTTTCCTCACATCTGTGCTGTCTTTCTTTGGTGACAGCAGCAGGCTGTCAAAAGGATCCTGAATTTCGTGAATAACCAAACTTTGTTGCTGATTCCAAACAGAACAAAAGTCTCCTTTATCAATCTCCTTATATGACTGCAAACCTTGGTATGGGCTTTGTAATGAAAAATATGTTAAACAAGACAATGAAGGCGAATTTTGAATAAGATTATTATCAACATTCTTTTCTGGCACATGGTTAGCCAATGGAGAAGAACTTTTACAGCAAACATCAACCAACACACGAGTGATAGGATCATCAAAAACTTGAGAAGACTATTGCAATGTATCCATTGAAACTGTATGACATCCTACTGGTTGTTCATATTTTTCTTTAGAGATATTACAAAGATTCTGCTTTATAAACTGAAATGCTTCGAAACAAAAGGGTACAGAATCCTCTTGCATCATTAAATCATGTATTTCAGCTTCCATGACTTCATCTGTAATCTGACCTTCCATTGTGTTTGGTGGCTGCAAATCTGGGGCTAGGGAGGGTTTTGTATCAGAGATGATTTTATCAGTCGTTTCAGGGGAAGATTTCTCATTAAAAACTTGCTCAAGAATTTCACTATCTGTCTCATCCTCAACATTAAAACTGAGAGATTGTTGATTTCCTACAGGCTGCTCATTTGAAGATTTACTATGCAATTTACCCTTCAAAAACTGGAATGATTCAAAACAAAATGGTACGGAGTCATCTTGTATCATTTGGTCATATGTGCCAATTTCCATGTCTTCATCTGCAACTTGACAATTAATGGCTTTCGGGGGCTGCAAATCTAAATATGAGAAGTCTTGAACAAGGTTTTCATTGCCCTCAAAATGATCCAAATCAAGACTTGTCGACAGTCGATTTCTAATTGCATGGAAGCTGTCTCTGATGAATTGAAACGAATCAAAAAAAAATGGCAAAGATCCTTCACTTCAAAATTTTCTGCACTTTCCTCATCATTGTCATAGCTGATATGCATCTGTTGATCACTATACTCAAGTTGCTGAAAGTGAACTTCCTCCTTCCACAAACTAGCTGTTGATTTGTCTGCAAGAGTAGCTTCTGTTTGGAGAACATAATCATCATCATACTGATCAAACTGAAGCAAATCATCAGTATAAAACACATCATCAAGCATACATGTCATATCAACAGATCTCTCTTCTCCAAGATGATCTACAAAACAATCATTATCAGATCTTTGACAACTGGGATAAGAAACAAAATGTTTAGGGTCAACCACTTGTTCATGAACGTCATTTTCATTTTTTGCAGTCATTTTCCGCACCATCTCCTCTACTGCGTTTACCAAAAGGTCAAGCTTTTCCTCTGAAGGTGTCAGATGCTCTGCAACATTCTTCTTTTCTTCTTCCTTCAGCCTTGCCCTCCAGATCCGCAAATGAGCCTCTACATCTATTGCACTGTTCTGTATCTTTTCAAGTGTTGCAACATTCCTTTCTCTCAGCTGAAATTTCATTTTCGGATCAAAGGCACATGGGTAATGTAAAAGGGTTGAGCCAGGAGGGGGTCTTATATCGACAGGTATCGAATAATAGACTCGATTGAATCTAGCGGAAAACTGTTGTACTGTCTCCCCTGACTGTCTTTTCAGCTGGGCATACTCGTCTAAAATAAGGAAAGGGTTATGTCTGATCACCCACCTGTCAAGGAAAACTTTGACGAAATGCTGGAAATATAAGATGATCGCATCAGGTAGAGCTTTGAACCAACTCTTGACTTTGCCTTGCAAAGAAAGAGCGAAAATTCTAATACTAACATCCTCTTCATCAACTTCAAAAAGGTCTAGAAAAGTCTCAACATTCTGCACATGTTGCTCAACGTTCACATTGTTACATTCACCGTCAAATCTTGGCAAATATAGGTAATAATTTTCAAGGAAAGCATGGAGAACAGAAGGTAAAACAAGAGGTTTATACCTATCTGGGACTATAAAAGGTGTAGGAGTATATACAAGAGCTATGGGATCAGTTTGGTTTTCTTTAAGCTCATCACTCTGAAGAGAGTCATCATAAGATGTGGGAAAAGTAAGGAGGCCAGGATCAAAGGGAAACTCAGTATTTACACTTTTTGAATAGGTCGAGTGAATATTTTGATCACCTTTATCATACAAAAAAATCTGAAAAACTTTCAGGACAGCTTCAAGAACAACAAAGAAGAAATTTGAAATAAATTAGACTAGATCCTGAATACCATTCCACTTTGGATACCTGAATTTAGTGTAATATCCTTCCATTTTCTCAGAGAAAGAGTTAGTCCTCCAGTGGAGTCTCTACATTGAGTTGAAGTCACTAGGTGAATGATTTCAGCCTTCTTCTGTCTGATCGTTGTCCACCATCAACCATCAGATCTAACTTGATACATGTACTGGCACAATTTATAAGTTAGATGTTACGTTTACAAACTAGACCGGAGATTGACTGAAGCAACGTTTATCTACTTTTGCTAATGCAAAGCAAGAATGTTTCGAAGGATACCTGGCATAACTTCAGGCTCCATCTGTAGCTTATAAAGAAAACAATAAACTTTTCTCCCCAGTATGGTCACCACTATGTTATTGCCTAAATCTACCTCAGGCTGAAAAAAGGCAGAGTTTAGGGTAACATCAAACCACACTTAGTCTGGTAGCTAGCCCTACCAGAACAGGAGAGGGCTCTCTCTGGGTCAATCTCAGCGAAAAGTAATTAATAGGGCTTGAGATGACTGAAATATAAGCTAATTTTAGGCTAGGTATATAAGTAAAGGAGTTTGATTTAATTTTTGGGGTTTTTTGTTGGATCAAAAGGAAAGACAGTTTTGGGTGTGGGAATTAGGCCTCGTTTTTGCAGAGTTCTGATTGGGGCAAGGAAGGAAATTTTTTTGATGCTTTAGATTGAAGGAATGGATGGATCAGACCAGTGAGGAGGTGAATAGGGCAAGAGGGTCTCAAAATTCCTCCTCAAACAGATGAAAACATGAAAAATTAAACAAAACTGAAGGCAGAGCAAAGCAAGCTACTGAATTCCACCTTTAAACACTGATTTGTTTAATTTAAGAAGCAAGAGAAGGGAAAATGATACACATAAACATCAGTGAACTTAAAATTACATGGAGAAAAACACCATCAAAACACAGAGCCACATGGATCCCAAAAAGTGCTGCAAACCCTGGTTTATTCCTTTGCCAAAAGTGCAGAGATGAAATGTACAATGAAGTGCCAAGCAATCCCAAATGTCCAACCCTGAAAATGACTGAGAAAATACATCATATAGACAAGCCTAACTCATTCCCATGCCTCTATGGGTCGAGATCATCATTATAGGAGCTGTTTCAACCATATATAAACTAGGAACTAGAAAATAGGCAATGAAAACAACTTGCCTCTATATGCTAGGAAATTGATCCATTCACTTACATTTCACCTTTTGGTGAATGAATCTTCTAGAATGAGTAAAAATGTGCCAAAATTACATCATGTACATGAAATTACATCAAGGTACATCAAAAATTACATGAAAAGTGAAACTGGCCAAAACTGGGCGAAATTCTGAGCAGCTGAGTGAAAAATAGGCTAAAACCCTCTATGCGCCGCGCCCAAAATCTCTATGCGTAGCACAAATTGGGAGCTTATTTTGAGGCCCTTATCGAAGTCCAAATTGAGTGCAGGATAGCTCGTTGGAAAGCCCTTTCTGTCTACTTTCCAGCCCAAGTATAATTTCTGGATTTGGTTGCCATTTCCCCCCTCCAAAAGTTCAATCTTCCAACACTGCTTCCTGTGTGTGCAAAAAGTTGCAGAAAGGCCATTTTTAGGGTGTTTTTGACCATTTAGGCAACCCATAACTTGATGAAATCCTTAGGAAATCCATGAGCATGCATAAATTTTGATAAAAAATCCAAAAATTCAAAGTTTTCCTCCTGAAGAGCTTCCAATTATAAGCGCGCGCCAAGTGGCGCTACGCGTCGGGCAGGAAAATCTGTGTTTAGGCTCAAAAATTCAAATTTGACAAAACTTTTCCCAAATTTCTTGAAATTGAGGCTGAAGATCCCTTATCAAGCACTATGATGGGCCAAAGAAGTTTCGGCCAATATCATGCCTTTTCACACCTCCTCGATGCCTTCTTCATCTACGTTGCCTGAGGTGAATATGAAGAGTTTGATGTCTTTCATTTTTGTTGCCAAATAAGTGGTGATATGGGAGGGACTGTGGGGAAATAGGATAGTGGGGATAATGAACTTCAATCAAGGGATATCAAAGTTGTAGGGACAACTATTGAATATTTTGGAATTCTTGGGGTTTGGGGATTTTTATAAGTGAAATGGGAAAGGGGGAATAATAGGAAATGAAAGGATTTTAAGGATAGGGATAATGGGATTTAGGAATAAGTGATTTAGAATGTAAGGGGATGGGGAAATAGACTGTAGTAATGAGATCATGAGAGATGAGAAAAAAAGGTGGGGAGTGGCACAAAATTGTTTTAAAATTTAAACACAAAACCCTACGGGGCAGTTTTATCAAGAAGATAGGGTTTATGTTTTCAACCTTCAAACTCTTATACTCCATCATATAACCATGCCAATCACGAGTTCAAGGGCACTAAAAGGATCACTTGAACTTACTTGGGTAGAAAAAACCAAGTCGATTGATGTTTTTGAAAGCAAGAGCCAAAAATCTGTGTGTCTGCCCGCACAACCCAGTGCGCCGCACACTTTATATGTGCCGCGACCTTCACCCAATGCGTCGCGCAGGTGATTTCACACACAGTCTCGGTTTTCACACTGACTTTTTCTCTCCTCCAATGTTTGACTCAGCTTAATGATGTCTCTTGGTGCAAATTAATTGTTTGAATATGAAGATATCTTATATACATAAAGGACTTTGATTTTATTTTGAAATAACCCACTTTCTTATGTTTGAACTTTGGCACTTTGCACTTAACTCTGTTTTTGTTTCCTTTTGATTTTTGAGATGATGATGAATCTCTTTCCTATTTCTTGCAGGGATAGCTGGCATGGAATTTGGCAAAGGCGACCAGGGCTGCGCCTAAAGATCTTCATAACTGAAAAACTTTGAAAATTACATGGCATTTATTACAAAAGATAAAATGGATGATTTTTCTTCAAAACAAAGTTTTGAAGAAGAATCATGATCAAGAAATATGACAATGAAATTCTGCACTGAAAACCTTATTTGAAACTTCCTCATGTGCCTGCTGGCATTATTGGACACTTTGAAGACTGAATTTGCAAAACCCTAGACCTAATGAGACTGAAAACCCTAAAAATACTCTTTTCCAAGCAAGAGACCAAACATGATTGTAAATGACTTGAAGATGATTTTTATGAATAGAATTGGACCAGCAGGTACAAGACATGAGGAACATGAGTAAAAATATCCCTACCGTCAGAAAATCCATGCCCCTAATAGAATACAGATGACTGAACTGAATGAGACACCAAAAATGAAATGCAAAAAAAGAGGATTTGATCTCTGACAGAGGGATGAAAAGACCGACTCTAACAACGTCAACTGGTCAATGGTGACTATCTTTCCATTATGGGGGAAGGAAATCTTGCGGTGAACCGCGGAAGGGAAAGTAGACATCGTATAAGTGTAGCTACGACCCAATAAAATGTTGTAGTCTAAGGGGGCGTCTATGAATTCTATGTCAACGCAAACCGTCTTGCCCGCAAGAGTGATAGGAAAATTGTGGAATAAGCCAATGGGCTTGGAGGCGTGGCCATCCCATGCTTGGAGAGTGATCGTGGAAGGAGCCAACTCAGGAGATCCGAGTTGTTTCCAAACTGAAGCGGACATCACGTAGGTGGATGCCCCCTCATTAATAATGCACCGAGAAACGTTGGCATTCCAGATCTTGACTTGGATTTGGAAAGTGACGGAAGCATGGAGAGGAGGATGTTATGACTGGTCAACATAAAAGAAAATCAATAAATCATCGGAAGGGTCTATAGTGCCCATGGTAGACAGAATATTTTTTCGTTATGAAGGGCATGACTGGAGGAGTTCCAACGTTGAAATGGCAGCAGGGGATTGTGCCAAATCATCGACTATGCTATACGAATGGGCGGATTTTCTAGAAGAAGCATTTCGGCGTAGTGGACCCTTAGGGATCTTGGTATGAACCTCCACCCTAGGCTGAGGGATCTTCAAGGGGCCATTAGGTGTCGAAAGAGGCTCTGTAGAGACCGAAGAAGGTGGCTCGGGGACAGACGTAGTGGGAGGCTTGTTGTACTGACGGGACCGAGTCTGAGTATTGATGTCTACAGTTGAAGGTTTATCGGATTTCATCATGAGAATCTGGTCATTGGGGGTACCAAACAGAAAAGGTCGGGTAACAGTGTGGTATACAGGAGGTTGAGCAATGATAACACACACACGACACCAAGGAAAAAGATACCGACAAGGGTAGGGAGGTGCCAGATCAACTGATTAAAATGTTGAAACAAGGGCAAAGAGGTGCAGGATCAATTGATTTCAATGTTTTAGAGTCTTTTATTGGCGGTGTTAACCAAGCCGTTTTTCGCTTAGGGTGTGTGTGTAAAAGTGTGTAAATTTTAATTTTTAAACCCATAAATTTGTAGAGATAAAGAAAAAGTGTTGTTGTATAGCTGTAAATAAACTTGCAAATGACAGTATATAGGCCTACAAAACAGAAAATAAACAACTAATAATGCAATAATCTAAACCCAAGAAGTTGGGCCTCTCAACAACTAGTCTATAGGTGAGTGAAAAAACGAATCAAAACACACTAAAATAGCCAATAGATCTAAGGTCAGAAGGGACAGGGATCTAAAGGACAAAATCTGCTGGAAAGTGGTGCAGAAACAACAACAAATCAGAGGAAGAATTGCTGTAAAAAGAGGTGGCGAAAGGCTATCTTTAGGAGGGAAGCAGAGTGCACCCTAAAGGAAAACCTAAACAAAGCTAAATGAGGAGATTTGGATGGATAAAAAGCCGATCTGAAGTGGATCTAAAAGTGAGGTATCAGATCTGAAAAAGTGGCTGAAGACTCTGAAATTTCAGACAACCTGCAACAGCAAACACTCTTCCACAAAAAGTGGAGGGTACTAAAGCCCTAGGGGGTTAGGTTCCCACTTAGTTGAGTGAAAAAAAACAAGTACAGGTCCAAAACGGGCAGAGATGGAGGTCAGAAAACCCTGAATAGAGGCTCAGCAAAACCCAGAAAACTTTCAAAAAAATCCCTACAGAAAGTCCAGGTCGCAGTTTTTGACCTGTTTTCAGCAGAGGTCGCACTTTTTGGGCTGTAAAGTGCGTTCTGGAGGTCCAGGTCGTAGGTTTTGGGTAGAAAAGTGCGACCTGCATTTCCGGCACTCTCGGCGACAGGTTTCAGAAAATTTTGTCGTCTCAGTTGCGGTTGATGTCTGTCACCTGCGCAATGGGTCCAAAAACACGTGGAAGTTAGAATTTTTATTGTTTTAGGGTTTTATGGGTTAAAAACAACATCAATAATAAGAAAAACAAGGGGCTGAAGAGAAATCCTAGGGTTTGAAGCAGCTGGATATGCAAGGATTAGAAAAATGACAGCGGTCGTAATGGTAAACCCATGTGGAGTCGTCAGTTGTTAGTATGAATCTTGATTCGAGGTGTACGAAAAAATACCACTTTAGCTGCACATAAAAAATAGCCCTAACAGCAGAAATGACTACTAATATCTTTAGATCTGCAATTATATGATCAAGACAAATGCTGCAAAAATCTAGATCTATGCATTGGAAGACATTAAATAGTAGAAAAATAAGATTTACTCCATAGATCCAATAGACAAGACAATAATGTATCCAATGAAATTTTATATTAAGGGCACCTGGGAGGAAAACACAAGAGGGTGTTCCCTTTTCTCCTCAATGGGATGGGTTCTTGTAAGTCCACAGCACTTTAAATTTAGAATTCCTCTCTCTTGATGGTGTAGAAAACCCAGACAAAAATGGAAAAATATGGCTATGATAGTGGATCAATAGCTAGACCAAGAGTTGAGATCCAGAGTGATCTTTAGGCAACAAAAGGTGACAAATGAATGTGAAAACCCTTCTATTTATAACAAAATATTGAGTTAGTCTAGATATTGGTGCATAGTTAAAATATTATTAACCAAATCAAGATCCAACTTTTATGGAATATTTTATTATATTTGTTGGAGGGAAAAGGAATTTGACTTGAGTCAAATCCTCTTATTTGTAAATAATAAATAAATAAATGATTTATTTATCATTTTAAGGATGTGATTAAGTAATAATAAATAAATAAATGATTTATTTATCATTTTAAGGATGTGGTTAAAAATTAATAAATAAATAAATGATTTATTTATCATTTTAAGGATATGGTTGTGTAATAACCAAATAAATAGTGATTTATTTAATTATTTAAGAGAGATTGAGTCATATTTAACCAATAATCTTATTTAAGTAATGTTTAAATAATTATTCTTAGAAAATAATAAGATAAATAATGATTTATCTAATTAATTTCCTTATTTTGGGTTAAATATAACCAGGAATATTAATTAAACTGTTGTTTAACTAATTATTCCTTGAGGAAAATCAAACAAATATGAATTTATTTAATGTTTCCCCATGGGGTTTCCTGTTTAGTCCATAAACAACTTAATAAAGGTGGTTTACTAAGTTATTTTTCATAGTGAATGCAATTTTACTTGGGGTAAAACTAGTCTTACTTGTTGTACTTGGGTCCATCTAATAACAATGGATTAGATGACCAAAAAATGGTGTAACAAACCTCTTCATTGATTCCTTTGACTTTGCTTCCTCATGCTTCCCTTTATTATACATGTTGGTCATGGATATTGACATCAATGAAAATTAGACTAACATAACCAAGCAACTTAGAGATTCCAAGAAATCCATATGGCCTACCTTCCCAGTACAGTGTGGTACATTTGCACTTTTTTACATAGGTCATGAGCTAAAGAAATTCCAAATATTACTTCATTGAATCTAGATTTAATTCCCAGGAGAAAATATGATCCAAATGATGTGGTTCAGAATTTTACCGCTAGTCTTAAACTCAAACCGTTCATGAATGAAAAGGATATGTTCGATGATGTATTTGAAGGTATAGAGAATTTTACAGATGTGTTAAAATTTGCATCCAATTAGCTAAGTGTGGAAGACCTTAAGGCTTTTCATCAATACAGAAAAAAGAGGTTAGAAACAGTCCCACTGGACTTGTTACAAATGGAATATGTCAAAAGACCAACTCCCAGCATTAGCCTAGAAAATGAAGCAAAAGACATGTCAGAGGATGAATCGCAAGAAAAATCTGTTAGTCATTAGTATTTTTCACTATTTGTATATTAATAAAGGTTGGTTCTAAGATTTCTGAAAACAAAATTCCTTGAAATATTCTGAGTTTCAGAAATCCCACTGCCTTCATTATCCTTATAGAAAGTTTTTCACTATTCAATCAGCTTGCTATTCCATGGTCACCCTATCACTCCTACAAACCCCTTATGGGCTGATACCTCTCATTTTCAGCCTCCTTCCCTGCCTATAACCTCATTGGCCTATTTTTCCCCTGTCCGTAAACTCCACTTTCCATCTTGGGTTTCCTATAGCCTACTCTTTCCCATGTTCCCCAGGTTTCTCAAGCATTGATGGTCTTAGAACTATCTCTTTAGGCTCTTTAGATAAATCAAGCACATTGGATTTTGGATCTTCAATACAACACCTTTGATAATACTCTGTTTTTCACTTAAATACTCCAAACCAATTTTCAGTCAAGATCAGGTCAAAGAACCCTCCCAGTAGCTCAATTAGGGTTTCACATGTTTTAAGGTCATCATTGGTGTTCCAAACACTGATTTTACTTTGCTAGAATCTAGCTTAGATGTAATAGAATTTCGAGACATGGTTATTCAAGAAAAACCTAAAAATCTCCAAAGAAGACTACCTTATCAGTTCAAAGTCTGCAAGAGGTAAATGCAAAGAGTTTAGCACTTCTGCAGGAGTGCTGAAGGATTTGTCAGCAGAAGGTGTTGATGAGGTAGGTGGTTTTCTCCTGAATAAAGACAACTTAAAGCAAGGAAGAGAGACAACACTTGTTTTTATAGATAATTAGGTTTTTTGAGCTTCATGGCCCAATAGAGTGCCAAATAGTGATCAATTGTAGAAATGACCATGGAGGAGGTACACCAAACCAAGCATGAATAAAGTCTACCAGAAGCTATTGATGATATAGGGAAAAAGGTGAGGTGAACTGGACAGAAATGAATGAACTTGAAAGGGCTATAGAAAAATTAGAAGACAAAACTGATGATTGTCTTAAAGCACTCCAGATACCTAGGGTTTTGGGAAGATAACAATAGCAGGTGAAATGATGAATTGAACTCCATGGTTAAGGAAAAAGAGGGGTTTGAAAGTTGTGCTCTAAGGAATCCTCCCAAAGGTGTTAAATGAGCTTGTCATGCCTAAATGAGAAAAATATGATGTTGAGCTCCAAGGTGGAAGAAAAAGAGGAGTTTTGAGGCTGCTGCTATGTCAAAATAAATATGTCAAATCTTCAGGATCAAAACAAATAAAAATTTCATAACTCCAGCAAACTTCCAGCCAAGGTGAAAAAGATAAGTTGAGTATTGTAATGGAAACCACAAAAAGTTTTGAAGACGCCATCATGTGTAATCTAGCCCTAAATTTGTCAAAATCAACTTGTTATGCCTCAAGGAGAAAAAAAGAGGGTCAAATTCATCATTTCAGTCACCTGCATGCAAACAGTGTAAAAGGTTAGTGAGAAAAGATGAAAAGGTTAAGTTGAGTTTCATGGTGGATATTACACAAGAATCTGAGGAATTTGCTATGTGGCTAAGTCACAAAGGTTGTCAAAAGTGAAGTCATTATGCCTCAAGAAGAAAAGGGGAAAGCTAAGTTAATGTTGTCACTCACCTGCAAGGCAAAAGTCAAAGAATATCAGCGAAAAAGACTTAAAACATTAGGAAGTGGGTTTTCAAAGGTTTAATTAAAATTCCGAAATCCATAAAATCTCATTTTTCATTTCAAAAGCCTCATTGTTGCTTTTCACAATATCAAGAGCACTCACAAGAAGGAAATTTGTGATTTTTACAAGTGAAATTAGGAAAATTAGACTGGAGGTGCGTGCTCAGCTTGGCGCTGCGCGCCTGGAATCGGGCGTTGCACCCTTGGAATTTTTTCCCCATATATTTTACATGGGTGCTGCATGCCTGGTAGAGCGCTGCTCTCTTGCTCGAAACCCATAAAAAATCTTCTCGTGGCGCTGCGTGCTCAGGTTTGGCGCTGCGTGCCTGGGGCTCGCACTGCGCGCTCAATTTAAGCGTTGCGCCCTTGGCCAAGAGGGCTTCCTACACCCCGCAAACACTCAAATCAAGTCAAAACACCTTCAAGTTTCCTCCAAGGTCCTCCAAGGAAATTATAAATGGTAAGTGGATGCCCTGACCACATTTTCAAGCTTTTTGATGATTTGTAATTGAAAGAAATGGAACCCTAAGAAGAAACCCTAGGTTGCAAACTTGAAATCACTGTTTGAACCTCATTCCATCTGATTATAAAGAGTATCAGTCAAAACAAGGGTGTTTACATTGCTTTAGGGGTTTTCATTTATCCAAGCTGGTCATAACAATCATTCATTCACCCACTACATTAAAAAGGCTGCCATTCCATCAACTTATTTTTCATCTCAAAATTCACATCAAATTCTATTGTTGGCAAAGAAGAGTTTTCAAAATGTCAATAGAGGGAGACAATGACAATGGTGGAGAGCCTCAAATGCCAAGGATGCATGAGCACAAATGTGGAAATATCAATATATTTGAACCCCCCACCACAAGGGAGCTAATGGCATCTCCCCTCACTATTTCATGTTTCAAACATGTAGGTTTCTATGAATTTTTTGAAAGGGTACATCAAGTACAAAACCACTATGAGCTAACCAGGATTTTCATCATTAACTGGCATGAAAAACAAGTTAACCTTGTCGGGGTCACCTTTGAGCTATCTGCAGGTACTATTGCCAATGCCACTGAGATACCAAGCATGGGTGAGAAATGGTTCAAGTAGGCCAACCTAAAAATGAGCTACTTTGAACCCTACCTAAAGCCTAGGTACAAAGACCACACCAAATCCATCTTTCCTTTCTCACATTTTCTTGATAGATATGCACCTATGATGAGGATCATTATGAAGTATTTTACATGTCGAGGAAGATTCTACCGCATTTACTCCTATCACATCATGCTGCTTATGCACTTTACTAGACTGAGGATGTTGCACATACCCTGTTACCTCTACAAAAGCATTGATAAAATGTCCTACATAGTGCAAAAGAGAGACTATCCTCAGCAGATGCAAAGCCTCTTCCATCACTCACTTATTAAAATGGTTTTTATGCACCAACTACAACAGAAGGGTATTCCATGGGAAACCTTCAATTCCAATTAGGTGTTTACTTCTCCACAAGCCCATCAGTAGCAATATTTCCCTTCATCTTCTCATCCTCCAATTCCTCCATCCACTCACATTCCCTCACCTCATGATGAATCTTTCACCTCACCATCCACTCACAGTCCTTCACATCATGATTATCCTCCTCATTCATCACCTTTACACAATCCCTCATCATCATCTCATGGAAATGAGGAGTCAAACAATGAGAAATAAATTAGTGAAGAAAATAATAGTGAGGGCAGTCAGGCACATATCACTGAGGCAAGTGGCAATGAGGCAGTATGCAATGAGGTAGAAAGTAGTGAGGCAAAGAGCAGTGAGGAATATGTCAGTGAGGCAGAAAGCATTGAAGCATATGGCAGTGATGATAGCAGTGATGATGGCAGTGATGATGACAATGAAACAGATGAAACTGAGATGGTAAACATACAACCTTTTCCTTTGACGTACCAGAGGGGAAATAGGCATGTGTTTTTTTCCCTTAAGAGGCAAGGGGCCATGCCTTCTACATCAACTAGGTAGCTTGAAAAAGGTAAGGAAATGGTCATTGATGAAGAAGAAGAAGACAAGAATGAGACTGAAAAAGAGTTTCAACTTATTCCCCTTGACAGTGATGATGAGAATGAGCAAAGGATCACTAACATGCTTCTTAAAAGAAAAGATGACCATATTAAAGATCTGTAAACCAATCTAGGTAGGGCTAAGAATGTGATACACTTTCTTGAGGTTGAAAAAAAGGAGCTGGAAGTAGAAAAGGCTATCTATGAGATCAGAGCTATCAGAGCTCAGAAAGAGGCTGAAAAGACAAAGGAAAAGCTAGATGAAACCTTGTGCACTCTAGATGACATGGAGGATGAGGAAGAACAACTTCCTAGGAGGAGGCCAAGGACAATTGGCTTGAAGAAGGCCTTAGCCAAGGAGAGAGAGCAAGAGGCAGCCTTGGCAAAGAAGCTCACTGTAAGTGAGCTGCTGGCCATGGAAATAGACTATGATAGAGAATCTTGGCTAGAGAGGGAAAATGTGCACTTGGAGGATCATTTGGAGAAGACCAAGAGAGACCTTAACCTCCAAAAGAAGATGGCAAGGCATTATGCCTTAAGAAACAAGATTGCAAGGGCTAAGCTCAAAAGAACCCTTACAAATATTCAAGCCCTAAAGGAGGAAAAAGACAAAGAAAATGTTGAAATTCTTGCTGATGCATCCCTATAAGCATCCTAGACATGATTAGAAATACAAACCCAAATTTTGACATCTTTTTGAGTTTTTGGAAATTTTGACTATTTTGAAGGGCCAAGTGCCCAACGCCACTGCCACTGCGCTCTTTTTTAGGGCACCCAATGGAGGAAAAATTTTCATTTTTGTGTTCATTAGGCCAAGTCAATCACCCTCACAAAGTTTCAGCTCATTTGTAGCAAAACGGGTACTCCAAAAGTGCCAAAAACATGCAAACAATCAACTTTCTGTCCTATTTTCAGAGTTGGCGCTGTGCCCTGAGAAGTCTTGGGAGAATGCGTTTTTGAGCAGGAAAATGGGTAACAAATTGAAAAATAAAGGTACATTTGTAATGTAGATAGCACAATATTTCCAATGAGCTATCATGGAGCTCATTTCGACACTGGAAAGGCCTCCAAATCTCAGTTGCAAAAAGATCAATTTTCTAGTTTTGGCACTGTGCCCTTGGCCTGGCTTGAACCTCGGTGCTACGCCCTTGCCAGAAAATCATCAAAACACACTTGGAGATATTTTTAAATTTATTAAGTAGCATCAAAGTCAATTTTTTGCCAAAATTAGTTGAGGAGTTATTGTTAGGAGTTATTCTTGCATTTATTAAGTTAGGATATTTGTGCCTTGGGCATTGCATAGTATTATAAGAAAAAATGATATTTATGAGTAATTAATGGTTTCTAAAACCCTAGATAGGGTTTTAGTCCTCCTTTGCAAGTTAAATACTGCATGTAGGCCTCATTATAGTTTTCGGTTGATTGTTAAACTCAATATCATAGACTTGTCTTCTTATGTTTTCATTTTGTCTCATCTTTCTCATGCAGTAGAACATAAAGTTTAAGTTAAGAAATGTTGTTTAGAGGCACCTTAGCTCTGCCTGTTTTCTATTTCTTGTATGTTTTCCTCTGCTAGGTCAGATTAGAGAATTTTTAGTTGCTCTCTAATTCCACTCAGCTTTTTTATCTCAAGAATTATTTAATGGAGCCAATTCCAAAGAAGTTTATGTTTAGCCCTGTCTTTTGGTATAACTTAAACATTGTTTTTGAGGTCTTTTCTTCAAAACATTGCTAATTAGAGTTTGGCTGAAGAGGTTTATGGTTTTCCCTGCCATTTTTTCCATATTTAATGGTTGATTTGAAGGTCTTTGTAGTTTGATTAAGGAATCTAGGAGTTCCCTGCTCTTTGGTCATTACTATATGTTATCTTAAATGTTTTATTTGCGTTAATGTGAAATCACTAGAGAATTTAGAAGTTTATTTCTCTCTAGGGTTTGCTGGATTGTTGTCTTAATGTTTACTTGCTAGGGTTTGTTCAAAGAAGCTTATGGTATGCGTTTTATTTGGTTATTTCCTTATGCATAGTGTTCTTAAAGACTTTTCTCGTTATAGTACATGTTAAAGGATTCTTAACTGCCCTCTAAATCTACTAATCTCATAATTTAATGTTCACTTCACTCACATAAGCTTTGAAGATCCATTTGGCTTTGTTATACTTTCCCTCCGAAACACCATTGACCTGTTTTTGTACCTTTCAAGACGTTTTGTAGACTCCATAGCCCAATGGTCTAAGCCTCTCCTATTCTATCTGTTCTACTTGACAAGCAACCAAACCAAACAAAATAAACAAACAAACCCTAATCATTATAACTAGCCTAAAATCAAAACCCTAAAATCAATCAAGTTTACATCTTTTATACAAATATAGAGAGAGCCCTCTCTGAGTCCAGGAAGGCTAGGTCCTAGGACTCCAAATTTAGTTTGATGTTACCCGGTACATTTGGTCTTGCCAATATGACAAATTATGGGGACCTAACATAATGGTGACTCCACTGGGGAATCTGAGTAAGTAACAAGCTTAGACATTCCTTAAGAACTCACAGTTCCCCTTTCAAAAATTAGATAAATAGAGTGTTAGCCAAGAGTGACATTTGGTTGTTTTCCCATTATAGAATCACGGAAAACACCCAAGGGAACACTTATTGAAAACCTTAGTGTTACATAAAAACTAAGGAAAACCAAAAATATCTCTAGATTGGTATCCAATTGTTGATGGTGGACAAAAAGTACATCCTCAAAATAGAAAACATCATCCACCTAGTGGCTCCAATAGTCTTCAGTAGCCCTGTTGACCCCATTGTTTCTCATAGACTCCTCTAGGAATGTATCAATCAGTCATAATAGTGTAAAGCCCATCCACATACTGTATAAATTCAATCATCTTTTAGATAGGATTTCTTCTCAAAACTCTTACAAAATTTCAGCCTCTCTTGCTGATGGTTGACAACAAAGTTGAAATCTTCCACCTGGCGACTCCACAACTCTTAATAGACCTGAAGACTCCACTGGTAGAATAATCTAGATTGGTTATAAAGATGCAGTAGCCCTTTCCTCTAACTAATTGACAAATATGGATCCCAAGATACAACGAAGGTATGCTCCAATGAACAGAGATCACACTCCTGGATTCCCACACGAAATGCCTCACATAAATTGGGATAGAAACTTGCCCGTTTTTCAAGATGAAAAAATTAATGAACCCTTGTTACATCTCATTAAATTTTATATACATACATGGAGGTTAAAGGTTGAATGGCATGAGGACCGCCTCATGAAAATGTTTATGGAAACATTAGAGGGTAAGGCAAGGGAATGGTCTGAAGGCCTAGACCCTGGCACCTTGTTTTCTTTGAAGGATTTCCACAAGGTATTTTATGAACATTATAAAGAATATTGTCCATCTTTATCATTAGCTGAAAATTGTTGTGATCAATTTGAAGATCTCATGCAATACCCTATAAACATTGATGAAGATTTGGGAAATTGGCATCCGGAAGATCTATTAGAGGAAATTTATGCATTTCATACTCAAGTTAACTATCATGACAACCAAGAGGAGTTGGTTGAGGGTGAAATCAATCGGGAAATAAAGGAAGATCCACAAGATCTCTCTAAAGGGACAAGTGATGATTCATAATCTCTTTTGTGTAAGGCTTAAGAAGACATCCAGCCTCATGGTATTTCATAAAATAAAGAAAAACATTGTGTTTCAATCCTAGGAAAAGAAGAAGTTATTGGTCATAAACATTCTCCTTTTAATCCCAACTATCATAGATTAGAAAATAAACTTATAGGTCAACATATGGTGGAGAAACTTACTGATATAGTGTGCCTATTGGATGGCATTCCTTCTATGAGTAATCTACCCAAGTATGATCAATATGATGATGATTATGTCCTCCAGACTCAAGCTAACACTACATAAAAATCATTAATTATTTTGTGGGACAAAGACAATCATTTTCAGCAGCTCCATTATACTGATCAACAAATACAAATTAGCTATGAGAGTGAAGAAGAAAGTGCAAAAAAATTGGAATAAAGGGAAATATCTTTACCTCGTTGTTGTGATTCATTTCAGTTCATCAAAGACAACCTTGATACAATTAGAAACCAACAGTCTTTGAGTATTGACAACAAAGAAGACATTCAACCTCATTATCATTCACAAGAGGAAGAAAATGGATTTGGTTCTATCTAAAAGAAGAAAAAAAATTCTTCTCCTTTAGCAGAAGAAGAAATCAATCAGATTCTGAACAGGAAACCAACCTCCAAATTTTTATATAAAGAAAACATGTCTATTTATTCTCCTGTTGATTTATCTACTGCTACCTTACCTCATGAAGAAACAGAGGAAAGGATTCATATTAAAGCTGTACTACTTTCTCTAGAAGACCTATTTCTCGATGATGCTCCTAATGAAGACCTTCAGACAGAACTTAGCCCACTCAATCAGAGCATATCAGGTGTGTTGGAGAACAACATATCAATACATTATGAGGCTTCCAAGTCAGATGATCATGAAGAATAGGTAGAGCTTCTTTCTCAAAAGAATCCCAAGCTTAAAAAACTAGAGCAAGGAATGGTCCTGGATATAGCTAATTATTCAGATCCTCAAAGCCAGGCATTATTTCAATATCCCTTTGTTGTTTTCTTATAGGAATCTAAAGAAGGAACATGTTATGCCAGGAGCAGTTTGTTATAGAGTGTAAAGAAGATATTGAGCATTGTTGTTCAAAATCAACTGAGATGGGAGTGGCCTTTTTGTTTCTTCAGCATACCTAAAGGGTTGAATGAAAATCAATCATGTAGTCACTTGATTGGTTGTATTGGAAAAAGGAGTTCACCTAATGTAGATATCATGTACAAGTTAGAATAGGATAGATGGGTATGAAAATAAGATCAATACTATTATCATCTTTATAACTTTAGTTGCAGATTGTTTTGACAAAAAGGAAGAAAAATGAAAAACAAAAACAGAGAAAAGAAAAAAAAAGGGCAGGTTTAAAGAAAAGGTACAACCCCATACCAAAAAAGAATATGTCTAAAAGTGTGCAAGTCTAAATGCCAATGATTTTAAAGAAAATAAAGCCTTGTTCAGTCATACAACCTAATCATGATTGAACATGTTTTAAAATTTATGCTGATAGGTTAGTGAAAGAGGATTTTCCAAACCATGTAAACTTGGCTTATCAATAGATTAGATTAGGAAAAGATATTTGGTTTCAATGCTCAAATCTCAACCAAAGGAGAAAGAGAGGGATGGGTAACAAATTTCAAATTATGAGCCCTCAAATTTCTATTTTTACTTGTAAAAAAATAAACTCTATGTGCAGCTTGTCCAAAATTCCATAGCCCATGACAAATCAGATTGCTTAACCTTGGTTTGGTCATGTTTTGAATTACATGTTATTAGATTAGAGAATGAAGATCTGTAAAACTACTTAACCTTGATAGATAAGTAGAGTATGTAGAGAATAAAGAGTTCATCAGTGTTAGCCACTTAATTTTCTCTCTTTTTACTACTTTTCCCTTCCTAAAGTATAACCATTTACCCCTGTTTCGCCTCCTCTATGCACCCTCATCCTGCACCAGTCCAAGCATGGTGACACATTTAGTATAAACCTTTATTTTTCATGTTTTAATTCAATTTAGCATTAATTAAATATCTATCACATGATTTCTTATTTCTAAATCACTTTCGTAACTAATCGATATCTCCAAAGCTTATGTGATGGTTAAAGTGCTTATCATGATCATTGATCTTAGTGCAGGATTGAATCTGCACTATTGCCAGCACAACATATCTTCGCGGCAGATTCAAACTTCCTCAATCACCGCCCCATCTTAAGCCATTTCAGCCACGACAATGAATGATTCAAAGGTAGCCGAGACTATTCTGTGAAGGGAGAAAGCTAGTTAGCTACAACCAGTTTTGCAAAACCGTCTTATCTTGAAGGCCGAGACTAAATTCTACATTTGTTATGAATTACTTGAACGATCTGTTTTGGCCTTCGGCCAATAGATCTATATATTGTAAAATGTAAATAGGACCAAAAGGAGAATTTTTGGGAGTGGAGTTTAGATTGAAGTTGATAGGCGGTAACCAATCTTTTGTTATCACCCGAATCTGGGTTGGATATTGTATCAACGTATGTATTCACCTCAATAAATTAATAAAAGGTTTTCTTCTGCCTCATGTTTCAGAAATTATGTTTCTGTTCTTTTAAGCTGATGAATTAACTGGTTTGCTGAGCAGCGTTTAATTTCGAAAGGGAAACGCGCTGGTTGGCTAGGGCCTAGCCAACCCAGCACATTTACCCTGTTTTCGGTTTCCTGTAATGTGTGTTTAAATTATTAAAGTGTGATTCAATTTTCAGCACATGTATTCCTGTCTTATTGAAAACGGATCCGTCGTGTGAAGTAGTTACATTTTATTTCCCTGCAAATTACTTTCCTGCATTTAATTTCAGATTGGATTTCCCATATGGTACAAGCAAGAGAAGCAAACCTGCACCAGGCACGTTGGTGTGAAATTTCTCTTTTCTTGCAGTTCTGTTATTTGGTTTTTCACCGCCTGGTACAAGCAGGAGAATAAAACCTACACCAGTGCATGTTGGTGTGACATTTTGTTTTCTTGCAGTTCTGTTTATTTGGTTTTCCACTGCCTAGTACAAGCAGGAGAAGCAAACTCGCACCAATGCACGTTGGTGTACGACAGGATAAATGATTGTTTCTTTACTTTTGCATTTTATTAAACTCAGAAACATTCACTTTTATGTGTGTCATTTAATTTAATAGAAAATTAGCACTTGCAGTAATTGAACACCTGTTTGAAGAATTAAAAAGCTAAGTGCGGGAAGCTCTGATAAGGTGTAGGAACTAGTTTCTTGCCATAGGATCTAAGTTCTCTAAACCTTGAAAAGTTCGAGCCCTTGCATGAATTAAAAAAAAAACCTTCAATAAAGACACAATTTATACCTTCTACATAACTCTCTGATCCTGCACTAGTGCAGGACAGATTAATACAAGAAGGAAATCTTTAAGGAAGCAGATTTAAGGGCCCATCTAACGAGACTGCTAAGGTGTTTCTGCTAAGGGAAAATACACACTCAGTAGATTAAACAACCATTAGCTGAAGTGATTTCCTTTTATCTTTAATTCTCTCTTGCAAATGAATGCTTTTTTGTTCTAGTCTTAGATTATTCTTAATGATTCAAGTTGCCTTTTTATCTTTTGATTTGATTCTGCAATATTTCCTTTAAGAAAGTAGGGATTTACATTAGAAATATTCATACCATCTCTGGCATTGCTTGTGCTCTGTCTCTAAGTTTACGAATCCCCCGGGTTGAAAAATTAAGTGTTGAGGAGTTTTCTTAAGTGTAATTCTTGCACCCAACATTTTGGCGTCGTTTCCAGGGAGGCGATTTGATTTGGTAACAATTTTCTTATTATGCAATAGAGGTAATTTTTCTTTTGCAGTGTTGTTTCTTTGAAGGAATTTTACTGGTGTTAACTGGTTTCTGACAGCATTTTTTAAGAAATTGTTTGTTTTTATTTTTTCTTTTCTTTTGAAATGAATGCCTAGGAAAGGTAAGGGTTTGAAGCCCATTAAGGGCCGAAATAATTCTGAAAATAATTTTCATATTGGGTCTCCTTCTATCAGCAAAAAGCCCAATCCAATTAAAAATCATCACGCAGGAACAATCCACCTGGATTTTGGTAATAACAGCTCAGGTGTGGATCAGCCTGTGGAGAGCGGTACAAGTAAGAGGGGAAAAATGGCAGACCAAGAAGATCATTTGGAAGGGACTGGTGACAACCAGGTAAGTGAAAGACAATCCACTTTTTTGTTTCCAATTGTGGATCCTGATACTGTGTCACAGATGAAGAATATTCCACCATCAGCTCTCCCTCACTTCCATGGTAAAGTTCATGAAGATCCTGACTCTTTTCTATTTGAGTTTGATATTTTTTGTAGAATTTATGATTATGAAACTGATGCTTAGAAGTTAAGATTATTTCCTGTTACCCTCAAGGACTCAACTCTTCGCTGGTTTATGGGGTTAGGACGAAACACCATAACTTCTTGGGATCAGATGAAGAGAGTATTTTTGTCTAAATATCAAGAATATTGCAAAACTCGGGACATGCAGGATGAAATTTTTACAATCATACAAGATGATGATGAAATGCTTGAAGATTATTTGGAAATATTTCTGTATATTTTACAAAGGTCAAAACTTAAGCTTGATCTCAACACTATTAGAACCTTGTTCTTAAGAGGACTTACTGATAATGCAAGAAACAATTTGAATCTGTTAGGACAAGGTGATATTTCTCAGCAAAATTTTGATCAAATTTGTTAATTATGCCGGAAATTTTCAAGAAATCAATACATATCTGGTAGAGGAACTCGAAATAGAAATAGAAAAACTGAATCTACTGATGCTATGATTTTTGGACTAGAAAATAAAATGGAAAACATGGAAATTTATATAATGAACACTGTTACCAAACAGTTAGAGTCCTTAAAATTTCAGAAGAAAATTATGAGGGAACAAGAGTCATTATGTATTTTTTGTCCTAAATGTAGAGACAAGCATCCCCCTAAAGAATTTCCTCTCAATTTGAAACAAACTAATAAGTGTGCTATTTGTGCAGAATACCATATCATAGAAAAATGTCCCTCTATACCAGGACTTAAAGCTGTATTTATAGGGGGACAGCCTGAAGCTAAATACTTGAATGCTATGGGAGCGAGAAGGAATTGGCCTCAGGTAGGTGCAGGTATGGCTTCTGAATTTCCTCCACACTATTTTGGTTATAATTCACATGCATATTCTTATCCTAACTCTCATCAGCAGTGGCAGTATGGGAATCAATATCAGCATGGGAAACCTTCTCAACCATGGAAACAAGGTTGGAGAGGGCCAAATAATTCTCCATATTCATACCAACCACCTATGCAGTCATACCCATATACACATGCACCTTATTCAATGCCTCAACTTCTGAGTCAATCCACTCCACCATTGCCTTTACCTCCACCCTTTCGACCTCCTCAGTTTCTTGGTCAACGTATGCCTAATCCTAATAATAATAAAGCAGTGAAAATGATCTATGTAACAAACCCACCTTTATCATTTGAATACCAGTCTATTCCAGTTGGGGTTCATGATATTAAATTAATATCGGGAAGGACTGTAACATCAATAAATCAGAAGCAACCTATGGTGATCATTGAAGAGAAAGGAGAAGAGGAAACTCTCCACCATTCTCTGAAAGTTGTCACTAAGCAACCCTTAACCTCTGAATCCTTTCCATCTTCTTCCAACCAGCCTCCCTTCCCAGAGAGGCTAGTAATGGAAAGGAGTGAGCTTATTTCTGAGACTAGTTTGGCATCTGAGCTTCATAATATTTTCATTAAGATACCTTTGCTTCAAGCCATCAAAGAGATCCCCATTTGTACCAAGATCATTAAGGAAATCTGTCTCAAGAAATCCGGGAGGAAGAGATTGGAACCCCGAACCATCCAATTTGTTGGTAGGGCAGCAGAGTTGATGACGGGATGTGTGTCTGTGGAAAATTATAATGATCCCAGAAACCCTGTTGTCTCAGTTAAGATTGGTAATGTCCTTGTATTTAATGTTCTTATAGACCTAGGGGCAGCCATTAGTGTCATGACTAAGCAAACCATGGATCAAATTTGGTTTTCTCATCTTCACCCTACTCCCATTGTGCTTGAATTAGTAGATAGATCTAAAATTAAGCCAGAAGGAGTATTGGACGATGTGATCATCTCATTAGATTCTTGGGAATATCCTATTGATTTCATTATGCTTGAGCCAAAGAACCCAGTAGGAGGACATCCCTTGATCTTGGGTCAACCATGGCTTGCTACGGATGATGCATATAGTGGATGTCATTCTGGTGATATGTATATCTCACATGGAGATTCTAGGAAGAAAGTTACCTTATACCCCCCTGCCAGATCCATTCAGGACCTTCGAGACACTTTATGGTTAGATCAAATCAGTGATGAGGAGACTTAGTTTATTTCCCTTATTCATCATTATACGGGGTCTTCACAAGAATATGAGATTCAAGATTTCCTGAATAATCTAGACATTATGCCTAATTATGAGCATTTGAGCCAATTTTTCAGCCTAGAATTTCAAGAAAATCATGATTCTCTTTCTTTTGTACCACCACATTTTCCAACTCCCTTAAGTACTCTTGAGCCTGATACCACTCTTTTTGAGATTAGCCTTGGTAAATCCTTGCATATTAGTTCAGATTTGGACTCATCTCAGCAAGAGCAGCTTCTGGATTTGTTGCAAAACCCTCTTAGTGCCTTTGCTTGGGACTATGAAGATATGAAGGGTATCCCTCCTGAAACTTGTACACATCACATCTATATTCAGGAAGGAACCTGACCTGTCTGAAAACCTCAAAGGTGAATGAATCCAGCTCTAAGAGACATTGTGAAGGAAGAAGTACAGAAACTCTTAGATGTTGGTTTTATTTATCCTATTTCCGACAGTCAGTGGGTCTCTCCATTAGTACTAGTACATAAGAAAGATGGAAGATGGCATATTTGTATTGATTATCAAGAATTGAATAAAGCCACTCTTAAATATTACTTCCCTCTCCCTTTCATTGATCATGTGCTTGATACCCTTGCAGGAAAGAAATATTTCTCCTTTTTGGATGGCTTCAGTGGTTATAATCAGATACAGATTGCACCCGAAGATCAGGATAAAACTATTTTTACATGTCCATGGGGGACATTTGCTTAAAAAGTGATCCCCTTTGGTTTATGTAATGCCCCGAATACCTTTCAAAGGGCAGTCCTGGCTATATTTGTTGATCTAGAATTTGTAGAAATTTATATGGATGACTTTTCTGTGTTTGGTGATTCTTTTTAGGAAGCTGTCAAAAATCTGGAGAAAGTTATTCTTCGTTGTTAGGAATCCCATATCACTTTGAGTGATAAGAAATTTAGATTAATGCGCAAATCAGGAGTGGTGCTTGGCCATTTTATTTCTGAAAAAGGTATCCAGGTTGATCCGGCAAAGGTTGAAATCATTCTGAATCTTCCTGCACCCAAAACTCAAAGGGAAGTAAGAGGTTTTCTAGGACATGCTGGTTACTATAGAATATTCATTGAAAATTTTTCAAAGGTATTTGCTCCTCTTTTCCAAATTATAACTAAGGATAGTGAATTTTCTTTGTCCACGGCTTGCCAACAGTCTTTTGAAACATTGAAGGAAAAGTTGGTACAGGCACCAGTTTTGCGAGGTCCAAACTAGTCCCTGCCTTTTCACATTTCCTTTGATGCTTTAGATTTGGCTATTGGTTTAGCTTTAGGACAAGAGGAAAATAAGTAATCCTATGCTATTTATTATATTTTTAAAAAAAATTCTTCTGCTGAATTGAATAATAGAGTTACAGAGAAGGAGTTTTTAGCTGTGATTTTTGCAATTAATAAGTTCAGACACCATATTACAGGATATGAAGTATGTACATACTGATCATTCCGCGATTAAATATTTTATGAACAAACCATTGACAAGCGGTAGAGTGACGAGGTGGTTACTATTGTTAAAGGATTTTAATGTTACTATTGTTGATAGACCCGGGAAATCTAATGTTGTAGCAGATTTTCTTTCTAGATTAGATAATCCTGGTGAAGTGACTCCTGTTAATGATGATTTTCCAGATGAACATATTTTTGCTATGTCTACAGATTCTTTGCGGTTTTCTAACATTTATAATTACTTGGTTACTGGGAAGACACCACCCCACTTGTCCGCTCGTGAAAAACTAAATATTATTCAGAAAAGTGCTGCATATTCCTAGATTCAAGGAGACCTCTTTTACACTGGTCCAGATCTGATTATCCGTAGATGTGTAAGAGAGGAGGAAGTGTTTGACATATTGAAATATGCTCATGATGAACCATGTGGAGGCCACTTCTCTATTAAGCGGACTGTATATAAAGTATTACGTGCCGGTTACTTTTGGCCTTCCTTGTTTAAGGATGCCAAACAGTATGTCAGGCGATGTGATAGCTGTCAACGAATGGGCCATCCTAATCAAACCAATGAAATGTATTTATGCCCCCAAGTTATGATTAAGCCTTTTGAAAAATGGGCTATTTATTTTATAGGGCCCATAAATCCAACATATTTAAGTAAATAGCATATTCTGGTTTGTACATATTTTGTTACAAAATGGGTAGAAGCTAAAGTTGTTTCTTTTGCTACAGAAAAAGTTGTTGTTGATTTTAATTTTTATGAAATATTTACTAGATTTGGTGTGCCTAGAGAAATTTTTTCTGACAATGGTCTGCAGTTTATTTCTAATCTGGTATAGGGTTTGATGGAGCAATACAAGATCCGGCACAGGAAATCCATGCCATATCACCCGCAAGCAAATGGCCAGGTGGAATCTATGAACAAAGTGATCAAGTCCATTATTACGAAGAAAATAAATATGCATCGGAAAGACTAGGCTGAAATATTACTGGAAGCTTTGTGGGCATACAGAACCAGTTGGAGAAATAGCACAGGACATACACCATATGAGTTGGTATATGGCAAACAGGTTCTGTTACCAATTGAGTTCCAGATCAAAACCTTCAGAACTGAAGTTCAGTTAGGACTAGATCTCTCCAAGGCACAACAAGAACGTATTCTCCAATTAAATGAGTTAGATGAATTTCACAAAGATGTTGTTCAACATAACATCCTAATTCAGCAGCAACGGAAAATTTGGCATGACAAGATTATTCAGAAAAATCAGTTCCAACCAGGTGATTGGGTACTCCTCTATGATTCTAGATTTAAAATTTTTAAAGGGAAGTTCCATACACATTGGATGGGACCTTATGAAGTGATCTGAGTTTCGATAATGGAGCAGTAGAAGTCAAAACTATTGATGGACAAGATTCAGTATTCTTGGTAAATGGGCATAGATTAAAGAAGTATTTTCAGTTGCTTTCCAAGAAATATTTTACACAGCAAGTCCAACAGAAATTTGGGATGGTAGTGGTAAACAATAAAACCAAGCTTTTGTAAAAATGAACTCTTCTTCTTCTCAAATAAAAAATAAATTTAATAAAAATATAAAAAAAAAGTAAGGAAAAAATATTTTCCTATAATTGTGAAAATTAGTTTGCTGACATGATTGCAGAAGGGTCAACCTGAAAACTAGCTTGTTGGCAGGGAGATAAAAAATTTCTAATAAAAAGAGAATGTTTCTTGATCATTAGATATGCTAGAAACCACCAAGTAAAAACAGGTTCAACAGACCTTTATACATTGGGGTAATTAGCATGGATATTTTTATTCAAGTAACACTTAATTCTCGCTACAGTTATTTTTTCTTGCACCAGTGCAGGCAGAACTTCGAGAAAATTTTCTACCTTTATTCATATCCCATTTCATAATATTCCCTCATTTTTCTTCTTTAAATCCCAGAATGATTAACCTTCCCACATTCTTTTGAATTTACCCTACCTTCTTCGTAAAAATCCCACTTTACCCTTGAATTTTTTTCCCTATCCTACTTATGTATATCCCCTCTTTGGTACTATTCCTGGAGTCCCTGTAACAAAATTACCTCCCATTCTAAAAATTTCCCCTTTCCCACTTCTTTTTTCCCCTATGAATTCATTGCAGGATCTCATACATAAAGAGCAAAAAGATGCCTTGAATCATCAAGGAAGGGCGAAGCAAATTTTCAACATCAGTTGAAGGAAGCTATGTTAAAAGTCCAACCTATATTCTACTTAAATTCTCTATTATTTTTTCGACAATATGCTTGCACTAGTGCAAGCATATCATCCTATATAATAGTATAAGCAGAATGGTACTAGCAGAGCAGTACAGTAAGCAGTGTAAAAAGATCGGTGCAAGCATGCACCTTGACAGAAACATCGTACAATTTGTTTTTTGAGCATATGTCATAAGAAGTGGTCATCATAGAAGTTTACAAGCAACCTTTTTCACTTATTTGATAACGTACTTATGCTATCATATTAACTAGGAGAAAATTATTTAAAATTACAAAGTGTTTTTTAGTTAAGAATCATGATCATTTTTAATAAATGCTAAAGCTGTTTCGAATTATAAAGGAATGCGGAAATGTTTAAACCATTGCTTGGATATGATTACTCTCTCCGCCATGATCCTAAACATCCTTGACTTATGGTGATTACCTCACTTAGCCGTTAAACACGCCGCCACAAGTACCAATCCCGCACGATTATAAACATGCCGCACATCGACGGCTATTTTGGTGGGATGGATCAATGATAAGACATAAGGGATGGTGGATGGTTGATCCCTATCTATAAAGAGTTAAGTTTTCTGGTATTGCATGCAAATTTTTTGACTTTTCATAACTGTAAAAGATGTCTCCTGTTAGATGTGAACCGTCATCCCTCAGTGAGGTAGATCAGACCGCCAAGTTTTGCAATAGTCTTCCACTATTGTGAGACTCGGGCTTTCTTCCATTTTTGTAGAAATTTTATGGGCACAACAATGAAGTGGCCCTATATTTTGCATAGAGTTTTAAAAATGGCCGTGTAAAGATTGGGCCCCTGAGATTTAAAGTCATGGAAAAATCGATAGCAGCGGCGATGGGCTTACAGAGCACTGGTGTGCAGTACTTTAAAAATTAGAAGCTCGAGAGGAAGTGCTGGCAACGTTTCATTGTTGATAAAGACATGAACGTAAACTGGAAGAAAGGAGTTCTGCACAATGCCCTGCTGGGACAATGGCGGGACCTCCTTTTTATTCTCCATAAATTCGTGACTTGTGAGGGGAGGTAATCCCTCACCTTTGTGTATCATTTCAGGATGTTGCAACACCTTGAACCTGCCCGACACATCTGGTGGAGGATGGATTTCACTTACCTTTTGCTTAAGATTTTAGAAAAGATGGCCAAGCGCATGCAGGGAGCACGGGCGGACCAGGCCGATAAGAAATTATATCATCACGACTTGATCAAAATCCTGGTCCAGAAACAATTGGAAATTAAGGGTATGACCTGGAAGGAGTTGCTGAAGCAGCTAGACAAAAAGCCCTCTGCAGGAAAGAAAATAGTTGCTGAGAATAAAACAAAGACCCCCGCCAACACGAGCAAGGGTCCAAGTGTAAAGAGAATTCCTTCTTGCACCAGTGCAAGAAGGAAATGAACCAGGAAATCAACATAAGAAAAGGGCCCACCTCTAAAGAAACAGAAGATAGCGAGTGCATCTGTCGAAGAAACTCCTCCGATGCCCCCAGTGCATGAACAGAACCCTGAAGAAGATGATTTTCTATCAGTCCTTGCGGACACAGTAGAATCTATGGAAATTGATGATGACACCCTGTTGGCCGACTTTATTAGGGGCCGGAAAAATAATGAAGAACCTGGTGCAGAACTACAGTCCCCACAGAATGTTGAATCCCCACCTACGCCAGTTCAAGAAGAACTAGAACCAGAAGAACCAGCACAAGAAAAGGAAGAACTGGCACAAGAAGAAAAAGAACCGACATAGGAAGAAGAAGAACCAAAAGAGCAGGAAGAAGAAGAAGAACCGGAAGAGGAAGAAGAAGAAAGAGAACCGAAAGAGGAAGAAGTGTTTACTAAAAATCTAAGGGATATTGAGGTCCCTGAAGAAAATACAACCCCTGTTGAGATAGAGAAGGAAGAATATTTGATAGCTTCTGCTACTCGGATACTTGAGCTCGAGCTTCAAGTACAGAATTTAGTGCAGCTCGTAGCCAAAACACAGGAGGAAAAAGAACAGAATAAGGAAGATTTAACGGCAAAGATCCAAAAGAAGAAAGGAGAAGTCAGGGTATGGAAGTACCGTGCTTCACAATGTTTCAGACAGCTTAAAAAGGTGACAAAGAAATTGAAGAGCAGCAAAAAGATGAAGTCTAAAACACTGCAGGCTGATGATAGTATGCCAGAGCAGGAGTGAGCTGGAATGCTCAAAATTTTGAATTTTTTTGTAGAGTTAAAGAGTTGTGTGAGGACACACAATAGCTTAGGGATGGGAGGATGTTAGCCCCTTAATTTGCTCTCTTTTTACTACTTTTCCCTTCCTAAATTATAACCATTTACCCCTGTTTCACCTCCTTTATGCACCCCCATCCTCCACCAGTCCAAGCATGGTGACACATTCAATATAAACCTTTATTTTTCATGTTTTAATTCAAATTAGAATTAATTAAATATCTATCACATGATTTCTTATTTCTAAATCATTTTCGTAACTAATCGATATCTCCAAAGGTTATGTGATGGTTAAAGTGCTTATCATGATCGCTGATCTTAGTGCAGGATCAGATCTGTAATATTTCCAGCACAGCATATCTTCACGGCATATCCGAACTTCCTCAATCACCACCCCGTCTTAATCCATTTCAGCCACAACAGTGAATTATTCAAAGGCAACCGAGACTAATTCGTGAAGGGAGAAAGCTGGTTAGCTACGGCCAGTTTTTCAAAATTGTCTTATCTTGAAGGGCGAGGCTAAATTCTGCATTTTGTTATGAATTAGTTGAACGATTTGTTTTGGCCTTCAGCCAATAGATCTCTATATTGTAAACTTTAAATAGGACTGAAAGGAGAATTTTTGGGAGCGCAGTTTAGATTGAAGTTGATAGGCGGTAACCAGTCTTTTGTTATCGCCCGAATCTGGGCTGGACATTGTATCAACATATGTATTCGCCTCAATAAATTAATAAAAGGTTTTCTTCTGCCTCACGTTTCAGAAATTATGTTTCTGTTCTTTTAAGCTGATGAATTAACTGTTTTTCTGAGCAACGTTTAATTTCAAAAGGAAAATGCGTTGGTTGGATAGGGCCCAGCCAACCCAGCACATTTACCCTGTTTTCAGTTTCCTGTAATGTGTGTTTAAATTATTAAACTGAGATTCAATTTTCAGCACATGTATTCCTATCTTATTGAAAACGGATCCGTCTTGTGAAGTAGTTACATTTTCTTTCCCTACAAATTACTTTCCTGCATATAATTTCAGATTGGATTTCCCGTCTGGTACAAGCAGGAGAAGCAAACCTATACCAGGCACATTGGTGTGGCATTTCTCTTTTCTTGCAGTTCTGTTATTTGGTTTTTCACCACCTGGTACAAGCAAGAGAAGCGAACCTGCACCAGTGCATGTTGTTGTGACATTTTGTTTTTGTGCAGTCTGTTTATTTGGTTTTCCACCACCTGGTACAAGCAGGAGAAGCAAACCTGCACCAGTGCACGTTGGTGTGATGCAGCAAGTTTTCTTAATCTACTTTCTGCGATTTTCTTTCTTTCCTTAAATACTTACGACAAGATAAATGATTGTTTCTTTAATTCTACATTTTATTAAACTCATAAACATTCACTTTTATGTGTGCCATTTAATTTAATAGAAAATTAGCACTTTCAGTAATTGAACACCTGTTTGAATAATTAAAAATCTAAGTGCGGGAAGCTCTGATCAGGTGTAGGAACTAGTTTCTTGCCATAGGATCCGAGTGTTCTGAACCTTGAAAAGTTTGAGCCCTTGCATGAATTAAAAAAAAAAACCTTCAGTAAAGACACAATTTATACCTTCTACATAGCTCTCTGATCCTGCACTAGTGCAGGACAGATAAATACAAGAAGAAAATATTTAAGGAAGAAGATTTAAGGGCACATCTAACGAGAATGCTAAGGTGTCTCTGCTAAGGGAAAATACACACTCAGTAGATTAAACAACCGTTATTTGAAGTGATTTCCTTTTATCTTTAATTCTCTCTTGCAAATGCATGCTTTTTCGTTCCAGTCTTAGATTATTCTCAATGATTCAAGTTGCCTTTTTCTCTTTTTATTTGATTCTGCAATCTTCCATTTAATAAAGTAGGGATTTACATTAGAAATATTCATACCATCTCTAGCATTGCCTATGCTTCGTCTCTAAGTTTACGAATCCCCCGGGTTGACAAATTAAGTGTTGAGGAGTTTGCTTAAGTGTAATTCCTACACCCAACAATCAGCCTAATCTAAGCTCTTAGAAGTGATAAGGGTATAGGTAGATAGTTTTTATGCTTTCAAAAGAAAAAATGATGTCAAGGGCTTGCTAATCAAAATGCACCCAAGTGAAGAACAAATGTTAGGAAAATTATGATGGGTAGGTAGAACTGATGTTGAAGCAGTCATGCTTTTCAGATTTGAGATCACAGCTTCAAAAGAACATCAGTAAGTGAAGAAATATGGATCTGCCAAGTACAAGTAAGCTACTAATCTTCAAAACTCAGAGATCTGAACTCTGAGGTTCTGGACACCTCCTAAAAAGGAGCTGCCCTCCCCCAGTGGAGCCACTATTAGTCATCAGTATTTTTCACTATTTGTAGATGACTAAATTTTGGTTCTAAGATTTCTGAAAACAACATTCCTTGAAATATTGTGAGTTTCAGAATTCCCATTTCCTTGATTATCCTTATAGAAAATTTTTCACTATTCCATCAACTTGCCATTCCATGGTCACCCTGTCACTCCTAAAAACCCCTTATGGGCTTATACCTCTCGTTTTCAGCCTGCTTCCCTGCCTATAACCTCATTGGCCTATTTTTCCCCTGTCCATAAACTCCACTTTCCATCTAGGGTTTACTATATCCTACTATTTCCCATGTTCTCCAGGTTTCTCAAGCATTGATGGTTTGAGAACTATCTCTTTAGGCTCTTGATATAAATCAAGCACATTGGATTTTTGATATTCAATACAACAACTTTGATAATAATTTGTTTTTCACTTGAAGACTCCAAACCAATTTTCAGTCAAGATCAGGTCAAAGAACCCTCCCACTAGATCAATTAGGGTTTCACATGTTTTAAGGTTATCATTGGTGTTTCAGATACTGTTTTTCCTTTGCTAGAATCTGGCTCAAATGTAATAGAACGTTGAGACATGGTTATTCAAGAAAAACAAAAAAGTATCCAAAGAATACTACCTTATCAGTTCAAAGTCTGAAAGAGGTAAATTGAAAGAGTTTAGCACTTCTACAGGAGTGCTGAAGGATTTGTCAGCAGAAGGTGTTGATGAGGTAGGTGGTTTGCTCCTTAATAAAGAAACTTGCAGCAAGGAAGAGAGGCAACAATTGTTTTCATAGATAATTAGGTTTTTTGAGCTTGATTGTCCAATAGAGTGCCAAACAGTGATCGGTTGCAGAAATAACCATAGAGGAGGTACACCAAACCATGCATGAAGAAAGTCTACCATAAGCTATTGATAAGATAGGGAAAAAGGTGAGGTGAAATGGATAGAAACGAATGAACTTGAAAGGGCTATAGAAAACTTAGAAGACAACACTGATGATTGTATTAGATCACTCCAGATACCTAGGGTTTTGGGAAGATAACCATAGCAGGTGAAATGATGAATTGAACTCCATGGTGCAGGAAAAAGAGGGGTTTGAAATTTTTTCTATGAGAAATCCTCCCAAAGGTTTCAAATGATCTTATCATGCATGAATGAGAAAACGATGATGTTGAGATCCAAGGTGGAAGAAAAAGAGGAGTTAGAGGATTTTTCTATGTCAAAATAAATATGTCAAATCTTCAGGATCAAAATGAACACAAATTTCATAACTCCAACAAACTGTCAGCCAAGGTGAAAAAGATAATTTGAGTATTGTAATGAAAACCACGGAAAATTTTTAAGATGCCATCATGTGTAATATAGCCCTAAAGTTTTGAAAATCAACTTGTTATGCGTCAAGGAGCAAAAAATAGGGTCAAATTCATCATTTCAGTCACCTGCATGAAAACGGTGTAAAAGGTTAGTGAGAAAAGGTGAAAAGGTTAAGTTGAGTTTCATGGTGGAAATTACACAAGAATTTGAAGAAGTTGCTATGTGGCTAAGTCAGGAAGCTTGTCAAAAGTGAAGTCAGTATGCCTCAATAAGAAAAGGGGAAAAACAAGTTAATGTTTTCACTCACCTATAAGGTAAAAGTCAAAGAATATCAGTGAAAAGGACTTAAAACATTAGGAAGTGGGTTTTCAAAAGTTTAATTAATATTACCAAATCCATAAAAGCTCATCTTGCATTTCAAAAGCCTCATTGTTGCTTTTCACAAGATCAGAAACGCTCAGGAGAAGGAAATTTGTGAGTTTTACAAGTGAAATTGGGAAAATTAGACCGACGCTGCATGCTCATCTTAGCGCTGTGCCCTTGGCAAGTTTTCCCGATATATTTTACATGGGAATTGCGCGCATGGGAGGTGGCGCTACACACCTGGAATAGCGCTCCTCTCTTTCCTAACACCCACAAAAAATCTTCTCGTGGCACTAGGTGCTCAGGTTTGGCATTGCGCGCCTAGGGCTGGCGCTACGCCCTCAGATTAGGCGCTGCACCCTTGGCCAGGAGGTCTTCCTACACCCTGAAAACAATCAAATCAAGTCAAAACACCTTCAAGTTTCATCCAAGGTCCTCCAAGGAAATTATAAATGGTAAGTGGATGCCCTAACCACATTTTCAAGCTTTTTGATGATTTGTAATTGAAAGAAATGGAACCCTAAGAAGAAACCCTAGGCTGCAAACTTGAAACCACTATTTGAACCTCATTCCATCTGCCTATAAATAGTATCAATCAAAATAAGGGTGTTAACATTGGTTTAGGGGTTGTCATTTATCCAAGCTGGTCATAACACTCATTCATTCACCCCCTACATTGTAAAGGATGCCATTCCATCAACTTCTTTTTCATCTCAAAATTCACATCAAATTCTAGAGTTGGAATAGTAGAGTTTTCAAAATGTCAAGAGAGGGATACAATGACAGTGGTGGAGAGCCTCAAATGCCAAGGAGTCATGAGTACAAAGGTGGAATGATCAATATATTTGAACCCCCCAACACAAGCGAGCTAATGACATCTCCCCTCACTGTTTCATGTTTCAAACATGTAGGTTTCTATGAATTTTGTGAAAGGGTACAACAGGTAAAAAACCACCCTGAACTACCCAGGGTTTTCATCATTAACTTGCATGAAAAACATGTTAACCTTGCAGGGGTCACCTTTGAGCTATCTGAAGATGTTATTTCCAATGCCACTAGGATACCAAGTGTGGGTGAGAAATGGTTCAAGCAGGCCAACCTAGACATGAGCTACTTTGAACCCTACCTAAAGCCTAGGTAAAAATACCACAACAAATATATCATTCCTTTATCACATTTTCTTGATAGATATGCACCTATGATGAGGATAATTATTAAATATTTTACATGTGAAGGAAGATTCTCCCGCATTTACTCCTATCACATCAGGCTGCTTATGCACTTTACTAGAGTGAGGATGTTGCACATACCCTATTACCTCTACAAAAGCATTCATAAAATTTCCTACATGGTGCAAAAGGGATACTATCCTTAGAAGATGTAAAGCCTCTTCCATCACTCATTTATTAAAATGGTTGTTATGCACCAACTACAACCAAAGGGTATTCCATGGGAAACCTTCATTTCCAATGAGGTGTTTACTTCTCCACAAGCCCATCAACAACAATATGTCCCTTCATCTTCTCATCCTCCCATTCCTCCATCCACTCGCATTCCCTCACCTCATGATGACTCTTCAACCTCACCATCCACTCAAAATCCTTCATATCATGATGATCCTCCTCCTTCATCACCTTTACACAATCCCTCATCATCATCTCATGGAAATGAGGAGTCAAACAATGAGAAATAAATTAGTGAAGAAAAGAACAGTGAGGGAAGTGAGGGAAGTGGCAATGAGGCAGAAAGTAGTGAGGCAAAAAACAGTGATGAATATGTGAATGAGGCAGAAAGCATTGAAGCATATGGTAGTGATGATGGCAGTGATGATGAAAGTGAAATAGATGACACTGAGATGGTCAACATAGAACCTTTTCCTTTGACCTACCATAGGGGAAATATGCATGTGTTTGTTGCCCTTAAAAGGCAAGGGACCATGCCTTCTACATCAACCAAGCAACTTGACAAAGGTAAGGAAAAGTTCATTGATGAAGAAGAAGAAGAAAAGCATGAGAATGAACAAGAATTTCAACTTATTCACCTTGACAACATGATGAGAATGAGAAAAGAATCACTAACATGCTGCTTAAAAGCAAAGATTCTCATATTAAAGATCTGCAAAAAAATCTAGGTAGGGCTAAGAATGTGATCCACTTTCGTGAGGTTGAAAACAAGTAACTGGAAGTAGATAAGGCTATCTATGAGATTAGAGCTATCAGAGCTCAAAAATAGGTTGCAAAGACAAAGGTAAAGCTAGATGAAACATTGGGCACTCTAGATGACATGGAGGATGAGGAAGAACAACTTCTTAGGAGGAGGCCAAGGACAATTGGCTTGAATAAGGCCTTAGCCAAGGAGAGAGAGCAAGAGGTAGCCTTGGAAGAGCAGCTCACTCCAAGTGAGCTTATTTCCATGGAAATATATTATGATAGAGAAGCTTGGCTAGAGAGGGAAAATGTGCACTTGGAGGATAAGTTGGAGAAGACCAAGAGGGACCTTGACCTCCAAAAGAAGATGTTAGGTCCCTATATTACTAGTATAGTCCATTATTGTTGTTAGTGTAACCCCCTTATTGTTATTATTGTACCCTTGTAACCCCCATATTGTTATTATTGTACCCTTAAATTAGTATTGTTAGGTCGGCTAGGATTACATTGTGGCCCTATGGACTCCTATATATAGAAAGGAGGTTTTGTAATTTGTATCATCCAAGAATTGTTCATTCATGTAATGTATTGGAGGTTTCCCCCTCAAAGTGGCTTATTTCTAAGGCATTGATATCTCTTTTCTTCTATTTCTGGAGCTGGTTTCACAACATTTGGTATCAAAGCTTTGGATTCTAGGGTTTTGCTGCCCCAGACAGGTCATCTTGGAATTTTCGCTATAAAGTTTTTTATACGAAGGTTTAGAAGCTGAAATTTTGAGAGTACAAAGCCGAAATCCTGAGGAACATCGTCTCAAAATTTCAGAGCTTGGTTCGCAATATTTTCAAAGATATGATTTTTGGAAGTTAGGGATTTTTGCAGGCTCCTGAATTTAACCGAAACAGGTCATCGTGGAATTTGTGCTATAAATTTTGTTCTACGAAATTTCAAAAGATGCAATTTTTAGAGAGAGAAGATAAACTCCTGGGGAACATCGTCGCAAAATTTCAGATCTTGATTCAAAATATTTTCGGAGATATGATCTGTGGAAGTTAGGTGTTTTTTAGGCTCCCGAATTTCATCTCAAAGAGGTTATCGTGGGAAAGCCTTTATAACTCTCTCTCTAAGCATCGGATTGGAATGTTGTAAAAATTGGATGCAAGTACATGGACTATAGTTTCTTTTCTATCAATTTCATAGCCAAAGGAGGAAACAGTGACACGTGGTAAATCATACAAGTTTTCTATACTGAACTAGTCCATAATTGGGTCATTGTGGGAGATTGGACATAACGTTTCCTTGAAGAATCCAAATTAGGTTAGACCTGTGGCATTCGAAAAAAGATTCAGAGGGTGAATTCAAGGCCAAACTTCAGATATTTAAGCTCAGAAATCGCAGAGATAATTCAGTTTCAATATCAAGCTCCTCAAAATCAAGAAAAAGGTGTGTATTTTTTTTTCAAATTGCATAAGTCTTGTTTGAAAAATCAGTTCTAGTTGATTCCAAACGCCTATTGAGCATAGCTATCAGTATTGGGTTCTAAAATTCCTCCTAAAAATAACTCAACACCCATTAATCCTTCAGAAGGCTCTACTATGACTCATGAAGACGAAGAAATGCAACATGAGATATCAAAACATTAGGGGAATTTTGAGGTCTAAAATTGGCCTCCTAAGGAAATTATAAAATAATAGTGGAAATAATAAAATAAGATTTGATTACATCATCAAATTTTAGAGGGAAAAAATAAAAAACTACTTTTTCAACTCGTATTTTCAACATATCTCCCAAATTTTTTACTCAAATTTTGAGCTGGAGTACACATTGGATGCAAAATTTAATTCCTCATCCAAAGAGTACCCATGTTGCATACTTTTGATGGATCCTGCTACATGAAAAATGATAAATACATGAAAAACATGATTGTAATCAAGTTTTTTCATGTATTTCTCATATTTTGTGTAGCAGGGTCCATCAAAAGTATGCAACATGGGTGCGCGTTGGATGAGGAATTAAATTTTGCATCCAAAGAGTACTCCCTCTTGAAATTTGAGTAAAAAATTTGGGAGATAAGTTGAAAATATGAGTTGAAAAAGTAGTTTTATTATTTTATTTATTTTTAATCTTTGTACCCTTTTACTTAAAAAATGGTGAATCATCGCCCATGGTTGACATCATCATCTTGAATCTTATTGGTTCTTATAAATTTTATTTTGGTTGTACATTTTTTTTAGGAGGCCCATTTTAGACCTCAAAATTCCCCTAATGGTCCATGAGCAAGTGCACCAAATTTCGCTATCGCAAAGAGCAACAAAAAATGAAATGGAAGTTGTGAAGAAAGGCATGGAAACTAATATGGATGGTTTGAAGAAAGGCGTGGAAGCTAAGATGAATGGTTTGGAAGCTAAGATGGATGGCATGGAAGTTGGCATGGAAGCTAAGATCTGATAAAAAAATGGAAAACATGAAAGAGAATGATCTAGCGGACATGGAAGGTTTCAAAAAGTTGATACAAAAAATGATTCGTAATGGTGAAAAGATAGTAGAGGAAACTCATGATGAAAAAAAATAAACGTTAATCATGATTTCATAAAATCTAATGTTTTATTGAAGACCCACAATATTCTAAAGATCGATATGAGGAAGTTTGATGACAAGGATCTTGTAACATGGATATTACAGATGGAGCAATATTTTGATCACAATAATGTGAAAAACACACAAAAGGTACACATTGCAACTTTATATTTAGAAAAAAACACATTTGTATGGTATCGATGGCTTTTCTCTTGTAAAAAAATTATTCACTTGGTCAATTTTTATGGAGGAAATGATAGCACATTATGAGGATAAAAAGAGAAACACCTTCTTTGGCCACTTGATAAATCTCAAACAAAAGGGTTTAGTGGGGGAGCACATTGAGGACTTCCAAAAATTGAATATAAGGGTAATTGATATTCCAGAGGAGCACAGGATTGATCTCTTCATAGGTACTTTAAAGGATAACATCTAACATGAAGTTAGCATTTTGGAACCTAATTCATTGGAGAATGCATTCAGGTTGGCAAGAAAAATTGAATGTAAAATTATGGCGACAAGAAAGCCTACCACTCACATCTATAAATATGGAAGTGTTGCTACTCCTAGACTTCCACAACCTATAAGGTTGACAACACAACAATTGGAAGAAAAAAGAGCAAAAGGGATTTTCCACAGTTGTGATAGCAAATACACTAAAGGTCATAAGTGTGATGATAAGAAATTATTTTACATAGATTTTGAATAAGGGGAATAAAATGAATAATAATCTTGAAATGAAGAGGATATACACTAGGAACCAACCCTAGAAGAAGAAGAAATGAGTCTGGCCATATCGTGTAACGCATTGGCGGGAATTACCACTCCTCAAACTCTCAAGATAGAAGGACATATCAAGAAGAAAAAGGTAATAGTATTGATTGATTCGGGTAGTACCCATAATTTTATTCATTGTAATTTAGCTAAGGAATTAATTTTTTTCCTATACCTAGCACTAGAATGTCAAGTGATGGTTGCAAATGAAGGAACTATAGATTGCTCTGGAAAATTCCATAATATCAAGCTAACCATGGGGGAATATGTATTGAATAGTCCAATGCTTTCAATCCCAATGGGAGGTGTTGATGTTGTACTACGAGTACAATGGTTACAATCTTTAGGGATGGTAGCTTTTAGTTTTCAAGAAATTTTCTTGAATTTTTTTTTGGAAGGAAAGGAAATCAAATTATGGGGTATCTGAGGGAAGCCAAGAAAGATAATAAGCTCTAATGTAATGACAAATATTCTGAAGAAAGAACAACGAGGCGTAATTGCACAATTATGCTCACTAGAAGTTCCAACATCAAAATCATCTATTTCTCCAGATATCCAAAAAGTCTTGGAAAATCATTCCAAGGTGTTTGAATCTCCCAAAGGCCTCCCACCTATTCATGATCATGATCATGCTATTCATTCAGCTTAGGGAAGTGTTCCTCTCCAAACATCAGGCCTTATAGATATCCTTATGTCCAAAAGAGTGAAATTGAACGTATGATTGCAGAAATGTTAGAGGTGGGTATAATTCAACCTAGTCAAAGTTCTTTCTCTACTCCTGTAGTATTGGTACACAAGAAGTATGGATCATGGCGCATGTGTCCGGATTATAGGGAGCTCAATAATCTCACCATTAAAGATAAATTTACCATTCCCGTGATCGATGAATTATTGGATGAATTACATGGAGCAATTTATTTTACCAAGTTAGATCTTCGTTCAGGATATCATCAAATTAGAATGAAGACTAAAGATATTCCGAAAATAACATTTCGAACTCATGAGGGTCATTATGAATTTTTGGTCATGCCTTTTGGCCTACCAATGCACCTTCTATATTTCAAGGGTTGATGAATTCCATTTTCAAACCCTTCCTTAGAAAATTTGTGCTAGTATTTTTTGATGATATACTAATATACAATAGGTCTTGCAAGGATCATGTTCAACATGTTGACAGGGTGCTCAAACTATTGTAGGAGAAACAATTATATGCAAAAACATCCAAACGTTTCTTTGGAGTGCAAGAGGTGGAATATCTGCATCATATTGTATCTCAAAAGGGTGTTAAGGTAGACCCTAAAAAAATTAAAGCCATTAAAGAATGGAAAGTCCCCACAACTATAAAGCAATTGCGAGGATTTCTCGGGTTAACAGGGTATTATCTCAAGTTTGTTAAGAATTATGGGAGAATAGCAGCACCTCTAACAACATTATTGAAGAAAGATGCATTTCTTCATGGACTCCCGGGCAACTAAGGCCTTCAACATCTTAAAGAGGCAATGTGCCTAGCATCGGTCTTAGCTACGCCAGACTTCACAAAAACCTTTATTATGGAATGTAATGCCATAGGAAATGGAATTGGTGTTGTTTTAATGCAAGAAGGAAGACCCATTGCTTTTGAAAGTCATCTTATCAAAGGAAAGTATTTATAGAAATCTATTTATGAGAAGGAAATGTTAGCAATACCGCATGCACTAAAGAAATGGTGAACTCACCTAATGGGAAGACACTTCAAGGTAAAAATTGATCATGATAGTCTTCAATAATTTTTGGAACAAAGACTATCTTCAGAAAAGAAAAAAAAATGGGTCACAAAGATGTTCGGTTATGACTTTGAAATAATATACAAAAAGGGAAGCTAAATGTTGTTGCAGATGCACTCTCAAGAAAGAATGAAGAGGTGGAAGTATTGCTTTGTGCCATTTCTACTATCCAACCAGATTGGATAACCGAAGCAAGGGATGAATGGAAGAAGGAAGAAGAAGTGTGGACACTTATTCAAAATTTGTAGCAAGATCCTAGTACATCTAATACATTTAGTTGGAAAAATTATTCCTTATGGTACAAAGATCGCTTATATCTTTGTAACAATTCGCAACTAAAACAAAATATTATTTTGGAATTGCACACTTATCCTTTATGAGGACACTCAGGATTTTTAAAAACTTACTGTGGTGAAGAAAGATTTTTTTGCATGGCCTTAAATCCTATATTCAAAAGCTCAGGCGGAATGTTTGGGTTTGCCGTAATAAAGTTGAGACAATTAAGACCCCGTGTCTTCTACAACCTTTTATCCATTCCAAGCCAACATTGGGAGGAAATTTCAATGGATTTTAATACAGTTTACCTATGTCTCAAGGAAAGAGTGTCATCATGGTGGTAGTCGATAGACTTACTAAGTATGCACACTTTTGTGCATTATCTCATCCATTTAAAGCCAATACAATTGCTACTGCATTTATAGAAACAATTCAAAAGCTACATGGGAACCCAAAGATTATTGTAAGCGACAAAGATCCCATTTTCATTGGAAATTTTTGGACAAAATTATTTTATAATATAGGTACTCAATTAGCTCATAGATAATCTTATCATCCTCAATCTCATGGGAAAACTCAGATAATAAACACATGTTTGGAAGGATATCTTCATTGTTTTGTATCCTAAAAACAAAACACAATGGGTCAAGTGAGCACTTCTCAATAACGGTGGTATACTACCTTTCCATGCTGCAAATAAAAAATGACCCCATTTATGGCACTTTATGGATATCATCCACCATCCATCACATCATATTTAAGAGAAAATTCTAAGTTTCAAGCAGTGGAATATCACATCGAGCATCAACAAGAAGTTCTCAAACTCTTAAATGATAACCTAAATTTGGCAAAAAATTGAATGAAACAACAGGCAGATCAACATCGCAACGAGAGAAGCTTTGATGTAGGAGACTGGGTATTTTTATGGCTACAACCATACAAACAAATGTCCCTCAAACAAGCTAATAAGGATAATAAATTATTGCCAAAGTACTATGGTCCTTAAAAGGTGTTGCAAAATATTGGTACTATGGCATACAAATTGGAGCTCCCTCCTTCGTCTCGAGTGCAGCCAATTTTCCATGTTTCATGCTTAAAGAAGGTTATAAGTGAAAATCTTCCAGTTCAAACAATATTTCCAGAACTTGATGAGGAAGGAAAAATCATGTTGGAACCTAAAGCGGTCACGGAAACAAGAACTCGATAGCTACGGAATCGATCAATTTCAGAGTATCTGATCAAGTGGAAGAACTTGCCCACTGAAAATTCTACATGGGAGGATGAGAATTATATGCAGAATCACCCAAAGCTACTCAAGCATTGAGGACAACACCTTTTTGAAGGAGAGGGGCATGTTATGTCCCTATATTACTAGTATATTCCCTTATTGTTGTTAGTGTAACCCCCTTATTGTTATTATTGTACCCTTGTAACCCCATATTGTTATTATTGTGCCCTGAAATTATTATTGTTAGGTCGGCTAGGATTACATTGTGGCCCCACTAGGATTACAATATGGCCCCATGGACTCCTATATATAGAAAGGAGGTTTTGTAATTTGTATCATCCAAGAATTGTTCATTCATGTAATGTATTGGAGGTTTCCCCCTCAAAGTAGCTTATTTCTAAGGCGTTGATATCTCTTTTCTTCTATTTCTGGAGCTGGTTTCACAACAGAAGATGGCAAGGCATTATGCCTTAAGAAACAAGATTGTAAGGGACAAGCTCAAAAGAGCCCTTGCAAAGATTCAAGCCCTAAAGGAGGAAAAATAAAAATAAAAGCTTGAAATTCTTGCTGATGCATCCCTACAAGCATCCTACACATGATCAGCAAGACAAATCCAAATTTTAACAGCTTTTTGAGTTTTTGGAAATTTTGACGGTTTTGAAGGGCCAAGCGCACAACACCACTGGCGCTGCGCTATTTTTTGGGGCACCCAATGGAGGAAAAATTTGTATTTTTGTGTTCATCAAGCCAAGGAAATCACCCTCACAAATTTTTAGCTCATTTGGAGCAAAACTGGTACTCCAAAAGTGCCAAAAACATGCACAAAATCAACTTTCTGCCCTATTTTCAGAGCTGGCGCTGCGCCATGAGCAGTCTTGGGAGAATGAGCTTTTGAGTAGAAAAATGGGCACCAAATTGGAAACTAAAGGTATATTTGGAAGGTATACAAGACGGGAATTCTAATGAGCTATCATGGAGCTCATTTGGACACCAGGAATGCCTCCAAATCTCAGCTGCAAAAAGACCAATTTTTCTTGTTTTGGTGCTGCGCCTTTGGCATGGCGTTGCGCCCTTGAACCTCAGTGCTACGCCCTTGCCAGAAAGTCAACAAAACACACTTGGAGATATTTTTAAAGTTATTAAGAAGCCTCAAAGTCAATTTTTTTCCAAAATTAGTTGAGAGTTATTGTTAGGAGTTATTATTGCATTTATTAAGTTAGGATATTTGTGTCTTGGGCCTTGCATGGTCTCATAGGAAAAAATGATTTTTATGAGTAATTAATGGTTTCTAAAACCATAGCTATGGTTTTGGTCCTCCTTTGTAAGTTAAATACTACATGGAGGCCTCATTTTAGTTGTTGGTTGATTGTTAAACTCAATATCATAGACTTGGAGTTGAGGAGAAATTTGGCTTTGGAGTTTTGTGAATTCTTTGATCTGAATGGAAATGGATCAAGCACATTTGCAAGATTCATGAACATGGTTAATGGTGACTTCTTTATAAATTAGTGCTTGTATTCTTATGTTTTCATTTTGTCTCATCTTTCTCATGCATTAGAACATAAATTTTCGGTTAAGAAATGTTTTTTAGAGGCACCTTAGCTCTGTTTGCTTTCTATTGCATGTATGTTTTCCTCTGATAGGTTAGATTAGAGAATTCTTAGTTGCTCTCTAATTCCACTCAACTTTTTTATCTCAAGAATGATTTAATGGAGCCAATGCTAGAGAATTTTATGGTTAGCCATGTCTTTTGGTATAACTTAAACATTGTTTTTTAGGACTTTTCTTCAAAATATTACTAATTAGAGTTTGGCTGAAGAGGTTTATGGTTTTCCCTGCCCTTTTTTCCATCTTGATGTTGGGAAAAATACTGAGAGGGGGGGGGGGTGAATCGTTAGTGCGGAGGCGAAAACTTTTTAACTTCTTCTTTCTCTACAACCCATACGCTACTTTACTGAATAAAACTCGCGTATACACGCGGATATCCTTCAGACAACTCGCGTATGTCCAGAGATATAATTATTGCATTTAATTCTTAACTTGGATCATTGTATCATTCATTCATCAGATGTATAGTAAGCAGTAAATAGATGCAGTAAGAATAGAATAAATCATCACACATAAGCAACACACATGAACACCAGGATTTAAGGTGGAAACCCAATTTGGGAGAAAACCACCGCTACTGTCGTCTCAGTCTTCAATATTTATTATGTAAAGAAAACTTCTTACAACCATGTACTTGCGCAGACTCATACCAACACGCAGGCACCCAGCTGCAGAAGGCCGCAACCTTCTCTCGTTTACTAGCCTCTCCTGGAAGGGAGCTACAACCCCCTGCTCTCGTTTACCAGCCTCTCCTGGAAGGGAGCTACTACCCCCTGTTCTCGTTTACCAGCTACTACTGGAAGGGAGCCACTACCCCCTCACTGAAGGCTTGACCCTCAACACCACTGTAGACCATGTTTCATCAATTTTCGAACTGGATCAAATAGCTTCAACACAACCCTTCACTTATCAACAAATATACTTCGCCCAGTGCTTCAAACAGAACAGTGAAGCCTCTGTAACCAGAATATCAGAGATAACCCAGACTTCATAATAGATATGCAGAAACACATTCAACCTTGAGCAATCATAAGTTCAAATTCCATACGCGCTTTTATTTAATCAGACCCGCGTATACACGTGTTTTTCATTAAACGAACCCACATATACATCTGTTCATTTTGTCAATAAACCCTAACTTCCCACATGCGCTTTTATTATATCAGATCCGCGTATACACACGCTTTTTTCACAACAAAATCACGTATAGATCTATAAATGAAATATTTGCAGAGCAGACCAGATCTATAGACTTACCCAGATTTCTTCATTACCTTCAGCAGACTTTGCGCCAAATTTTCACCAGTTCTTCTTCTGCAGATCATCTTAGAGATTCATCATCATCAGATCTAAGGATTTTGAAACATCCATGGGTGCATCATAGATTCAGATTTATCAAGTAAGAACAAAGTTCATTCATGCAGATATACTTCAAGGTGAAGTATTCATTCAATACCCAGACACATGCACACCTTGCACTGTTATTATTTACTCCTTATATAGGTTTAGCCTTTATCAATACCATGTGCCAAAACCACACCACTTCCGATGGTATTCTTGACGGGATCAAATAGATAATCCAACGCTCAATACAATGGGTCAATACCATGGTAAATTCCCCTGGTTATATCAATTTAGAGCGCAATAGGGCATACGCGACTTGGAATGTACTTTTCCGCGTACATACGCTACTTCTCCTCATAAAACCCACGTATGCATTGTGACATACTTTGTTCAACATTATTCTGGCACTTTCTGAATTCCACCTCCATCAAAAGCAATATTCATCAAATAGGTTGCCATCATGGACAACACATTGCATCATATCTCTAACAGTCTTATTTCATCAAGTAGGTTTCCATCAAGGACAACACATGCCAAAAATCTCCCCCTTTGGACTTGATGGCAACCCATGATGGTGTTTGATCATCACAATAGATAGATACATTGATTATAACCATTATGCAAAAATTATGAAACTCTCCCCCTATTCAAACACCATGCTGCTCTCCCCCTTTGACATAAAGGGCAAAGGGTAGATCAACAACCAAACAAGGTTTTTCTTCTCATGTGCACTGAAGTTACCATGCTCCCCCTGAGTTCATGTTGAGTCTTCAAACATATTTTTCAATGAAGTACATGACTCTATGACCTTTCCTATCACCAAGGACTCATACTTACATCAATGATCTAACCAAGTGGATTTACATATGTGACTCAAGTACCCAACCAAGTGGGTTTACACATTTTGACTCAACTACCCAACCAAGTGGGTTTACAAAATTGAATCAATTCCTTACATGACTGAAAATTACAAATTTACATCATAGGTCTCAACATGACCTTGACCTTTTGCACCAAAAACCAAAGGACCTCAAGAAAGAGATCATATTTCAAAATCATCATAATGCCAACAATGCATTACATTCAGCAAGGCTAATGCTCCCCCTGGAACTGTGCATCTAATGCATCCTTTCCATATGACCAAAAAATCCTCCTTAGCTTGTGCAACCTGAACACGTTCAACAGCCAATCATCAAGGCATCTTCACCCAATATCAGAGAATAAAACAGAAATATAAGAGCTGAAACATCATCAGAGATTCCAAACAGCATCAGAGATACAAAACAGCACTGCAGCTGTGCTGAAGAATGCCGACCCCAAGTAAAATTTGTCAGCAATTAACCATACGCGGTTTTCTTTGTATGAACTCGCGTATATACACGACTATCTTTCAGGAAACCCGCGTATGTAATTTAATCTTCTGAATTTAAGCAATTATGATTTTCTGCATGGTAGAGACTACTCCCAGCTTCTGTCTGAGATATTCGAACGCTTCCCTGGGCAGAGGTTTGGTAAATATATCATCCACTTGTTCTTTGGAGGGAACATACTCCAGCTTCACCTTTTGTTCAAGCACTTGTTCACGTAAGAAGTGATACTTGATGGGTTCACGTAAGAAGTGATACTTTATGGGAATGTGCTTGGTCTTTGAATGAATAACAAGATTCTTTGAAATACTGATGGCACTTGTATTATCACACATAATGGAGATAGGAGGTGAGCACTTGATTTGAAAGTCTTGTAAGGTTTGCATCATCCAAAGAAGTTGCGTGCAACATGATGCGGCAGCCACATATTCTACTTCTGTTGTAGATAAGGCAATAGAGTTTTGCTTCTTGTTGAACCAAGATACTAACCGGGGCCCCATATAGAATGCACCACCACTAGTGCTTTTCTGATCATCAACATTTCTAGCCCAATCTGCATCAGTGTAAGCATGAAGAGTAAGATCAACATTCTGTGGATACCATAGTCCAAAGTCTTGAGTTCCTTGTAGATATTTGAATATTCTTTTGACAGCATGAAGGTGAGACTCTTTTGGATTAGCTTGGAATCGTCCAACAATCCCAACTGCATGCATAATGTCTGGTCTAGTCCTAGTGAGATAAAGTAGACTTCCTATCATAGATCTGTATTCTGGTTGATTCATCGTGGGAGAATCATCATGAGAACTGAGATTACATCCGGTTATCATTGCTGTACTTATAGGTTTGCACTCTTCCATGCCATACTTCTTCAGAATTTTCTTAAGGTATTTTTCTTGTGATAATAATATGCCATCTGTAGTTTGATGCACTTGCAAGCCAAGAATGAATGTTAGTTCCCCAAGTAAAGACATTTCAAATTCTTGCTGCATAACAGAAGCAAATTTCTGACTCATAGATTCTTCATTACTTCCAAAAATGATATCATCAACATATACAACCACAATCAATAGTTTTTCATTTTCAATTTTTGTGTACAAGTTGCTATCAACAGATCCCTTTGAAAATCCTTGTTGATGAAGATATTTGTCAAGACGATAATACCATGCCCTTGGAGCTTGTTTGAGACCATATAGAGCCTTTTTAAGTCTACAAACAAGATTTTCATCATTTCCCAAAATGAACCCTTCAGGTTGTTCTATATAAACTTCTTCTTCTAGATCACCATTGAGAAATGCAGATTTAACATCCATTTGATAAAATTTGATTTGTTGAGAACTTGAAAAAGCAAGAAACATTCTTATGGTTTCAAGTCTAGCTACAGAAGCAAAATTTTCTTCAAAGTCTATACCTTCTTGTTGAGTATACCCCTTGCAAACAAGTCTAGCTTTATTTCTTACAACATCCCCATTCTCATTTAACTTGTTTTTGAATATCCATTTAGTTCCAATGACATTTTTGTTATGAGGTATTGGTACTAATTCCCAAGTGTGATTCTTTTCAATTTGATCAAGCTCTTCATTCATGGCTTGAATCCAACATTCATCTTTGCTAGCTTGATTTACATTGTGTGGTTCAATAGTGGATAGAAATTCCAGATAGCTAGAAGATCCCACAAGAGTCCTTCTTGTTTATACACCTGATCCCTTATCTCCCAAAATTTGAGATTCTGGATGATTCTTTTGAACATATCTGGATGGAGCTTTTTCAGATAAATCATCTTCAGGTTCTTCATTGGGTTCACTGTCTATATCATTTCTATTTGATGTAAAAGGACATAAGTCACCATTGTCTTCATTTGTTGTTTGTTTTTCTTCTTTTGGGGCTGCAAGAGACTCATCAATAACAACATCAATACATTCAACAATCTTCCGAAGTCTTTTATTGTAACATTTATATGCTCTACTCGTAGAGGAGTAACCAAGAAGTATTCCTTCATCTGCTCTAGGTTCAAACTTGACAAGTTTTTCATCATTATTTTTGATAAAGAATTTACTTCCAAAAACTCTAAAATGCTTCACAGATGGAGAATTACCATACCAGAGTTCATATGGAGTTTTGTCACTATTTACATGAACATGTGCCTTGTTGAGAATGTTTACCGCTGTATGTGCTTCTTCTCCCCAAAATGTGTCAGGTGTTCCAGAATCATCAAGCATAGCTCTAGCCATTTGTTGAACTGTTCTATTCATTCTTTCTACTATGCCATTTTGTTGTGGAGTTCCAGCTACAGAAAATTGTCTTTTTATGCCATGTTGTTCACAAAATTCAAGGAATTCATTTGAATTATATTCTCCTCCTCGATCAGATCTAAGACATTTGAGCTTTAAATCTACTTCATTTTCAAATAGAGCCTTGAAGATCTGAAATTTCTCAAATGCTTCATCTTTGTGCTTTAGCAACCCAATCCAACACATTCTAGAGAAATCATCAATAAATAAGATATAGTATTGTTCACCACGAGGTGAATTTTTCCTCATAGGTCCACATATGTCAGTATGAATGAGTTCAAGAGGCCTCCTTGATGATCCTTCCTTTTCATTAAATTGCACTCTGGTCTGCTTGCCGAATTGGCACGATTTGCATATGATACTTTCAGGTAGAGTAATATTGGGAAGACCACGAACAACATTAAGTCTGCTTGATTTGTTGATTTGAGAGAAGCTTAGATGCCCCAACCTTCTATGCCATAGCTAGTTTTCTGAAGATTTACTCAAGTAACATTGTTCTTTGCAGTTCTTCAATACATATAGGTTGCTTGGAGTTATCTTCCCTTTTATAATTGTTTTACCTGTATCAAGATCACGAACCACACATTATTTTGAACTAAAGACAACTTCAGTTCCTTGATCACACGTTTGACTTACACTTAACAGGTTATGCCTTAATCCATCCACATACATGACATCATTAGCCTTCACCTTTTCTTTTAGAAACACAGACCCTTTTCCTTTAATTACAACAGGAGTATCATTTCCAAAAGTAACTTTCTTTTCCTTTTCTAGTGTACTATATGCATGAAGTTTGGTTTTGTCACCTGTCATGTTTCTTGAGCATCCGCTATCAATGTACCATTGATTTTCTTCACCTTCTGCAAATAACACTATGCCACAATTTTCAACCTGTAATTCCTTCTTTTTCCATACTTTGGAACTTGAAGGAAAATGCTCTTTTGGCTGAACTTTGCTCCTGCATTCAGATTCTTCATGCCCAAATTTATTGCAATAAGCACATTCAACTTCATTTAGAAGAGGAGAAAAATTGTTATAGGTATTCTTCTTTGTTTCAATATCAATCCTTTTCTTTCTCACTTCTCTTGTCATGATGGTTTTATATGCAACACATTGAACAGCTTTGTGACCAAAATTGTGACATGAGAAACATTGTCCATTGAAGAAGAAATTTCTGCGATCATGAAATCTTCTACTTGAATTTACTTGTTGATTGGTGTTTCTTTGAAGGATATTCCTGTTAGTGTTCTTTGAATTGAGATGATCATGCTTTACCTGTAAATATTCTTTATTCCCTTGCTGAGTGGCAGAATTTTGTAATCCAGCTGTAGCTGCTTTTAGATAATTTGGTGCTGAAGCCTAAGAAGATTCCCCGGTATATCCAAGACCTGTCTTTACAAGAGGAGAGCGTTGTACCTTGATAATCTCATTCAAGGTTTCAGATCCTTTAGTAAATCTAAGATTCAGAGTCTTTTCTTTCTCAAAATATTTTCTTAGACTTACCACTTCACATTCTAATTTATCAATGTGTTTTTGTGCTTCTTCAAAATGCCTTTCCAGAGTCTCTATGGTTATTTTCCTTTCTTCTAAGAGTATTTTAATTTCTTCTAAGTGTATTTTGAGTTGATTATTTTCTTCAAGAAAATCATTGTGCTCTAGAGCATCCACAAAAGTATCATGTTCTTCTCTAGATTCAAATGCCAGGAGAAGTCTAAGATCTTGTTCACATTCTTCCTCACTATCAGATAACCCATCACTATCTTCATGAGTATAGTAACTTTTGCTAGTGCTAGACCGGTTCTTATTCCTTCTTTCTACTTCTTTTCCTTTTGCAGATATTTCTTTATAAGGAAATTTAGCAGCATAATGACAAACTCTTCCACAATCAAAACATTTGAAAAGAAGCTTACCTCTGAACCGTCCTATGCCAAGTTGAAGTTTCTTTACAAAATTTACCTCATCTTCTTCTGAGATATATCCTGATCCTTCTGCTTCTTGCACTTCTTTCCCTTTTGTAGAAGCTCTAAAGATGGCTTCTTTGACTTCAGATGGTCCTCCTCTTCTCATTTCATATGCAGTTAGTATGCCATGAAGTTGCACCATAGTAAGATTTTGAAGATATTGTTTTTCTTCAAGAGCGGAAACTTTTGATTCAAATTTTGTCCTTAGAGATCTTAAAATTTTCTCAACCAAAGTAGATTCGGTTATTGTTTCTCCTAGATTTCTCATACAATTTACAACATCATCAAGACATAAAAATAAACTGGAAATACTCTCATCACTATGCATCTTCAAATTTTCATATTCAATTCTGAGAGTTTGGAGTTTTTCACTTTTTACCTTTGCATCACCTTCATAAATTAGAATGATTTTGTCCCACATTTCCTTTGCTGTATTCAGCTGCATGACTTTGACAAATTCAGATTCAGTTAGAATTCCCGTTATAGCATTGACCGCATTTGCATTTGATTCACAATTCTTCTTTTCAGTCGGATCTGTTGGTATTGTAACTGGATATTGATATCCTTGTTGAACAATGGCCCATACATCTGTTCCCATAGACTGAAGATAGGATCTCATCCTTGTTTTCCAAAAGATTAAATTTCTTCCATTAAAGAGCGGAGGCTTGATAGATGTTGTTCCATCTTGATTGCTCATCTTGCTTGATCTTCCTTCTAGCGGCTAAGCTTTTTCAGAAGGACCTACTCTGATTCCAATTGTTTGGAAAAATACTGAGAGGGGGGGGGGGGGGGGTGAATCAGTATTTAGTGCAGAATGAAAAATTTTTAACTTTTTCTTTCTCTACAACCCATATGCTACTTTACTGAATAAAACTCGCATATACACGCAGATCTCCTTCAGACAACTCGCGTATGTCCAGAGATATAATTATTTCATTTAATTCTTAACTTGGATCAGTGTATCATTCATTCATCAGATGTATAATAAGCAATAAAAAAATGCAGTAAGAACAGAATAAACCATCACACACAAGCAACACACATGAACACCAGGATTTAAGGTGGAAACCTAATTTGGGAGAAAACCACCGCTGTCGTCGTCTCAGTCTTCAATATTTATTATGTAAAGAAAACTTATTACAACCATGTACTGGCGCAGACTCATACCAGTATGCAGGCACCCACCTACAGAAGGCCACAACCTTCTCTTGTTTACCAGCCTCTCCTGGAAGGGAGCTACAACCCCCTACTCTCGTTTACCAGCCTCTCCTGGAAGGGAGCTACTACCCCCTACTCTCGTTTACGAACTACTGCTGGAAGGGAGCCACTACCTACTAACTGAAGGGTTGAACCTCAGTACCACTGCAAACCACGTTTCATCAATTTTCAAACTGGATCAAACAGCTTCAACACAACCCTTCACTTATCAACAAATATACTTCGCCCACTACTTCAAACAGAACAATGAAACCACTGTAACTAGAATATCAGAGATAACCCAGACTTCAGAATAGATATGCAGAAACACATTCAACCTTGAGCAATCATAAGTTCAAATTCCATACGCGCTTTTATTGAATCAGACCTGCGTATACACGCGATTTTCATTAAATGAACCCGCGTATACATCTGTGCATTTTTTTTCAATAAACCCTAACTTCCCACACGCGATTTTATTATATCAGATCCACGTATACACGCGAATTTTCCACAACAAACTCGCGTATAGATATGTAAATGAAAGCTTTGCAGAGCAGACCAGATCTATAAACTTACCCAAATTTCTTCATTACCTTCAACAGACTTTGCGCCAGATTTTCACCAGTGCTTCTTCTGCAGATCATCTTAGCGATTCATCATCATCAGATCTAAGGATTTTGAAACATCCATGGGTGCATCATAGATTCAGATTTATCAATCAAGAACAAAGTTCATTCATGCAGGTATAATTCAAGGTGAAGTATTCATTCAATACCCAGACACATGCACACCTTGCACTATTATTTTTTACTCCTTATATAGGTTTAGCCTTTATCAATACCATGAGCCAAAACCACACCACTTCCGATGGTATTCCTGAATGGGATCAAATAGATAATCCAACACTCAATACAATGGGTCAATACCATGGTAAATTCCCCTGGTTATATAAATTTAGAGTGCAAAAGGGCATACACGACTTGGAACGTACTTTTCCGCGTACATACGCTACTTCTCCTCATAAAACTAGCGTATGCATTGTGACATACTTTGTTCAACATTGTTCTGGCACTTTTTGAATTCCACCTCCATCAAGAACAATCTTCATCAAATAGGTTGCCATCAAGTACAACACATGCCAACACTTAAATGGTTGCTTTGAAGGTCTTCGTAGTTTTATTAAGGAATTTTAGGAGTTCCCTACTCTTTGATCAATACTATATGTTGTCTTAAATGTTTTCTTTGCCTGAAGGTGAAATCACTAGATAATTTACAAGTTTGTTGCTCTTTATGGTTTGCTGGATTGTTGTCTTAATGTTTAATTTCTAGGGTTTGGTCAAAGAAGCTTATGGTATGCCATATCTTTGGTTATTTCTTTATGCATAGTGTTATTAAAGACTTTTCTTGTTATAGTACATGTTAAAGGATTCTTAATCAGTTTCCTCAGTTTCTTAAAACCTACTAATTGCCACAATTTAATGCACTAATTATAAGCTTTGAAGATCCATTTGGCTTTATTATACTTGCCCTCCGAAACACCCTTGACCTATTGTTGTACATTTCAAGACCTTTTGCAGAATCCATAGCACAATAGTCTAAACCTATCCTATTCTATCTGTTTTTCTTGACAAGCGACCCAACCAAACAAAATAAAAAAAGAAACCCCAATCATTATAACTAGCCTAAAATCAAAACCCTAAAACCAATCAAGTTTACATCTTTTATAGAAATATAGAGAGAGCCATCTCTGAGTCCAGGAAGGCTAGGTCATAGGACTCCAAATTTGGTTTGATGTTACCCTTTTACATTTGGTCTTGCCAATCTAACAAATTATGGGGAACTAACAAAATCAATTCAAGGTTCAGAGCATTCTCAACATCAATCTCAGAGCTCAGATCATTCTGATAATGAATTTGAGAGAAAAAATGAAAGTCTTGAGAAGATAATTGAAAAAACTATTAAAGGAATTGATATAAAAATAGAGAAATAAACACAGATAGAAGCAGTGATGGATAAGATGAAAAGTTAGCCTCAAACAGAACAATTTATTAAAGAAGCACTTGAATGGAGTGAAAAATTGAAGCAGCACCAAGAAATGTTTTGTCACCAAATCTCAGCTACCAGTTCATGTTGTGATACAAGAAAGATTTTGATTCAACATGTGGCAAACAGAAGGCTGGAATCTGAAAAGGTTCAAAATAAAATTTCTGATTTTATCCTATCGAAAGAGTCTGATACAGGAAAGAAAGCCAATCTTCCAAAAATTGAACTATTTAAAGATTGGGAAATGTAGTTAAGACGGGCAGAAAAGGAAACATTAAAGGCAAGAAATATAACAAATGAGATCATCAAGTATGTTAATGATAAAATTCTAAATACTAAACTTATCAAATAATCTACAGCCGAAGTGCTCCTAGAGGTTAAAATATTAGAAGCACAGTGGAAAGAAAGCGCAGAGACACAGGCAGAAGCCATTAAAAAACTAACTAAGTTAGATCAAGAAAATTACTATAATTTTCTAATCAAACCACATCATCAGTGTCTGACTCTATAATCATTAACTAATTATACTAAAGAATCATTGCCAGCACTTTCAAATGTCATGTTTAAAGGCGAGGTCAGATCCGAGATTACATAGCGAACTCAGCTAAAGCCGATGGTATATATTTTCCACCTTAGAGATCAAATGGAAAAAGAAGATCAACCCACCTAAGCATATTGTTATTTTTATTTCTAGATTGTATTTTAAGTTTACTCATTATGAGGAAGGTTATTTGAAACCTCCTCAAATTTTTATGTAATAATCTATTTTAGACATGTTTAGTTTAGTATTTAAACCCTTCTCATGCATTTAGAGAAAGGTCTAGAAATTTGTCAAAACAAATTTTCAAAGGAATGCACTTCTGTATGTTTGTAAATGCCTTGATAAATTAATGGAGAAAAGCTTTTTTTCTTTTTATATTGAAGCTCTTTAACTAAAGTTTCAATTTTGTACTCATTGAATTGCTTTAACGTGAAGAGGAGTAGAATACTATTGTTGGTTTGAATGAGTAGAACCTCGTATATATGGTATTTATACACATTATATTAAGTTTTACTTCTTGAATTGACAGTCATCTTTTATCTGTGTTATATATGAAAGTTTTTATCACAAGTAAATATTAAATTCACTTTTGTACCGATATTTATTTATGATTACTTATATCAGATATGATCAAACTTATGAATGTGATATATATTTCACAATTTTTTTGATTAAACCATTTTGTCAAAAGAATTATTTTTACATAATTTTCATCTCTTTCAACTTTTGAATAATCTTCATTAACAATTGTTGAAAGATATTTTTCTATATCACATTGGAGAAATAATACACTCAGGTATATAGTATAATAGATATTTATTCATTGCATATGATATATTAAATCATTTTTCCATTTGCATGTTATAAACAAACACACCCTCATTATCCTTATTGGGAAAATGGTCCTTTTAACCCCAGTCGAAACCACTACTCCAAAAGAAAAAGGGCTTGTTCTAAGGTCCAGATCGGGTGGTTTTCCCCCATTTTGTTGCAACGAAATTCTGAGGCTTCAACATTTTGGTGCTAGAAGGAGGGCATATTGTGAATGGAAAGAAGGTCTGATCAATCTAAAAGCCAAACTAAGATTCTCTCTCCCTCAAGATCCTCTTCAACTTGAATACCATTATCTAGATCTAAATCATTAAGATCTGAAGTTGAACATCCTTCTCCTAAGTCTCCTAATGAAAATCAAACAATACTATCTCTAGATTTTCACCAAAACTCCCTATAAGTTCAGTCTTTGATAAAAAATTAGAGAGAGTATCCATTTTTTATGAAAATCTTAAAACTTCTTAAACATTTGAAATTAGTGTTTCACCTTCGTTACAACCAAGATGAATATTAATTCGATCAGAAACACAGAAGACATGGATTCCTCCTTTTGAATTTCCTATTGATACTTCTCAAAGGAAAACAAAGAATTCTGAATCAGATTCAACCACCAGTGAGGTCTTATCCAATAATCCACCCCATTCACCTCCATTACCTCCACCCATTTCAACAACTTCTATTCCAACAATTAGTGTGAGTTTAAACAGTTCTGGTACCCAAACTGCTACTCCTTCAACTAGTTCTATTACTCAACCTGCCTCTTATTCAACTCAAACTTCACTCATCATCTCCACCCAAGTCCAATGGTAGGCCAAATACCTCCACCAAATGTACAACCATGGAATAATCCATGTGAAATACAAATTCCATCTCCTCTTCATCCTCTTCCCAAATACCATGAAAGATGGTTACGTAAATTCAATCCATATGATGGTCTCCCAGCTGAAGAACACATCCATAACTATATGTTAGCCATTAATTTAAAAGAGGTAACTGAATAAGACTGTGTATGAGATTATTTACATATACCCTTACAGGTTCTGCATGATCCTGGTATTTTTCATTACCTACTCACTCTATAACTAGATGGAATATGTTTGAAGAAAAATTCTTGGCTAAGTTTGGATATGACCGAACCATTGCATCGCTCATCAACGACTTATCAAATCTTAAGGCTAAAACATGAGAGAAAATAAAAGACTTCAATTCTATATTTAATAAATTACTTAGTAAAATCCCTGTTACATCAGTTCCTGGTGCTAAGGTTCAAATTGAATGGTATATTTCTTCTCTCCCATCTAACATAGCCATTTTTGTTGATAGGGCGAAGTTAGCTACTCTAGCAGAAAATATTAATGAAGCTTTGTCTATAGAGAAACGCATTATAGCTCTTGAAAAGAATAATTCTCAAGAATATAGGAAATCCAAGAAAGTATCTTTTTAAATATGATTCAAAGAAAAATCCACCAAAAGAACCTTTTGATGTGGAAGGTCTTCAGAAAGTACTAAAAACCATGACAAATGAAATGGCAGACATCAAAAAAAAGTTGTTGAAAGTTCTAGTACAAACAAGAATTTTAGGCCCTTCAAGAAAAATCAGTCTTCTAATTCTCAGTCATCCAACATCATGTCTAACGATGAGTCTGATCAAGACACAAACAAAAAGCAAAAAGAAGAAGAAGAAACTAAAGTCGAAGAATAAGTTGAACTAAATGGCATGTGCGATTTCATCCTACCAAATGATGAAAAACATGAAACTTTACTCGTTAGTACAAGAAGCAAGAATACCACTGAAGCAACGCATCCTAATCAGAATCAGAAGAATTCAACTCCTGCTAAAGAAAAAATAGTAAGTAAGACATCTACATCTAAGGCTACACAGTCTAACCCTACCCCTTTAGATGATCCATCTACATCAAAGACAATGGTAGTCTCTGACACCATTGAATATATTATAGTGGATGATATGAAAAATACCAGGGCTAATATCTCAATCTATGAACTTACTAAATTGAAACAACAAAAAAAGATTATACTTAGAGATTTGAATGTAGTTCCTACTTTAGCCTTACCTGCTCTGGTAGTAGTTCAAGCTACTAATCATATGGGTAAAACTCCTTCTCCTTAAAAAAAAAATAGATGCTACAGATCTTGTTATGATAGGTGATCTATCCATCTCTCATACTATTCCGTTCCTCTTGACCTATGATATATTTAATAAGAATGTCCATAATTGCTTAATTGATTCAGGGGCTTCCTCTAATATCATGCCAAAATCAGTATGTGCTAAGTTGAACATAACTCCATAAAATTATCATGTTCATATAGCACAACTTGATAGGAAAAAAGTAGAGGTTGTAGGAGAAATAAATTATGTTTCCATTAGATTATCATCAAACCCTAAGGTTTCCCAAATAATTGATATTTTGGTAGCTGATATTCTTAAATTTTATGGTTCTGAATTGAGCAGAGACTAGTCTAAGAAACTTCATGGATGTTTTGCAACAGACTGGTCACATATGTGGGTTCCCCTTAATTGAAATCCAAACCAAATTCGAGTAGACCATTAGAAATTCATGAAACATACAGTTACTGATCTTGAAGGAATCATTGTGCCAATAGCATTCAATAATATTACTATTGGAAATTACTCGGCAGAATCATTTCTTGGAAATTTTAATGCCCAACCATCACCCTTCTTTGATAATGCGATTATCTCTCAAATTGAAAATTTTTCTCAAATAGACACTTCTAACTGTAATTTTTTTTAAATAAACTAGTAGTTAAATATTTATTTTGTATTCTTTATTTTGATGGTTCTAAATCAGAAGATGATGTAGGAGTTGGCTGTATTTTGATAAGCCCTAAAGGATAAAATACCATGCTAGCCTGCAAACATGAATTTGATTGCACAAATAACACATCATAATATGGAGCACTAATTCAAGGTTTGTATAAAGAAATTGATTATGGCATTAAACATATGAAAGTACTTGGAGATTTAGAAATCATTGTTAAACAAGTAATAAATACTATCCATTGTCATTCTAGACATATTAAACATTATCAATCATTAGTCTAGGACTTGACTTCTCATTTATTAGCTTTTAATATATCCTCTGTACCCATAATACAAAATGATAGTGCATATTTATTGGCCAATGTAGCATCGAAATTAATTCCATCTCAAGAATTTAGTCCCGATAGGTTTTCTATTGAGTTGATTTTTAGACCATCTGTTCCTGATAATATTACTAGTTGGAGAGCCTTTAATCATGATTCTGATATCATAGATTTCCTTACATTTGTAGGATCTTATGATAATAAAATTATAGATGAACATGAACATGAAATTTAGATAAAGGAAGAACAGGATGAAAGTCCAATACCAAAGTCAGTTGTCAAACTAGAAGACCTTTGTAATTTAAAAAATAGGTCCAAAAGAGTTACTAATTCTAGAACTCAAACTTCAATTTTAAGATTTGAGTTAGTAAATATTGGAACCGATGATAAACCACAAAATGTCAACTTAGGTCTTGGTCTATGTTCTGAAGAAAGAGTATCATTTGTCAAGTTATTAAGGACCTACAAAAGTGTTTTTTCTTGGGATTATACTAATCTCAAAACATATGACACTTTTTTTATTCAACACATTATTCCTATGATTTCAAATGAGAAACCAATACAACAAAATTTGATGAAAATTCATCCTAATTATTACACCATTTTTTGGTCATCTAACTCATTATCATTAGATGGACCCAAGTACACCATGTAAGACCAGTTTTACCCCAAGTAAAACCGCTTTCACTATGTTAAAACAGGAAACCCCAAAAGGAAATATTAAACAAACCCATATTTGTTTGATTTTCCTCATGGAATAATTAATTAAACCATAATTTAATTATTATTCTCAGTCATGTTTAACCCAAAATCAAAGAAATTAATTAGATAAACCTTTATTTATCTTATTATTTTCTAGGAATAATTATTTAAATCTTATTTAGATAATATTCCTTGTTAAATATGACCAAATCACCCACAAATAATTAAATAAATCATTATTTATTTGATTATTTTCCAACCACTTCCTTAAAAAGATAAATAAATCATTTATTTATTTATTTTTGACTAATCAAGGGATTTGACCCAAGTCAAAGACCCTTTCCCTCCAACAAATATAATAAAGTATTCCATAAAAGGTGGATCTAGATTTGGTTAACATTATTTTAATCATACACCAAGATCTAGAATGACCCAATATTTTGTTATAAATAGGAGGGTTTTCCCATCATTCTTCACCTTTTGTTGCCTATTAGATCACTCTGGATCTATACACTTGGTCTCATTTTTCATCATTTGCTCCCATTGAGCTTCATTTTTGCATTGGGTTTTCTACACCTACTAGAGAGAGAAAGCTTAGATCTGAAGTGCCGAGGACTACAAAGAACCCATCCCATTGAGGAGAGCTGGATACACCTTCTTGTTTTCCTCCCAGGTGCCCTGTAATATAAAATTCTTTCAAAAAATCGTGTTCTTGTCTTGTCTAAAACCTTTACTTTACTGCTTAATGTCTTTCCATTTATAGATCTATTTGTTGCAGCATTTTTACTACTAATCACAGATCTGAAGATGTTGTGACCTCTTTTGTTTTAGGGCTATTAGTTATGCGTAGCTAAAGTGGTTCTTTTCGTACACTTCGACGAAGGATTCATACTAACAAATGGCGACTCCACACGGGTTTTAAATTACGACCGCTGTCGTTTTTCATATTCCTGCATATCCAGCTACTTCAGGCCCTAGGGCTTCTTTTCAGCTGCTTAGTTTTCCTCTTTTTATGTCATTTTTCTCACATAAAACCCAAAAAACTTAAAATTTCTAACTTCCGTGTGTTTCTGGCCCTATTGCGCAGGTAAGCGACACCAGCCGCAACTGAGACGACAACTTTTCTGAAAATCTGCCGTCGAGACAACCGGAACAGGGGGGTCGCACTTTTTGGCCCTAAACCTGCGACCTGGACCTCCAGGTCGCACTTTTCAACCTGTTTTCTGCGACCTGCACTCAGATCAGGTCAGAAACTGCGACCTGCCTTTTTTCCAGCATTTTTTCTGCAATTTTTCTGGGTTCTGCTGCAGCTTCTGTCAGGGTCTTCCAGCCTCTGTCTCAGCCCGCCTTGACCAAGATCTGATCTGTTTTTACTCATCTAAGTGGGAACCCAGCCCCTTAGGGATTTAGTACCCTCCACTTTTTGTGGAAGAGTTTTAGCTGTTTCAGCCGTCGGTTTCAGAGCTTCAGCCCCTTCTTTTCCAGATCTGTTACCTCCCTTTCAGATCCATTGAAATCAACCTCTTTTCCTTTCAAATCACCTCTTGTCGTTTTGTTTGGACCTCCTTTTGACGGCCTCCGCCTCACCCCCTCCGGTTTTTGCTGATTTCCTTCCCTTTTCCAGCCACCTTGCCTCTGTCTCTTGGCTGTGATCTGCACCCCTTTCCTGCAGCCTTATTCTCCAGATCCCTGTCCCTTTTGACCCTAGATCTGTCGAGCTCTTTTTATGTGTGTTTTGACTTGATTTTTGCCCTCTTTTAGAGTAGTTTTGAGAGGCCCGCCTCTTTGGGTTAGATTGATGCATTGTTAGCTGTTAAATGTTCTGTCTTTTCAGCAATCTATATTGTTCTATGCAGATTTATTTTCAGTTACGCATCACATTTTTTCTTGCTCTCAAAACGAAAAGGGTTTAAAAATTAAAATTAACGCACGCCACACATTGACCCTAAGTGAAGAAGCGCCTGGTTAAACACCGCCTGGCAAAGACTCTAAAATCAATTGTCACTACACCTTTTCTGCCCTTGACCGTAATTGATTCTGTCCCCTTTTGCCCCTGTCGGTTTCCTTCTTCCTGTCATCATTGCGCCCCCAAGGCGCCTTTCCCGGAGACTTCTTGGCCTTCACCCTCAGTTTCCGGTTGATCGACCTGCTCCGCACCGCCGTCGTCGAGCCAGTCCACCTTCGAGTCCGCACTCTGACTCCTCCCCTGATTCATCAGGTCCTCCTTCTCCTCCCGGTTCTCCTGCCCCCTTCACCATGTCTGGTCCAGGGCCTAACGCTAGCGGTTCTCCCGGCCCCAATGCCGGCCCTACTACTAGCGGAACCGCCATAGGAACTACCCCAGCCACCCCTGTGCTGTCGTACATTGCAGGCCTCAGCCTCCCCGATTTCCATCAGTTGATCAATGACCCCATTCACCACAATGCTAACTAGCCCGCTATGCCAACCAAGCTCCCCTCAGACATCCCTAAGTTTGAGGGCCTTAATGGAGAAGATCCAACCAACCATGTCCGATCTTTCCATATGTGGTGTTCCTCCAATTCCATTACCGATGACTCCATCCATCTTCGTTTGTTCCAACGCACGCTTACCGGCGAAGCTTCTAAATGGTATGTTGAACAAGCCACCTCTACCCATACCACCTTTGAGACTCTTGCCCAAGCCTTTTTGTCGTACTTCCAGCTCCCCCTCCGATACGATACTGGCACGGAGCTCTTGACTTCCTTTAAGCAAGCCTCTTCAACACGCCTTTCCGCCCATGTTCAGGAATGGCGACGAAGACGGAGCTTATGTTGAGCCCCTCCCTTCGAATATCGGGTTTACATGGACTGGTTCCTGCGCACCCTTCCCGCTCCCATCGGCAAAGATGTCGCCTCCCATTTTCCTCAAACTGAAGAAGTCGCCCTCCAAATAGCTTTGAAATATGACCTGATCTACGCTCAGTCTGGTTATGTTTATACCGTTCTTCCTGACATCCCCAGGCCCGGTGGCGCTAACGCCCCGGGGGCATCTCATTCCGCCGACGGTATCGTTGGAGCCCTTTCCCATCCGTACGCCCAACCTCCTATGGGCTATGGTCTCCCTCAGGGAGGGGCCAGCTCCTCCAGCACTTTTCCCCCTCCCGGTAACATGTACCCAGGATACGGCATGCCTCCTCCTTTTTCCCAACCTCCTGCTTACCCTAATGTTGCCCACCCTACCCATTACCCTTATCCACAGCCTGGTGCGCCAGCTCCTCCAGCATATGCGCTTCCTCCTCCCTTGCCTCGTCAACCCCCGCAACAGCACCTACAGCCCCCTCCAGGGCAAGTATTTGCACAGCAGGGCGCGACTAATCCCCCTTCTTCTCAAAGAAGGCGGAGAGGCAACCAAAACCAATCTGCCCCTGGTACCCGAGGACCCAATTCCGGTGTGGACCCTAGCACCGGCAACCAGCAACAGGGCAGTCAGCCCAAGCCGGACAGGCCGCTTCGCACCAACAAGCCCTGTTCGTGTTGCGTTGTTTATGGTCCTTACACGCACGATTGTCCCCTCTTACCCCAGATGCGGCAGATGTGGGAGTCTCAAGCCACATTGCACGGACAACACGCCTCCCCTCATGCTCCACCTAATGTGGCCACTACCCAGCCAGCTGTGTTTACCGATCCTTTCCCTTAGCAAGGATTCGTGGCTACCCAACCACCTGACAACCAGGTAGCTGCCCCCCCTTCCCTTTCTGGTTCCTCTGATTACGAGATCCTTATGATGAATTCTGATCCCAACCCATCCGTCGATCTTCACCTTCAAACTCGGTCTCGCCAGTACCCCAAGCCTCCTGCTCCGTCTGCCCCCGAGCCTCCCTCTTCAGGTTCTACAGAGCCTCTTTCGACATCCAGTGGCCCCTTACACATCCCTCAACCCAAAGTTGAGGTTCATCCAAAGATTCCAAAGGGACCGTTACGCCGAAATGCTGCTTCCAGCCGAGCCGCTCAGTCGTATAGCATAGTAGATGATTTGGCGCAATCACCCGCGGCCATTTCCACACTGGAACTCCTCCAGTCGTGCCCTTCCCAAAAGAAGGCTCTACTATCTGCCGTGGGCGCTGTAGATCCTGCTGACGACCAAATGATTGTTTTCGACGCCACTCAATCGGATCACCCTCCCCTCCCTCCTTCCGTCACCTTCCAAATCCCAGTCAAGCTACGGAACGCCATCGTTTCCCGGTGTATAATTGACGAGGGGGCATCCACCTACGTGATGTCCGCTTCGGTTTGGAAGAAACTCGGATCCCCTGAGCTGGCCCCTTCCACGATCACCCTTAGAGCGTGGGACGGTCATGCCTCCCAGCCCATTGGCTTGTTTCGTAATTGCCCTATCACCCTCGCCGGTAAGACTGTTTGCGTTGACGTCGAAGTCATTGACGCCCCACTCGACTACAACATTCTTTTGGGGCGGAGCTACACCTATGCTATCTCTGCTGTCCCATCCGCGGTCTTTCGCAAGATGTCTTTTCCCCATAATGGAAAGATAGTCACCATTGACCAGTTGACATATCATGAGCCTCCCTCTCAGACCTCCCCTGAGACCACCATCTCTTCTGTAGCCAACAAGCAAACCGTCGATTCCCTGACTAGTGTCTCCCCTGGTGTTTACAAGGACTCCTCCCTGCTTGGAACTTTTCCTTGTCTTCCCCCTCCTCCTATCCCTGATCCCAACTTGTCAAATGTTTGCATGATGCAATCGTCTCAGGCCACCCTCAAACAGCCTGCTTCGGCTAGTCCGCAACCACCCCTTCGCCCTCCGCAACCCGCTCCTAGCCATACTTCTCCACCAACCGGACCTCCTCCTTCTGGCCTTCCTCCTACAGCTGGTATCCCTGAACCCCTTTACCCCCCTGGCTCGGTTCCCCCTGGCCTTAACCATCTCGGAGCCGTCCCTCCTGGCCATTACCCTGCTGGACAGATCCCCTTCTTGGCTCCCCCTCCCGGAGTATATTCTGTCCCCGTCATGGCCACCCTCTCCCTTCCTAACCTGACCTTGGGCATTCCGGTCTGGTACCTTGATCCCCCAGCCGCCACCCCTCCTGGCCACCCCAAACCCTACATGGCTTTGACACCGGTCCAACCGGTCCCCCTCGCTTCTTCCGTTGCTACTGTGCCTCCAGCACCTCCGCAGGATCCCTCTCCTGTCGTGGCAGCTCCTGAGAAAAAACGCAAAGCCCGTAAGGGGGCACCAAAAGATAAGACCACCACGACTGACCCGACCCCTCCCCAACCTGCCAAGCCCTGTGCCTTGTGCGATGTCGCCAGTCATGCCACCCATGCTTGTCCCGAGTTGCCCCGTATCCAACCCATGGTTAAAGTCGCGTTCCCCGAATCTATGGCCCCTAAAGCCTCCTCTTCGTCAGTAACCAAGAACCCCAAGACTCTCCGCACCAACAAACCATGCGCATTGTGCGGTGTCCATGGCCACTACTCCCACCGCTGTCCTCACCTGACGCATTATCGCGCCTCTTTAGAGGTCATTCGAGAGTACGAGGTTGAACAGAATCAATATGCCTCTCCCATCCTCGCGCAGTATGCTTCAGGCCAACCCGAGGATCCTCCCGCTCCCATTGTCATCCCTCCCCCCGATGTTCAGATGACAGAGTCCACCGCGACCATTCTTTACCTAGCCTCCTCCGCGAGACACCTGGAGCCCAGCCCCCCTGCATCCTCCCCTGTCGTTTCGCCTGATCCCCTCTTTTCCACCCATACCCCGGTTTCCTCCACCCATACCCCTGTAGACCTCCGCAGCCCGAGTCCGCGCCATACTTCCGATAGCTCTCAAATACAACCCTTCAGCTTGTATGTGAGTCATCGTCATCCTGCCCCTTGCACTCCCTCCCGCAGTTGCCGCTCGATGTTTTCTGTCCACTCACGCTGCCGTCCGTCTCCATCTTTTACTCATTTGTTGTCTTGTGACACCATTATGCAGGACCCTCCGTCCACACCCTTTATCGGTTACGCCGATGGTGCAAGTCGTTACTCCCGGAATCTTGCCGCGGCAGGTTGGGCCATTTTCACCCCCTTGCATGCCCTTGTTCTCTCCAACGGGGTATGCATTGGTCCTGCCACCAATAATCAGGCCGAATATGATGCAGTGCGTGGTCTCTTAGCCGATGCACTCTTGCATCGCGTACTCCATCTGCACATTCGTTTGGATTCCCTACTTCTTGTAATGCAACTGAATGGTGTTTATCGTGTGCATAACCCTGTGCTGTTTAGACGCTATTTACGAGTGAAACTCTTGATACATGCATTTGAAACCATAACTTTCAACCATGTACCTCGAGAACAGAATCACTATGTAGATAGTATTGCAAACCAAGTTCTAGACTGGCATTTATCACATGCATTTCATTCAAGACAATAACATTCATAAAAAAAAAAAAACCATAACGATGCATATCCATAATATGTGTCGCAAAACATGTGATTAGAGTCCATCTACTCTGATACATATGGCATGCCCACAGCATGTTACACAAACTCAAAAACTGGGGGCACCACCTGCCCCTACATACATCACTGGGGGCACCATACGCCCCTCCATACATCCTAGGGGGCACCACATGCCCCTACATACATCACTGGGGGCACCATACGCCCCTACATACATACTAGGGGGCACCACATGCCCCACCCCTAATCACTATCTGGAGGATCCCGAGCCAATGGCTCTGCCCCTGCAGCCTGTAGATCGCAAATCGCCTGACCGGCTATCGCCATGCGCCGCATGACACCTCGCCACTCCGAGGGTACACCAACACACGGCTCTATGAACTGGTCGTCCAAGTCCTGCCACCCGCGCTCTGATACTCCGGTCAACAACCGTTCGCATCTACATCGGATATCCTCCAGCCGGGCAGCTGCCTCCTCATTCTGCGCCGCTCTCGATCCTGTAGCTCCAGCTGCTGCCGGTCGTCCCATATATCCGGCCGGTTTCACCGGTGCTATATCTGCATAACAAAAGTACATGAATCAGTACCTTACTCTACTATTCAAAATACTTTAACATGCCCATACAAGAATAGCAATCTCTCACTTACCATCGGGCCCCCAGACTCGACCAGGCGGAAGTGGCAGGTCCGGATCTCCACAATAACTCATCCCACTATAGGGATAGTCGTCTATGTACAAAGGCATCTGATCCCAATGGGCAAAAAACTCTGGTCGAAATACTCGCCCGACCGCCCCTCCTCCTCCTCTGCACAGTAGCCGTCCCCAACGGCGCATCTTGGGCTCTCTCGGGCCCCCATCTGGAAGCTGTACATGAGGCCTCAAGGTCGGGATCTTCTCAAAGAAGAAGGCGCACAGCAAAGTCCCATATGCACAGTCATGGTTCACCTGCCGCCTGCATAGTGACAACTGTCGCTTTAGCAACACCAACAGCATTTGGGCCCACCCATAGTAGGTCCCACCCAATACACTTTCCACTAACATCATCTGCCCCCCAGTGATGTGATGGAACGCCTGGCTGCCCAGGATTCACAGCACAGCTGCGGCCACTGCACGAGTTTCTAGCCTCTCTAGATCCCCAATCGGTATTCGAGTCCCCTTGACTTGGAGACCCGGTCGACCATGGCGTTCCACGAACTCCATGATATGTCGTCCCCGCGGCAACACTGGCTGTGTGTTTCCCACCATCCCCAGTGGCGGGAGACCAGTCAGGAAGTACACGTCCTGGACCGTCAGTTCGATCCTGTGCCCTTGCACCACAAAGATCTCCTGATCTGGATCCCAATAACTGATAATCCGGGCCAGTAACGGTTCCCCTGCTCTCATCAATGGGTTCTCCACAAACTTAAGAACCCCAAATCTGGCCAATACACGACGGATGCCCTGATCCGCCTGGATCTCTGTCCGAAGTGTCCCCAGATCTCTCTCTCTCCAGTGGACCCGTAACTCTGCCATACCTGCACAAACACATCATATTTGTCAGCATTCAGATCGGGCAAACCATAACCAAACACCAAAACCCAGCTTCCAGCCATAAAACAGCACCAAAACCCCCTCATCTCCCAGGTCGCAGTTTTCTGCCATTTTCTGGACCAGGTCGCACTTTTTGCCCTCAAACCTGCGTCCTAGGTCGCACTTTTTTCCCCAAAAAGTGCGACCCGACCGTAGAGATGAAGGAGGGGCTGTTTCTGGAAGTTTGGGCCCTAAACTGAAAAAGTAATCCATTAAAATGCAAGAGAAAGGTTAGGCCTCCTACCTCCAACTGACGGATCTCGATTCCAACGGTCGGTTTGTCCACTACGTTCGCCGCAAGATTTAGGGCCTTCTCTCCTCTCCACATTCACCACAGCAACAATAGCAAATGAATGTTTTTGGAGGGAAAACTGCCTTATTAAAAGAGAACCACTGTTTCTTCTTTCGACTGCTGCGACCACACTGTAGCCCTGTTCGACGAACCGTCAACACCGCTGGAAAGCTCTCACCGAGCTCCCAAATGGGTTTCTATTAGTTTTTGGTGATTTGATACTTCACCCGGACACATTTTGTCCCAGAAGGGTCACTTCACCGCTCCTTAAAATCGAATTTCCTCACTTACGACACTTGTACTTGGGGCACCATATTGCTCCCTTACTTGTCCATGTTCGTGTCGATTTTCATCATGAGTTCCCATCTTGTACTCATGCTTCCATGGTCCCCCCTTGGGGCCTTTACTGTGTGGCACCACCATCGAGTCGCCCTTGTTTCGAGCATCCACGTTGAGTCATCATTGCATCCATGGAGTCTATACCACGTCCCTTTGCACCTCACTATAGCCCTCCATCCTTCATTGCTTGGTCTCTCTCTTGTGTCGCACATTATGACCTCCAGTCTCACTGTCCCCTATCCCTCATGATCTTGTGTCAGTCACTGCCGTGTCGTCCATGCTCTTTATGCTCTAACAAGGGAAGTCGTCCATTTGCTACTCAGTCCTTCCCATTTCCACTATCGTCATTAGTGTCAGTCTGTCCGTCGCTCTATTTTTTTCTCTCGTGCCTTAGTTGAGGATCTCTCATTGCCTCACCTATGGCGGACCTCCTTTTGTCGACATCAGCACATTCATTCCAAAAGCCAGGTCTAGAGGGCGGTGTACCTTGGTTCCAGCTTCCACTCTTGTTCGGTGCCTTGGATCAGGCAGGGGGATCTCTCACTTCCCTTTGACTTGATTGTTTCTCCAGCTCCTTTCAGCATGATCGAGATTCATATACTTGATGGTCCAGTGACCCAGCAACAGCTCTTGATGATTCCCGGGTGTGTGTGAGATGTCTCAACCCTCATGAGGGGGTGGCCCTGCAGGTAGCCCCCCACATGCCCGGATGACCTCTTCTTTGCAGCCTTCGATGCCGCTCCAGATTTTGATGATGTTGGCCTTAGCCACTTGTAGCACCTCTTTGATTTGCATGTATCAGTCAGATTTTGTGAGCCCTTCCCCATTTACAGGGGGCATTTGGGTTGTATTTATCTCATGTACTCAGATATTATTGTACTAGTCCTAGCTGTTATCCCAGGCACAGCATGTATGTGAGACTCTTCATTGTATTCTTATCTGGCTCCTGTTTATGCCAGCTGTACTTTATGGTTCGGTCCCTTGTTTACCGGACACACTATTCTTTTGTACTTTGTCTCGGCGGGCATAGGTATGCCTCCCCCGCCGCCTTCAGCACAGGTACCCTCTCATAAAAGAGACTCGTTGCACCTGCGAGTCTCGTCTCCTCCGGGTCTAGTCCTTCAGCACACTATCTACCTCACCTTTCTCTCTCTGACTTCCCTTTTGTTGTCTAGTGATCGAGTTCTTACAACGTACTTCGGTCATACGATTTGCTCCTGACACTCGCACGCTGGGGGGCAATCTTTTACACCATTTTTTGGTCATCTAACCTATTATCATTAGATGGACCCTATATTTGTTTGATTTTCCTCATGGAATAATTAATTAAACCATAATTTAATTATTATTCCCAGTCATGTTTAACCAAAAAACAAAGAAATTAATGAGATAAACCCTTAGTTATCTTATTATTTTCTAGGAATAGTTATTTAAATCTTATTTAGATAATATTCCTTGTTAAATATGACCAAATCACCCACTATTAATCAAATAAATCATTATTTATTTGATTATCTTCCAACCACTTCCTTAAAAAGATAAATAAATCATTTATTTATTTATTTTTCACTAATCAAGGGATTTGACCCAAGTCAAACACCCTTTCCCTCAAACAAATATAATAAAATATTCCATAAAGGTGGATCTAGATTTGGTTAACATTATTTTAATCATGCACCAAGATCTAGAATGACCCAATATTTTGTTATAAATAGGAGTGTTCTTCCCCATCATTCCTCACCTTTTGTTGCCTACTAGATCACTCTGGATCTATACACTTGGTCCCATTTTTCACCATTTGCTCCCATTGAGCTCTATTTTCTGCATTGGGTTTTCTACACCTGCAAGAGAGAGAAAGCTTAGATCTGAAGTGTTGAGGACTACAAAGAACCCATCCCATTGAGGAGAGCTGGATACACCTTCTTGTTTTCCTCCCAGGTGCCCTGTAATATAAAATTCTTTCAAAAAATCGTGTTCTTGTCTTGTCTGTTGGATGCATGGAGCAAAACCTTTACTTTACTGCTTAATGTCTTTCCATTTATAGATCTATTTGTTGCAGCATTTTTACTACTAATTGCAGATCTGAAGATGTTTGGCAGCCTCTATTGTTGTTAGGGCTATTAGTTATGCGTAGCTAAAGTGGTTCTTTTTCATACACCTCGACGAAGAATTCATACTAACACTAATCTTGAAAGAAAAATTAAAATAGAGTTGAATAAGCTCCTCAAAGCTAAGATCATCTTTCTAGTTAGAAATTCAAAATGGGTATCAAATTTGGTTCCTAGAAGGAAGAAAAATGGTGACATTAGGATTTGCATTGATTTTAGAAATTTAAATAAAGCATGCCAGAAGAACAATTTTTCGTTACCAACCATTGAACAAGTACTACAAACCGTTGCTGGCTCTGAACTTATGACTTTTCTAGATGGGTTTTCAGGATATAACCAAATCCTGGTACACCTAGATGATAGATTAAAGACCACTTTCAGGACTAAGTGGGGAACTTATGCCTATCAAAAGATGCCATTCAGGTTAATCAATGCAGATGCCACTTTCCAAAGAGCCATGGAGACAAATTTTAGAGGTACACATTAAAAAATCCATGGTTATTTATCTAGATGGAATCACAGTATTTTATAGACAAAGAGCCAACCATGTGAATGAACTAAAGCAAGTCTTTGAGTGATGTAGAAAGTATGGAATCTCACTTAACCCGAAAATGCCTTATTTTTCTTTATATGAAGGAAAAATTTTAGGATTCATCGTATCCAAAAAAGGATTCCTTTACCTCATAATAAGACAATCATGCAGTCATTTCTTGGACAGATAAATTTTGCAAAGAGATTTTTTCCTGACTTTTTGTAGATAGTTTTACCTTTACAAACAATGATTAAGAAAAATTCAGTCTTCAAGTCTGGACATAATGAAAGGGAAGCATTTGATTTAATCAAACAATCTATTATCAATGCTCCATCCTTGACCACTCCCAATTTTCTTAATCCTTTCACTTTATATACATTCTCATTAGATACATCATATGATGTTGTTTTGAAACAACTCAATGACTAGCAAATTGAAGCAACAATATCATTTTTTAGTTCCAATTTACAAGGTGCAAAACTAAACTATTCATCTGATGAGAAACAAGCATTTTCTATTTTCAAATCTATAAAGAATTTTAGGCCATTTCTCCTCAAATATCACACCAAGATAATAGTTCCATTCTCTACAGTAAGGCAATTATTGATGCAAAGAGAAGTAGGAGAGAAAAGGGCTAGCTGGGTAACTTCTTTACAAGAATATGATGTAGAAAATTGACCTTCTAAAATTGTTAGAGGTCAATGTTTTTGTAGAATGCTAACAGGAGCATCCCATTTATCATCAGAAGCAGATTCAGGTAATGATGTACATGTGTCAGAGGTAAGCCTCACCGATGCTCAATATCAATATGTCGATCTTAAGTTTTATTTGAAAAATGGATATACCCCCACACAGCTTAGTTATAAAAAAAGCATTCTTTAAGGTTAAAAGAAAAATAATACGAAATGGTCAATAATGTATTTTTTAGAAGAAACTTTGATTCCATGTTATTAAGATGCTTAGAGAAAACTGAAGCATAGAAATTTTTGCAAGAACTCCACGATGGACCAGCTGGAGGACACTTTCGAGGAAATACAACAACACATAAAATCTTGCATGCAAGTTACTATTGGCCAACACTTTTCAAAGATGCTCATGATTATGCGAGGAAATTTAAAGTCTTCCAGACTGCATCTGAAAGACAAAGGAAACCAAATTTTCCATTACAACCAGTTAATATCGAGCAACCATTTGAACAATGGGGATTAGATATAATTGGTGAAATCATTGCTAACTCTTCCAAACATCATAAATACATCTTCACAGCTACCGATTATTTTACTAAATGTGTGAAATAAATTCCACTAAAAGTAGCTAACTCTGAGAATATTATTGAGTTCGTTGATCAATTATCATAACTAGATTTGGTTTACCCACTGCTTTAATGTTTGTCAATGCATCTTATTTCTCAGGAGCTGCTATGATAGAATCTGCTATTAAAAGAGGGTTTAAACTCAAATATTCTGCTAGCTATTATCCTCAATGAAATGGTTTAGCAGAATCAAAAAATATAAACCTTATTAGAATCATTAAACAAACTGTTGACCAGAATCAGAGAAATTGGCACAAATCATTAACATTTTCTCTTTGGGCAGATCGAATAACTCAGAAGGCTTCCATTGGTACTTCTCCATTTAATCTTGTTTATGGGAAATAAATTCTTCCTACTAATGTAGTTATTCCTTCTCTTGCCTTGGTCCATTTTGTTGATGAAACACCTTCTTCTTCTTTGCAGCTAAAACAATTCCAAATCCTTAAACTCGAAGAAGTAAGATAAAAAGATAAATTCACTCATGCACATCATCAAAAGTTAGTTAAAGCTTCATTTGATACAACTTCTGTCACTCCAAAAACATTTCAAATTGGTGATTTGGTCCTAAAATGGGATAAGGCACATGAGGAAAAAGGTAAACATACCAAATTTCAAAGAATGTGGCTAGGACCATTTCAAATCATAGAAGAAATAGGTCTGTCAATGTTTTTATTGCAAGATCTATCAGGAAAAAGAGATTATTTTCCCGTTAATGGGGAAATTTTAAAGAAATACTTTTCATATGAGGTAACACCTTTTATTCCCTGTATATTATTGTCTTTTCTTTTCTTAGGAAAATAAAAATTGAATGGTAATGATTTTTTTCTTTTCAAATAAAAATCTCAGAGAATCTTATTGATTTTTCTCTTTTAGACATAAGAATAATTAAGGAAACAATTGAAAAATTCAAATATCAAATAGATTTTATTTCAATGAAATTTTTAATTTCACTGAAGTTATTTATTATTTGATAAAACTCTCACTTTTATAAAGTATGGTTACTCTACTATCAGTCAAGAAAAAAAGCTTTAACATAGTAAAGATTCTTTTACATGGAAGCAAACTTAAAACTCTAAAATTATCATCTAGAATCCTCAAAAGGACCAATGATTCACCCCATTTGGAAAAAAATTCAATTTTCAGAAAGTAATTCAAAAAATATGCTAAATCTTAGAAGATAATAAATCTCATCACGAGCTTGTTTACCATGTTCATAGGAAAATATTTAGACTGACATTACCAATACTGCCTACCAAAATAGGGTAATGACTTGAGGTTATATCAAAAGGCAAGGGGTCTCATCAAGAGCCAAATTGATCAATTTAATTACAACCAATGAATGGCATTGTCAATATTGGGTTATCAAGCCAAGACAATGGCTTTTAAGTGATAAAAAATACATAGAAAATATCTACAAAGAAAAAAACAAATTCCAAAAGAGATAAAGTATATAAAATTGAATTTATTTTTTGGAATATTGTAATAATAGCTGGATGGGACAATGAATCATTGATAGGTAAAATATAACCCTGCCAAAGGTAAAATTTCCTACTGGATTAGAGGCTCTACCTATGATAAAAGAGTATATATTTATAAAGCTAATCTAAATGAGCTACCCGATTCATCTTTTTGAACTTAGTAAAGACTGATAGAGATACTCATATTTTCATTTTAAAGAGTAAATATTATGAATTATGATTAAGTGAGATTTTATTACTTAATGAAATATTGTTTGTATTTAAATTCATTCCTATAACTTTTTTTATTTCTAAAAAGTTTTAGAAATTTCAAAAGACTAAAAAGAGATAACTGGTTCTCCCAAGTGAATCGCCAATTTTTGTACTATACAACAACCCCCATTTATTTTAATAATAAATGGGAACCCTTTAAAAAATAAATAGAAATTTAGAAACATTATTTTTTTTTAGCGTTAAGTCTTAAACTTTAGGAATAAAGGGTTTTTCTTTTTGTCTTTATTTCATTGTGCTTAGCGCAAATCACAAAACCTTACAAGCTAACAAAGTTAAAACACATATAGGATTTGTGAATTGCGATAAAGCACATGTAATATTCCTACTTAGCCCAAGCTAAGAATAATATACATTTTTGTTTTACTTTCTGTTGCATGAATAAATGAATAGAGGAGGACATGTAAAACTCATGAAAAGACTAAATAAATCGATGCCCATGTGAACAAGGATAAATCAGGGCCATGTAAATAAATCACTTGCAGGTGTGAAAGGGGTTTGAGCTGTGAGACTGGGTCAACCTTGACCAAATCGACAACGCTGTCTATATTCAATGTACCTCATGAAGGCACAATACAGTTCTAGAAGGAGGCCCCTCATGTAAAATAAGCTAACTCATCAAGGTGGTTTAGGGTTTTCAAAGGATTTCATCTTATAAAAGGAAGGGGAAGGTAGCAAGAGAAGGTTTTTGATTGTCTATATTTTTGAGTATCTTTTCTGTTTAGACAAATACTATTCTTTGCTGTTTAGTGGAGAATTGTGCTGCTTAGCACTTGGAGTTCCTTTGCAGGGATTTCACCTCTTCCCTTGAGGATTCTTGGAGGAGTTTTTTGCTGATTTGATCCACTATCAGGCTTTGGGCCAAGCTCTACTTCCAACTACAATGTAGATCCAGTGAGGGTTTGCTTGCTTTTGTAGGCTGCAGCAAGTGGAATTCTAGATCTGCTTAGATCTAGCTTGTATTGAAGCCTCTTCTCAGTGAGTGTGTATTTTAACCTCCTGGAAGAGTGCATCCACTATTTGAGCTTCAAATTTGTATCTTGGCATCAGGCCATCTATGTTATTCAAACTACAATGCATTTTTCATTAAGGAACTGCGTTATTTTCAGTGGAGGGTTTGCAGGCTGTTTTGACCCCATTTTTGATGAGAGATCTCTAGTGCTGGGATTTGCATTTCACTTTGGTAATCCATGGATTAGCTTGTTGATCCATGTTCTGTTTAGATCCGATATATTTTAATGTAAAGTCATCTTCATAAATTTATGAAGAATTTTGCAGATCTGCAACTTAAAACTCAGATTTACTCTTTGTAATGCATGATTTGGTCAAAACCCCAAGGGGATCTTGTAAATACGTATTTCTAGTTTCCAGATCTGAAATGGATCTTATGTTTTGTCCATAGATATGTCCTAGATCTGAGATGTAATTTTCAGTTGCTGCAGCTCCTTAAAATAATGTTGTCAAGCCATTCTACAGTTTATATATGTGTTGCAGCCTTCTTTTCTGAAGAATTATTTCTCTCTTGTCTCCTGTATTCTACTGTATATTGAAAGAGCTTCATTGTAATTCTGATTTTCTGCTATATGTTCATAATTCAATATTATTTGATGGCCTCCTACTCATGCTTCCCAAGAATGTGTTATTTCTGAAGCAGTTTTTTGTGCATAGCTGCAGCCCCTCTTGTGGGGTGTTTTTCAGCTAGACTAGGTGGTGGGAGATATGTTTACCACACCTAATTTGATTTGTTTTTGCTCCCCTTTTGAATCTAGACTCCATATATACTGATATAAGGGATCCAAGGGCCGTAAATGCATTTATGTGCATCAATCTCCCAGGAGTGTGTTATTTCAGCAGGCCTGCTGTGTTATTCCAGATTTGGAATACTACAGTGGTATCATAGCTCCTTTCTTGGCACAGCCTGTTCTTGCCTTGGAGCACCACAACCATGTTGCATTCAGAAGAAGATGAACCTCTTACTGAGAGGGAGAAGAGGTATCATAACATAAGTCACAAGAAGTTTGATTACACTACTGATGATCAAGACAAGGGTAAAGCCCCTGAGACTGCAAGTGATAAAGAAGGAGAAGAGTTTGCAAGAAATTTTTTGGTGGCCTTGCAAGATCTCTCCAAAAATATCAAAGAGATGAGGATTGAAAGAATGAGGGAATCTCCTAGGAGATTTCATCCGGGGGAAATCTCTGACATGTCTCACCACTGGATTGGTCAACCAGTGAACCAAACACAAGCCCCACAAGCTCTACTATGCCTACCTTCTTGGCTGTGGAGACTGAAGTACCACAAGAGCAAGCTTCCCTTGAAGACTAATTTGTGGAATATGAATCTCAGAATCATAAATTTAGATATCACTTGAGTTTCCAAGAGTTTTGTTACCTCAAAGACATAAGAAGACCAAGGCAACAGTATAGAGATGGTGGGTTCTTTCATAATTAGGATAGACACTACTCTATGGGCAGGGAAATTTTTAAGGATGGACATTTATATTAAACTTTAAAAACATGGCGAATCTTAGTAGTCCCCAATATGTGAATTGTAAATTTTTTTATGTTATTTCTGTAAAAATATTTCTTTTTGTAATCATTTTATATTAGTATATATAATTTTTTGGCGATTTTTAGGGTAAAATATTTTTATACTATAAAATTTGGGTGAATCAATTTAAAAAAAAATGGGAATTGGCGAATATTTTTTTTGGAAAAAACATGGAAAATTAGCCCACCTATGAATATTAGCCCCTAAAATTTTCCATGTCTATGGGTAGATTATTTTTGCCTAAGTTTGATGGGTCATCCTCTAGTTTTTCCAAGGCATGGGTAGAAAAGCTAGATATTTACTTTCAGTTGAAAAAAGTCCCTGAGATTGAAGCCATCAAGATTGTAGTGTTGCACTTTGAAGGTGAAGCACACAATTGGTGGTTCCATGGGTTGTCTACATTGGGACATACCAATGTGACTACCTATTCTAAGTTTACTAGAAGACTGGTGGAGAGGTTTGACAGGAAGGATCCAGAAGCACCCTTCATAAGCCTTGCAAAGCTGAAGCAATTAGGGAATGAAAAAACTTATATCTCTGAGTTTATGAGATTATCTGTCATGGTTCCTAATCTGTCTGCAGCAAGGAGGGTGTACATGTTCATCGATGGCCTGGAGGAACCTTTGCATGGGTTGGTTAAATCTACCAAGCCCATCACTTTGCATGATTCCATTGAGAGGGCAAGAGACCTTCAAGATGCCTTGCCAAAAGCAAAGGCAACTTTCCAAAGCAAGGCCCCTCACCTTTCTAAAAGGAAGGGAGAAAAAGCTGCTCCTTCCAAGGAGATCTCATTCAAGAATCCTCTTGATATTGAACTCAGGAGGGAGTTGAGAAAGAAGATACTATGTTTCACTTGCCAAGAATCATGGGCATCGAGACATAGATGTGCTGCTGGGAAAGAACACTACATAGAAGTCTTCTAATATTTTGAGGAGGAAGATGAAGATGATGAACCAAGGAGGGGTCACAACGCTGATACTATTGAGGAAGAAACAACACCATCTGGAGATGGGGATGGAGCCTTTGATCCAATAGGTGGGACTCTTGCATATTTGAGAGGAGTGCCTAAGTACTTGAACCTAAGAGTACAAGGTTCAATCATGAATTAGAGGGTATCTATACTGATTGATAGTGGGGCAACCCACAAATTTATTGATGCTCATCTTGTGCAAAGGAGAGTAATCCCCACTGATACTTTTGAGGGATTCTCTGTTTTGGTCCCAGGAGATAGGAACATGCAATGCATGTAATATGTCCCCTCACTCTCAGTCACTATGGGTTCCTACACTCTGGTGGATCACTTTTTTGTAGTTGACATACCAGACACCAATATCATTCTGGGTGTCCAATGGTTGATTACTTTTGGGAAGGTCACCATTTATTTGAAATATTTGCAGATGGAGTGGGTGGACTTGAAGAGTAGGAAACCACAAATGATTCAAGGCATGTAAACTTATCCCTCACCTAGTACTTCAACACAAACAACAGAGACGGATTTGCGTAGTGGAAGCAGGGATCTCACAGTCCCTTCTCTCATGTTCATGAGAATGCTGCAAGGGACATTCCTATCTAGTGGCAAGCCACCTGGGATGCCACTAGATTCAGATATTGTGGGGGAGGCCTCACAAAGTGCTGCTACAAATATAGATCCAGGAGGGATTGGAGCAATGAGAGGCCAAGTTACAGTGCTGGAGGGCTTGGGACAACTCAAGAATGAGGGGGATCTTCTTCCTGCATCACTATCACCCTCTCTCTTTTCTGAATCTGCGCTGTGGGAGGAGGAGAATGGGAGGACCAGCCTTCCAACAAACAAATTTGGCACGAGAAATGTCAAAAAGGAGATCAGCAACATGACAAGCACTTCCATGGATGTATTATCAGCACTGTCATTGTTGAACATTGTGGATCTGTATTGGAAATCCCAACTACTTGTAGAGTATTCCAAAGATCTCCACACAGGTATGATACTAGATGACATGCAGCAAGAAGAGAGCTACTTAGTCCAAGGGGGAGTCATATATTATCATGGTAAGGTCCTCTTGGCTATAGCTTCCAAGCTCAAGCAGAAGATACTACAAGGGGCACATGGAGAATTCTTCCTCAGCCATATGCATTCAATGAAGGTCTATACCCTGATCATGAGGAGCTTTGATTGGGAAGGCATGAGAGAGGAATTACTTCAACACTTTCAAGAGTGCATTAGCTATGGAGGATTGGGGCATCCAATGGACTCTTTGCAAGAGTCATTTCAGCCAGTTCTTCCTTTGCTTGAGAGGAGGGAAATGCTCATGCAAAACTCCATGTGTATGAAGGACTATGATGGTAAAGGATTTGATCATGCCAAGAAAGTTGTATTTTATGATTTATCACTTTATTTTGTCATGTTTTTGCAGGCTATGACTCCTAAAGGGAGTGATAGATCATGTGGATATCATGACTTTTGGTGGGCCAATAGGAATGTTGAACTTGGCCACTCCCTTATTGTGCAAAGGGAGATTCCTTCTCAAGATGGGTGCTTCCCAAAGGCACCAAAATTATCTCACATCTTCAGCCATGTTAAGGTGACTCATGCAACAAATGTGTGGTGGGAATGCCACTTACCACACCTTGATCTAATGTAGGCAGGTGATGCACTGCGCTGGCATCACATGTGGGATTTTGACCCACCTCCTCAAGCTCAGATTTTTGTTTGCATATATGTAGTCTTGCTTCCATACTTGGATGATATGGTTGTATTGTTTATGGGATTGTATGGAGAAAGGATGGGTAGCTTGTATGTACCACATGGTTTTGAACTTCTACCTGTACCTCATGATACATGTTTTAGATGGAGCATTTCTCCAACCATGTTTATTTCTGCTGAGTTTTTCACTCTTGGTGGGATGGAATATGCACATCTTATGTTGACCTTAGAGGAACAATTCATGATGTATTGGCTTGATGAGCACTTGGCTTATGATGAGGACTTGATCATTGATGATGCCATCAAAGGAGGAGGGGAATTACTACAACTCTCACCCTATCAGTTACTTGAGGACAAGCAACATTTTGGAGGGGAGGACTGTAATATTCCTACATAGCCCAAGCTAAGAGGAATATACATTTTTGTTTTAATTTCTATTGCATGAATAAATGAATAGAGGAGGACATGTAAAACTCCTGAAAAGACTGAATAAATCGATACCCATGTGAATAAGGATAAATCAGGGCCATGTAAATAAATCACTTGCAGGTGTGAAAGAGGTTTGAGCTATGAGACTGGGTCAACCTTGACCAAATCTACAACGTTGTCTAGATTCAATGTACCTCATGAAGGGACAACGTAGTTCTACAAGGAGGCCCCTCATGTGAAAGAAGCTAACTCATCAAGGTGGTTTAGGGTTTGCAAAGGCTTTCATATTATAAAAGGAAGGGGAAGGTAGCAAGAGAAGGTTGTTGATTGTCTATATTTCTGAGTATCTTGTCTATTTATACAAATACTATTCTCTACTGTTTAGTGGAGAATTGTGCTTCTTAGCACTTGGAGTTCCTTTGCAGGGATTTCATCTCTTCCCTTGAGGATTCTTGGAGGAGTTTTTGCTGATTTGATCCACTATCAGGCTTTGGGTCAAGCTCTACTTCCAAATGCAACACAGATCCAGTGAGGGTTTGCTTGCTTTTGTAGGCTGCACCAAGTGGAGTTCTAGATCTGCTTAGATCTAGCTTGTATTGGAGCCTCTTCTCAGTAAGTGTGTCTTTTAACCTCCTGGAAGAGTACATCCACTATTTGAGCTTCAAATTTGTATCTTGGCATCAGGCCATCTATGTTATTCAAGCTACAAGACAGTTTTCATTTAGGAACTGTGTTATTTTCAGTGGAGGGTTTGCAGGCTATTTTGACCCCATTTTTGATGAGAGATATCTGGTGCTGAGCTTTGCATTTCACTTTGGTGATCCATGGATTAGCTTTCTGCTCCATCTTCTATTTATATCTGATATATTTTAATGTAAAGTCATCTTCAGAAATTTCTGAAGCATTTTGCAGATCTGAAACTTAAAACTCAGATTTACTCTTTGTAATGCATGATTTGGTCAAAACCCCAAGGGGATCTTGTAAATAAGTCTTTATAGTTTCCAGATATGAAATGGATCTGATGTTTTGTCCACAGATCTATCCTATATCTGAGATGTAATTTTCAGCTGCTGTAGCTCCTTAAAATAATGCTTTCAAGCCATTCTACAGTTTATATATGTGTTGCAGCCTTCTTTTCTGAAGAATGACTACTCTCTTATCTCTTGTATTCTACTGTATATTGAAAGAGCTTCATCGTAATTCTAATTTGCTGCTGTATGTTCATAATTCAGTCTTATTTGATGGCCTCCTGCTCATGCTTCCCAAGACTTCATTATTTCTGAAGCAGTTTGTTGTGCATAGCTGCAGCCCCTCTTGTAGGGTGTTTTTCAGCTAGACTAGGTGGTGGGAGATTTGTTTACCACACCTAGTTTGATTTGATTTTGCTCCCCTTTTGGATCTAGACTCTAGATCTGCTGATCTAAGGGATCCAAGGGATGTAAACTCATTTCTTTGCATCAATCTCCCAGGAGTGCATTATTTCAGCAGGCCTGCTGTGCTATTCTAGATTTGGAATATTACATCACATCAACCTTTTTGAATTATATAGATTCCTCATTGAAAAGCTTAAAAATACCTAAAAGTATAAATGACGTTGTGCCTCCCTTAAAGGACATACTTATAACATTTTGAAAGGAGTTGTGATGAGTCAAACTCGATGAGACAATAAAAAAACAAGGAAATGTATCCATAAATCTGATAAAGCGCAAATACTTCAAGTCATTAAGCGCATATCACATTCCGCAACGATTAACCAAATGGAAAGTTATATCCACCGTAATTAATTGCGATGTGCGATTTGCGCAGATCACATTTCGCATTTCACTGGTGGAAAAAAAATGTATTATCGATATCTGCTAAAAGTTTTGATTTACGCTATAACATTTATTATTAAAGCACTTGAACTGATCCTTATTAATTGATCCGTTATAATATCTAATGACTTATATTATTATATTATACATATTGTGTAAGGCATGTAAGATATTTGATAAATGAGTTAAGGGTTATTAACGACATTCAATGGGTACAAGCTTTTAAAGATTAATATCTTACTTGAAGCGTGTTTTAAATTTAAAGCATCGAATTTTGATTTATGTTGATTTAACTCTATTCTTTGTCCTTGTCTCTACTCATCTCATATCTTAATTTACTCGTTTCGCTTGTATTAGGGAAATTACCTAAGGAAGCAATATCAACTGAAATGACAAAGAAAGGCAAATCAATTGCCCAAGCTTCTATTTTTGAGACTATAAACATACCTCCATTATTCTCAGACACTACGTGCAATAAAGACAATGGATTTTCTTCATGGTAAGCCATGTACAACCTATTTGAAGATGAACATCCAAAAGAGCTAAAGAAAGTGGGAAAGATGGATAAGGTTGTTTCATCAGAACCATCTTACTTTGAAGTTGCATGTTCGTTTCTCCATAGGATAATGACAAGGTCGAAGGTATTACCATACACTGATATGGTAAAATGGGTCATTGGAAACCTCAATATTGCAGACAGGACATTCGATAATTCAAAACTAGAGAACATGGGTTCATTCACCGTCGAGGATTTACGAAAAATGTATCATTTGCCTACGCCACAAGAGAATCATGATAATGCCTTCTTGCAAAGCTTTACAAAAAGGAATTCAAACCGAATTAATGTGGTGAAAGTATGGAAGGAAGAACAAGGCAAGTTATAGCAGGACAAACTTGGTATGTACCAAATAGCTCAATTTCCATCACCTTATTATTTTGTAGCAATAATGCTATGTAGACTATTTTCTAGACCTGATACCACTAAGTTCTCTATTGAGTAGGTTCCTTTAATTTACGCAATCATCAATTCCACTGTCATGACTTGTGAAAACATTTTATCTGATAATTTGTCCAAAAACATTATGGATTATAGAAACAAAAGAGTCGTTTCGACTAGGAAAATTTCCCCTTTTTACATGAGAATATATATCATGGATGCTATATGTTTTTTCTCTAGTTTTCCTATTATTGGTTGGAAGTGGAAAATCCAAGACCCTAACCCAATTCACAATTATCATAGAGCCCTGTGGGAGTCTGAATTTCATTTACATTTTTACAAAATTTGTCAAGGAGTTATGTTGCCCATTTACCATATTATTTTTAATGAGAGAATTTCCAAGGAAGCCAGTGCTGATATTTTACCTGTAGCCAGATGGTTTGGTGAGGAAAATTTTACTTATATCAGATTTTTTGGGAGTCTGTATTCTCATCATGTCTTACCCTATTATGTTCCAGATAAACTCTTGGCAAGAGAAATCACATACCAAACTCTTGTAAACAGTATAACCAAGCAACTTAGAGATTCCAAGAAAGCCATTTAGTCTACCTTCCTAGTAAAATGTGGTACTTTTTCCCTTTTTTACATAGGTCATGTAGCTAAATAAATTCCAAATATTACTTCATTGAATCTGGCTTTAATGCCCGGGAGACAATATGATCCAAATGATGTGGTTCATAATTTTACCACTAGTCTTAAACTCAAACCATTCATGAATGAAAAGGATATGTTCGATGATCCATTTGAAGGTGTAGAGAAGTTTATAGATGTGTTAAAATTTGCATCCAATCAGCTCAATGTGGCAGACCTTAAGGATTTTCATCAATATAGAAACAAGAGGTTAGAAACAGTCCCATTGGACTTGTTAGAAATGGAAGAAGTCAAAATACCAACTCCCAACATTAGCCTAGAAAATGAAGCAAAAGACATGTTAGAGGATGAATCATAATAAAAATCAATTCAAGGTTTAGAGAATTATCAACATCAATATTAGAACTCATATCATTCTGATAATGAATCTGAGAGAAAAAAATGAGAGTCCTGAGAAGATAATTGAAAAATTAATTAAAAGAATTGATATGAAAATAGAGAAAGAAACACATATAGAAGAAGTGATGCATAAGTTGAAAAATTATCCTCAAACAGAGAAATTTATTAAAGAGGCGCTTGAATGGAATGCAAAATTGAAGCAACAGGAGGAATTTTTTTGTCACCAAATATCAACTACCAGTTCATATTGTGATAAAAGAAAGATTTTGATTCAACAAGTGGCTAACAAGAGGCTGGAATTTGAAAAGGTTCAAAACAAAATTTCTTATTTTATCCTATGGCAAGAGTCTGATACATGAAAGAAATATGATCTTCCAAAAATTGATAAGTTTCACAAAGATATCGTATTTAAAGATTGGGAAATGTAGTTAAGACAGGCAGAAAAGGAAACATCATAAGCAACAAATCTAACAAATGAGATCATCGAGTCTGTTAATAAACAACTTCTAAATGTTGAACTTATCAAAGAATCTACAACTAAAGTGCTCCTAGAGCTTAAACTATTAGAAGCATAGTGGAAATAAAGCGCAGAGACCTAGGCAAAAGCTATTAAAAATATACCTAAGTTAGATCAAGAAAATTACTGGAATTTTCTGATCAAACCACATCATCAGTGCCCGAATCTACGATCATTAACTGATTCTACTAAGAAATCATTTCCAACACTTTCAAATGTCATGTTTAAAGGCCATGTCAGCTCCTGGATTACACAGCCAGCTCAGCTAAAGCCGATGGTAGATATTTTCCACCTCAGAGATCAAATGGAAAAAGAAGATCAACCCACCTAAGCATATTGTTATTTTTATTTCTATATTGTAGTTTAAGTTTACTCATTACGAGGAAGGTTGTTTGAAACCTCCTCAATTTTTTATGTAATAAAATATTTTAGACATATTTAGTTTAGTATTTAAACCCTTCTCATGCATTTAGAGAAAGGTCCAAAATTTGTCAAAAAACATTTGCAAAGGAATGCACTTCTGTATGGTTTTGAATGCATTGATAAATTAATGGAATACAATCTATTTTCTTTTGATATTGAAGCTCTTTAACTGAAGTTTCAATTTTGTACTCATTGAATTGCTTTAATGTGAAGAGGAGGAGAATACTATTGTTGGTTTGAAAGTGTAGTATGCCTAGGGGGGATAATATAGGGTATGGATGGAGGTACCCAAGGGAATAATATGATGTAATAATATAATAATGATAAATAAAAGGGACATAGTTAATAAATAAAGTGGTTAACCCACATTATGTAAGGACCTCATGTATCTAGGGAATAAAGTGATAATCCCATTGTATTGGATGTATGGTATCGAGAGACCCATGGTAACTATCCATGGTATTTCATACATGCAATACCACTCCCCAAATGAATATTAAGTTCCATGGAGTTAAATAGCCACGAAGTCTTCATCCCATAAAAACATGCACAGTATGTTACAAATAAATTTGTTTGTAACTGGGAGGAGCATTGAAGGAAATTAGTACATGGTCTTAAAATATGAAATAAATCTTGGAGTGATTCCAAAACATTGACCATCTTAATTTTTATTTTTTTTTACATTAAATATGTACCAATTTTACATATTTGAATTTTGAATTTGCATTAGTTTTGTTCCAGACTTATTAGAATAGCAAGAATTCAATATTTTAAAGGGAAAAAGTAAATTTAACATTTTATGCAACATTCAAAATTTTGGAAAACATTCAAAATTTTGGAAAATGAATTTTGTTCGCATTAAGTTTATTTTATTATTTAAGGTTTTTGTATTGTTGGGAAAATTTTACAAAAAAATTATCAAAGGTAAGAAAAAGATCCATTTTATAGAAAGGTATGTGTAATTTATATTCTGGGAATAGAAAGGTATGTGTAATTTATATTCTGGGTAGAGAGTAACAAGGGATGAACATCTATTTATCATAGTTATTTTTTATATTAAGACTAATTTCTATTTTTCCTTTTTAATGCAGGAAATAGTAAATAAGGACTTTTAAAAAAATTCGTGGGTTAAAGGTTTGGATGGAACGTTTATTTCATTTAGGGAGAAAAAAAGTATTAATGCAATTAATATCAATCATTAATATTTATTAATATAAGTTATAAAAATGGAATTGGGAACTAGAACACCCTCAAGTATAAAAATAATGTAAATGATCATTAGAGGGGGTTAAGCTTTGAGGGGTTTTGGGCTAAGGTTTGGAGAGGAGTTAAAGACTTATACTTTTATGGTTCCTACACACGGAAAAAATTTACAACATTTTCCAATGTGTAATTTTCTCAATTACTTTCGATATTCCTTCAATGACCATTAGATGAACCACTATCATTACATAAAGTAATATTTAGTAAAGGAATAATACGTTACACAAACATTAACTACCATTGTTGTAACATAATAGCTTAAACTTATTGATATAACCTTGTATCAATTCCATGATTCTTTTAACTCAATTAGTTAATGACATACTTGATAATAAAAACCTCACACCATGCAAGGAATCAACATCAAAAAAATGGCACAAAAAGGACCACATCATTAGACACTAATATACCTTGAAAACTTTGTAGGGTAAAAAGAAACAAAACTATAATTTTATTATTAAATGCTCATGAAGGTGTTCATCCTAGTGAACCTTGATATTTAACCAAGAGTGTTGCAGCTCCCTAAGGGCTCCTCAACTCAAATTATCAACCTGGGGTTCATACAAACTTTGGGGTTCGTACAAACTTTGAAATGCAGTGCTATATGCATAGTAGGTTAGATTCTACTGATTCCACCTTCATTCATGAAATTTTATCATTGTGTTAAGAGAAATTTCCTCCAACTTAACTATAGTGAAATATTGTTAATAGAAACACAATTGAAAACAGACTCTAACTATGAAAGTGAAAACGCAATTTGTTCAACTTGTAGATGCTAATTAACATTACAAGAAAGAGGAAAGACTAATATACTTGTAGAAGTAATATTATTCTATCTTTCATAATTAATTAAATAAGTAAAAAATTTTCATGTATCATCTATCTACTTCAAACTTACTTGAAAAATAAGAATTCTAACTTGCATCATGTTTATGATTGAAAAACACTAATTCTATTTTTTTTGTAGTGATGAAAAGAGTTGATTGGAGTGGTATAGGAGCTTCTATTGATCATATAATCACAACTTGGGGTCATTATTCATATTGACTGAGCTAAGGTTGAAGTGGGAAGCAAAATAGGTGAAGAAAAATGGTGTTACAGGCCTGCTACATGTGTTGCTACAGGAGGTCATGTATTGCTACAGGAGGACCTGTAATTCTATAGGAGGGGTTATAAGATCCTTATTAGGGTGGAGATGATCTCTTGAGGATGAGAAGAGGTGGATGAAGGTAGTATGGAGTGGAGTAATTTTGGTTAAGCCTCCTATCCAAGCCTAAGAACTCTTAGAGGCTCATCTTGCACCTATATGAATGCCCACATTGTCCTTAATTTCCTAGGAAGAGTGACTATGACAAAAAAAGTTGGGAGTAGAATTGAGGGATGGAAAGAGAAGTTGGAGAATTCCAAAATGGAGATTAAATAGGTTCCCTCCCATGAAAATCAACACAACCTTGAAACTAGCCACATACATACATCCATTGATCGTTAACATAGTGATATAAGCTATGATGGAAAAGATGAGTTGAATTTGAATAACATCTATTCCATGCCACAACACTATTATGATCGTTGAACTGATTCCTAAGTTAAATAAAGTAAATATGAAGAAGGACAACTAATGTGCATATATTTCCAAGAAATCATTAAAAAAATGTGTTTGTACTGAGATTGTAAATATTTATAGCCATTCTCCCATAAGTAAGGTGATATGGAAGCTTGCAATCATATGTTTTTATAGCTTAACCTATACTACAATCAAAGAAAGATGTGAAATGTTTGAAACTAAGAAAAAAATAGAAATAAAAAATAGGGACCAAAGCCTTTGGGTTGGACCCAAACCCAAGGGCCTCAACCCTCTGGAATTAACTCACATGAAACTTAATAACCAACTTCTCATTATCATAAAATAGTCACTCTCACACATCACATGAAAGTTAACTATGACAATGTCAAGATATGAGATCAATAGCTACTCCTAGTTAAATCAAAACTTTGAATCCTAATGAGCTTTTAATATTGTTTATTTATACAAAAGGGTAGCTGATAGTAGCTCCCTTGAAAATTGGAGTGATTCCCTCCTTGATCTCAGAAATGGTGTATTCAGTCCCTCTTGAGCTTCAATTGTACTAGGATTTACTTAGTTGTCAATGAATTCGAATTGGTGAGAGAGGATTTTGTGATCCTAAGTCGAGTTATTGAGTTAAGGAGGTGGAAAACCCCACTAGATTAGCTCCTAGTTGTCTCCATCAAGCCCCTGTATAGTAAATTCCTTAAAAATGCTTCTTCTCCTGCAATTAAACCACATAAGGCCACATACTATGAAAAACACATTTTACTCTTCTTACTAAGTAAATTATAACCACAATGTAAATTAATGTGAGAAAATGATAGTTTTGAGTTTGGAGGATGGCATAATAATATTCAAGATATACCTATTGATGGGACTCATCATCACCCCCCTGGTGAAGGTGTTGATCATCCTTTAAGAAATGTAGTCATCCATGTGTAGCTCATTCATGGTCCCAGGGGCGTATCTGAAATCCAAAGGCACCTCAGATGGCGTGCCTTCTGGTGGGTAAAAACCTTCATTTGTATCTATCTCAGTCCATACCTTTTGCTCTTATGTTTGGTTTCTTCCTTCTTGTAGGCATAGCAGCAAGGGTGGACTGATTTCAAGTCCTATCCAATTGATCTGCATCATATGCATGACTCTATTGTATAATGGTGTTCTCTCTAAGGAATTCCTTAGCATTTCAGGAGAGTGATATTCTCTGACTTGTATACTATGGTGTAAGGCATGCGATATTATATGAAAAGCTTGCAGACTTTATGTTCCCAAAATTCTAAAGGTGTCCTCAAAGTGCATAATGGATTGCTCCTGGTTTGTAGTGTAATTATGTGCTAAAGAAACATTATAGGAGATGAGGTTATGATTTCTATTGACAACCTTAGGCTCACTAGCTATGCTTTGATACACAAGGGCTCCTTCTCTTCATTTTTCATTATCCTTTTCACTTCCTCAACCCTTGCCTAATCATGAGTCGACCAATATGATAAGGTCATTAGCTGCATGTATACCAATCTTGAATTGGGATCCTAGAAATTCATATCTATTAGAATGAAATTGTGCATATATAATTCAACCAAAATTTCCCTATCTTCCTTACTAGTTTGTTTTCAAAACTCAATAAACCTCTTGTAGTCTTGAAAAGGCAGAGACCCATATTGTGCTAGATTTTTTATTTTGAACTGCCGCAACTATTCCTTAAGGAAGAGAGCATAGGATTTTGATGGTTTCGTACATTATACGACTTCCATAGAAAGACTTGGAATGGTGTCAAGTTGTGTTTCTTTATCATGCAACTTCTCTCTCAACCTTGTGTTTTATGCCTGTAGCTGCTCCTTCATAATAGACTACCTTAGTCTTAAGTCACTCAATTATTTTCCCATTTCAGCGACTTTCTCCTCCATGAGGCCCACATATTCTACATTCTTGGATTTGGACATTTTCATCCACCTATGAGATCTGCCTCTCTCTATCTCCAGCTCGTAGAGGAGTGGGACTACAAATTTTTCATGGATATCCTTCCTCCTGCTATAAATTTGTAGTAGGAATCCAAGCTAGGTAGTGTATTAGGTTCTTGCAGCTCTTGGAGGCCCTTTCCAAATGATTTTGAGGCGGTTAATTCTTCATGTAGCTCACTTTTATGCTCCTGTAGCATCCCCTATTCCTCCTATAGCAACCCATGTTTCTCCTGTAGCTTCTCGTTTTCTTATTGCTCAAAGGAATATTGTGTCTTGGGTTTCTTAAATTTTACCGCCCTAGTGGTGGGCCTACCGACAGATGCTATATGTGACTCAGTTTTGGTCTTTGGAGAAGTGACCTCCTCAATATTTTCCTCACTAGGTCTTACTTCCTTTTTACTTTGTGACTCATCAAAAATGATAGGGACACTTGTAGGAGTTTGTGGTTTCCCCTATCTAATTTTGGTTCTCTTCCTTTTTTTTAAATATAAGGGACCATGCCTTGGTTTCCTCCTCTTTGGTTTGATAGGTGTGCCTAATGTAGCCAATGTTGTATCTACTTCTTTATCAATATCCCCTGGAGAGATACTTTTCTGATGTGGTTGTTTCTCTTCTTTTTGGGGTTTATAAGTCCTCTCAGGGATTATTGTTCCTTCTACTTCTTTCTTCCCTTCTTCTTCTTTAAACTATTATTCTCCTTCGTATGTTTTTTCTTCCTCTTCTTCCTTTTTTTTTACTCCCTCTTCTTCCTTTCTTTCGTCTCCCTTACCTCCAGTTCTAGAGGTTGGTGTTTCTCTAGGTGTGATGGCTTGGGTTTTAATGAAATTTTCACTATACATGTCCACAAAATCAATCCACAGGACATGGTTCCTTAAGTGGATCAAATCATCCATCACAATTAACTTTATGATACCATGGTGAGCTAAGTGTTGGTTCTTTCCTTCCCTCACCTTCTGGATCATCTCAATGATTGATCGTAGGAGGAAATGGGGAACACTAAGTCTCTAAGGGAGAGACAATTTTTCCTTGAATATTAACTCATGGAGCAATCTAAAATGGTAGGCATATACGACACTCAATCTCCCTTCACAAGATATATATTTGAGGATACGATAAGCCACCTCATCTTAGGGGTAAGGTAGGATTTCTCTTCTATCTCCATTCTTATATTTTACAAGTTTCTCTTTCAAAATGAAGAAATTTTTCCTAGTTGTGACACTCACTGCCTTGGTTTCTTTTCTCCATAGAATTCCTAAGGGCAAGGTGGTCACTCTGATTATGGTTTCAACACTTAGAGATATGGCCAACCCTATGACAATAGCAGTGGTAATATTGTTTCCTTGAGAATGTGATGCCATGGAAAATTCATGAGATCATCATCATCATACCCTTTTAATAACTAAAAGAAACCAAACCATTGATGCATTCTAAATATGTTCACCACATGATTGTGTCGGTGAATCCTCTTGGTGTTTGTGGGTTCTCTTCTATTAAATCCTCCTCACATTTCTTCTACTGCCCCTCCTTCGTCTTTTCTATAAGCAACTTTAGTGGTGGAAACAATATTAAAATCCTTGGTATCAGTGAGGGAGAAGGAATCTAAGATTGTTATCAAACAATTTTCTTCACTACTTCTAACCACAAAAACCTCCAAAAATACCTTATACTGCTTAATTTTCTATTACATGCTATCAATTTTAAACAAAATTCTCATGCAAGTGGATGGAAGAAAAGAAAGGAGGATGTCACTTACTTATTTTCAAAACAATTATGTATGTGTATGAGGGTTTGGAGATAATTACGAGCCACTGTGGATCCTTTTTCACCTTTCAATTCCTCTTGTAGCTTCTTCTTAAGCCTCCTATAACATCTCATACATTCTTTTAGCTTCCTCCTATATCACCCGTAGACAGGGTTTGAAACTTTTTGGTGGCACCCTAGGTGGTCGGATAACAATAGCACGCCCTTCCTCTTACTGTTTTTTTTTTAATTTCAGAAATGAGCGATGATGCAAATTAAGTCGATACCATTACATAATATTCTCTTTATGGTAAGGGCTTGGAATTCTTTGGTGATATGGAATAAACATGAGTTTCCTTTTTTGGACTGTTGTCCCCACTCTTTGCAATAATTTCTCCTTTCCTCATAATTATCACCCCACTCCTCGTGAACACCACCTCACTTTGAGTTGACATCTCCACGTTGCATGGGTGAATAATAAAAACTTAAGTTCAATAGCAGAGGGTGGCTAAGTTCATTGGCCACCTCTAGCCTATTAAAAATCCTTTCTCAACCATTATACATTTTAGTTATTTTATGCATATGGAAGAGGTGAGGGTTTCCATACCTGAGCCTACCTATGGATAGATTTTTTTAGATGGTTTCTTGTTGGAACTGGGCCATATAACATTATGATCTTAGATGGAGATGACTCTTTTGCTTGTTTCTTGTGAATGTCTTCATAACTCGATGAAACCCTAACTGATAACTTTGTTGTGTGTGAAGGTGACTCCCTAATGTCTAAGTTGTTTCTACTAGTGGAATTCCTTCCCGAGGATGATGTGTCCATTCTATTTTGTAGACATGGCTCCATCACGCTTTCTATGGGTGGAAAAAAATGATCTTAGGGATTTATGTTGTGACTGCACAGGTTGGTATAGGAGGAGTTTTATCATTGTAGTAGTAATTTAATCCTCCCTTTAAGTATTCATATTTAATGTTAGTGTTTAGGGAAAGTGATGAAATGCTTGAGGATAGGGTCAGAGTCATGAGGAAGTAGCTTAGATGATGGAGGAATAGAGAATAAGGGTTTCTGTGTTTTTTTTAGAGGTATGACATAGTAGAAATGTTGACCAAGTTTTGGCTAAATGGAATAGATGGGTGATGAAGTGATCATTGGAGGAACCCATTTTATAATTTCCTAGAGGTATCATGGTATTATAGTTTTTTATTCTCATTGTATCCCCGTCGTTTAGCCTCACAGACCCATCTTGTAGCATTACAGGACCTCCTGTGACAATACGAGTTCCTCTTATAGCATTAAAATGAGATAAAATTTGAGTTTCTTATTGATTAGATGGTAGAGAGAGATGGGTATGTGAGTTGAGAGTGTGGAAATGAGGTGTATGGATGGAATAATGGAGGGAAACTTGTAGGTTTTGTCTTGTAGCCATAAAATCTGTCAATTGTGTTTAGTTCTGCAAAAGAAGAAGAATGTTAGAAAAAATGGTGTGAGATATTCCTCCTTGTGCTCCTCTTTTCTATTTTGTCCTTTTTTTTCCTTTTTTTTTCTTTTTTATTGAGACAAGAAGGTTTCCTATGTAGAGTTTTTCAACCTGCATGCCTTCCTTAAGCGCTTCATAGGATTTTTTCACTTGGAGATCTTTTATTTTTCTTTTTTCTCTATTTTTTTCTCCTGGGATGCCTTAGAGAGGTTTTGAACCTTGGAGTTCACCTCATATGCCTCATAGAGGATTTCATCGATGCCTTATATTTTTTTTTTAAGGAATATCATGGACTCAAAGCTATGAACCTTCCAATCACATTTAATTCTTTGCTAGCTGAACTGACAAATTCTTCCTTGGACAAATGTCTTCTCTATAGCTTAAACTTATAACCATTTACAAGTATGGGAATACCTTCCTCATAAATGGATATCATCTATACAAATTCATTGTCTTCTATATATCTTCAACCTATAACCATTTACAAGTAGGGGAATAACTTCTTCATCAATTGATATGATCTGGACAGATTCATTTTCATGACACTTATCTATGAGATATGGACCCAACCATCTTGTCATTAGCTTTCTCTTGAAATATTTGAACCTAGAATAATATAAAAATTCCCAATATGCTTCATGAAAAGTATTTTCCATGATATGCTTCTCATGCCATATATTTATTTGCAAATGTATGACCTCAGTGTGTAGGAGATCTTGCATCTTTAACTCATCTAAGCCATTAAGTTGGAGCAGCCTTTCTTGTTGTGTTGTGGTGAATTCTAAGTCCAACTGAGCTCCCATCCTTAAAGTGTTATATTAAAACTAAATAGAAAGCAAATACTTCTTCCCATAAACCAAGTCATATGGAGTGAAGCTAGTGGTGGTTTTACTAGTGGTGTTGTAGGCCCAAGAGGTCTCCACTAGTCTATTTTCCCAATCTATCCTACTACTACTAACAACCTTGGTTGGGATGCTTTTCAATGCTCTATTTGTGACCTCTACTTGCCCATTTTCTTGAGGATGATAGGTAGTGGATGTCCTATGCTTGATATGGTGTTGCCTCATGATATCTTCAACCAAATTTAATGTGAATTATGCTCTTTGATCTGTGACTACCTCCATTGGATACCCAAACTTGTAGAAGATGTTTTCTCTTAAAAAATTAGCCACCTTCAGCTCAGTTTTTTCTTTAACTGACTTTTTCTCAACCCATTTGTCAAGTAATTAGTGCATACAATTATATACTTCTTCTTTCTCGATGGTGGATCAATTGGCCCAATTAAATCCATGACCCACTTTTCAAATGGCTCTAAGGGCACTTGAGATTGTAAGGAAATTTCATCCCTAGGTGTGGGTTTTCCCATCCTTTGGCACTGATCACACTTGGTGGTGTATCTCCTTTCATATTAATGTAAATTGGGCCAATAGTAACCAACATGTAAAACTTTAAAGTTTGTCCTCTTAGCAACAAAATTACCCCCACAAGGTCCATCATAGCATACTGAGAGGATGTCAAAGACATATTCTTCCCTTAAACATCTCCTCAAAATATTATCTGGTCACAATATGAAAATATTTTTCCCAATCCATGTGAAAGGGGAACTTTTCCTTACAATATTGGTTTTATCCTTGGATGAATGATTAGGAGGAACCTCCCAAAAACCAAGTAGTTGGCCGTGTCAGAAAACCAAGGAGAAAGAACCAAGCTGGTAAAGTGGTTTTCATCTGGATGTTGATCATCCACCATCTACTCATTATTTGTAGTGAAGGTTAGTCTTGACAGGAAATATGCATAATAGTTAAATCAAACTACTGTAACAATAACAACCGTCTAATTATCATGGCATTAACATTAGGCTTATTCATTAAATAATTAATGGTTGCATGATCAGTATGGAGAAAAGTTTGATACCCAGTGATATAGTGCCTAGTATTTTTTAAAGAATTTAATACACCTAAGAGTTATTTTTCAGTGATAGTGTAATTCAACTCAGCTTTAGAAAAATTGTTACTAATGAAATAGATAGCATAAAAAATTTATCTTCTACTTGTCCTAAGGTTTCCCCCACATATTTATCCTATGCATTAGTGTGGATATGGAAAGTCAATGCCCAGTTGCGACCACTAAGGATGGGTGCAGTGGTCAAATTTTCTTTCAACACTTCAAGGGCCTCTTCATAGTTACTTGTCCAAAAAAAATCTAAATCCTTGTCTAGTCATCTAAACAAAGGTGAATCCAGCTTATTTAAATATTTTATGAACCTTCTATAATACCCAACTAATCCCAAGAAACTATTGACCTTTCTTTTATTTTGAGGGATATGGACCCTTTTGATGATGGAAATCTTGTTTGGGTCAACTTGTATCCCTTCCTTGGATAGGGAGTGGCTACGGAAAATTCCTCCATTAAGAAAGAATTAAAATTTCTTAGGGATCAATGAGAGATTCATTTCAATAAATTTCTTCAAAACTTTCCACAGATAAGAGAGAGCTTCGTGGAATTCGAACCCATAAGGATTTAAATAATCCATGTATACCTCAACAGAGTCATGAATAAGTTCAACAAAGATACTTAAATATTCCCTTTGAAAAGTAGTAGGGGAATTGCACATATCTAATGGAATAAATATATAGGAATAAGTTCCCAAGAGCATGTAAATATGGTCTTGTATTGGTCCTCAGGGCTGATCTAGGTCTAATTGTATCCACTAAATCCATCCAAGAAGGAAAATAATTTCCTTCCTGCAAGACCATATAGGAATTGGCCAATGAAGGGAAAGGGAAAATGATATTTCTTTGTGGCCTTTTTAAGCTCTCTATAGTCAACACAATTCCTCCACTTTCCATTCTTTTTTGGGACTAAAACTAGAGGGGACACCCACTCACTATATAAAACGGGGTATATGAACCTTGTATCAAGCAACTTTTACAATTCTTTCTTCAAAATGTCCTTAATAGTTTGGTTCATCCTCATCTGAGGTTGGCACACAATTTGGAATCCCTATTTTATGTAAATATGATGGGTAAAAACTGTGGGATGCACCCTTTTCCTTTCCTTATGTTGGCCACCTATAAAATTTGTTCTATCAAAAGGTGGCCAAAACATTGTTCAGTCTTCAAGAAACGCTTTCATGGCCAAAATTTTATCTCTTGAAGCCTTTGGAAGATCTCATGCTCATGTCTAAAAGTTCTTCACTACTGATTCCCTCCAGAACTAAAAAATTCTGCTGAAAATTCTGTGAGAAAGACTGCTGAATAATCATCATTTTCCCCCTCCCGCTCTTCCAAAACTAGCCTTCATTTGCTTCCCCTTTTTTCCATGAATTTCCTCTATTATTCATGTTTTCCTTTCTTCCCTTCATGAAAACCCTCTTTCCATAGTTAAAAACCCATTTTTTAACTATTCCGAAACCTCCAAAATCCATTGAAAACCATGAAAAATTTATAAAAAATACAAGTATTTTGACTATGGACTTGAGCCCCCTTGGGCTAAGTCCTAACCACTTTCCCACCATACGCTTTGGGGTTGGAACCACTTTCTAACAGGTTAAGGCACTTATCGCATCGCAAATTGTTCAAAAACGCAAGTTTTTGCGTTTAGTTCCATATTGTAAAAATGCGATTGTGATCAGCCCCTTTGTTTTGAGCCCTGGATCTCGCGCTTTCTCTGCAAAAACCAAAGGTTATAGACCCGGGCGCTAATCGCAATCGCAATCTTTCCAAATTGCGATTTTATTTAAAATCACCCATCACAAATATTCTCGATGCGATCCATCGCAATCGCAACTTTTCCAAATTGTGATTTTATTTAAAGCGCCCATCGCAAATATTTGCGATGCGATCCATCACATCGCAAGATCCCCCAATTGTGACCTCCTGATTCAATCCGGACCGTCCACGTGTCTGTATCGGACGGTCCAAAACCACCCCGCCTTATTTCTTCTCCCCACTCTCCTTTTTCCTTTGTCGCCGATCTCCACTGTTGGATGCTTTCATCCAACAGCTACGCTCCTTTCCCCACCATCTGAAGCAGTCTAAACCTAAAAACGCAGGATTTATTAATTGTTTTTGTGTTTTTCAGGTGTTTTAATGGTTTTCCATTGTATAATGAAGGAAAGCCGAGGGTTGGGAAAGACGTTTCCTACGCCTTCGAGCTATTAAAAAGAACCATTCATAGGTTTGAGTTCAATGATTTATCAATGTTTCATGAGTGTTGATAGCATGTAAAATGGCCTGTGCGGCCCTGCACATCAACAAGACACTGTTTTATTCAAAAAACAGTTAAAAAGTATAAGTTTGAAGACAAACCACAGCAGATGAAGATTAAATATAGATCTGGGAATTACGGCTAAGAATGATTATCAAATGCCTAATTCCAGGGATTAAAGCACAGTTAATAGAAAATCATAAGTGTTTCACTGACAGAAAGGCCTCCACCGCCTTATTTGAGACGAATTGATTCCTCAGCTACTATACTGCCACCTGTTCCTCAAATATTCAATCAGAAGCTGAATTTATTGATCAGGCACCTACAGCCTCACAGAAAATCAAAGGCCGCCGAACAAATAAATACTAATCAAGGGTCTTATCTCCAAATTATCGGAAAAACTATTTTAAAGGTTAAAGAACAGTCTAGAAGCAAATATTTTCAATCATTAGGTCTCGAAAGACACAAACAGAGTTATAAACAATTACATTCCTGCCTTATGCCTTGCCTGGTTCCCAAAGGCCAGGAATTGCATTGATCACATAATTAATGATACTTGACCCCTGGGAAATCCTCCCACCTCTTCATTCTTCTATAAATACTGCTGTAGAAAATGAGAAAATGTTGGTTTCTGGACATTTGAATGCATGTAATAGTTATTCTGAAGCTACTGATGCCCTGTTTGCAACTTAAATATACATAAGTTGATATGAGAAGTTTGAAGTTGTAGAGACCCACCGGGATTTCTGATTGTAACTGGTTCGAACATCAAATACAAGCTACCGATTTATGGGATCCTGATTTTTGTCAATGGTGATGTGTTCCTCACTATCAATTGTTATTTTTCTTAAATGTTTCCACTTTGTTCACTTTCTCTGATAAAGAGAAGCAAACATAGAGCTAGGATTTAATTTCAACAGTACCCTACTCTTACTGAAACCTTTATTGTCTATGTTTTCTTCATTTGAACATTCTCTTTGTCAATGCAGGCTGGTTTAAAGGCACTTGCCTGATCTAAATTTCTCTTTGTCACTGTTATCCATGTTTTCCTTATTGAACATGTTGAAGCAATATAGTTTAAAAGCACTTGTTTGATCTTAAGCTTTTCAACTGTTTTTTAATGTTTTCTAACTGAAAGTACTTCAAAGCAGGCTATTTTAAAGGTATTAACTTGATCTCAGAATACTCTCATGTTTTTCCTTAAGTACATGCTGAAGCAATATAGTTTAAAAGAACTTACTTGATCTCAGGCTGTTTCACGATATCTTCATTTGTTTGTTCTTCATTTCCTATCTATTTCATTCCATAAAATCACCTTAAGAGATCCTTTGACATAAGCGACTTGCCCCATGGATCCTGCTTGAACCTTGCTTTCTAATTAAAATCCTCCTATGACTCCATAGCCCAATGGGTTAAAACTGTCTTTGCCTTTCTGTCAGCCAAATCATTCCTTCACTGGAAAACACCTTCACCCTTCATTTTGAAACTTCCTTCACCTTCATCATGTCCTTGCCCAACCAAAACAAACAAAACAAAACCCAAGCTCTTCATAACTAGCCTAATATCATAATTGCAACTATTAAAGATCACATCTTTAAACTCATTCATAGAGAGATCCCTCTCTAGATTCAGGAGGGCTAGATCCTAGAATCCCAAAGTTGGTTGAAATAATGTTGCTTCTGCAGTTTTAGTCTTACCAATCTACTAAAATTACAGATTCCTAACATTTCTGGCGACTCTGCTGGGGATCTCAGTTGAATTTTCATCTTAGTTCCCTAAAAAACTTCATAAAACCTTTGAGAGTAAGAAGCAGCCTTTTCAAGCACTACTAGGTCCTGGTAATCATGATAAAACTTATTTGAATCAGTGACAAACTAGGTAAACCCTAGGGTTCTCCTAAGACTTTATCCAACCTTGAAAAATCAGCTGGCTTAGCCATAAGAGTAAACTGTCTTTGTCTCATAACCATAGCTAAGTTTTGAAATAGAGTTAGGATATTCTTAAAAAACCACACAACTGAAAAATAACTCAGAAAACATAAAAATATTTTAGATTGGTATTCAATAAACATGGTGGTGGACCATAATACCCTTTACCTCTGAAAAGAGCTAAAAACTTCCACTTGGCGACTCCACAATCCTGAACAGACCTTAAGACTCCACTGGGAATAACCCTTATCATTGTAACACCTTTCAAACTCAATCACGAGGCTGCAGGACTGAAAATTTTCCAAAACAGACTAGTTAACCTCTTAAAGATTCTCATACCTGGTTGAACTTATCTTGTTTATTTGGATCTGAAAAACACAGCATAGTGGCTTCTAGAAAGATTCACACTAGAGCCTATATTGACCTTGATTCACCTGAGATAGTTGATAACCCAGAAAGTATCCTTAGGAGGTCTCCTAAGACTAATTTATCAACTGTTTTCAGATCACCCTTGAGAGCTAATTCAGTCCCTGGAAATCTTTTAGCTCTACAAAAATCTCAGGTTGACTTAGTAAATCCATTTAGAACTAGGTCTATTGGTGATTTAGATCAGTTAGATTCTGACTCTTCACTATCATCCCCACAAACAAGTGAACCTCTTGGTAGTAGAGAAACAACACCTCCTGATTTGCATTTTCTTCACAACTTAGGTGCCCCTCATCCAAGATCAACTCAGGAGTCTATCCCTGGTCCATCCACCTCTGCTCACCCTACATCCACTGTTCGAACCACCCCACTTTAGCCCACTATCCCTCTTGTAAATCCACCTCCACCTCCTGCCATGGCCGCATGGTATGCTCCCCTAGTCCTTCCTGTACCACTGGTCAATCTTCCACAGGAATATCAGTCCAAAATTCCATTATATGATGCTAAAAATGCTACAACTACATCACAACATGTGGATAAGATGAATGACTACTTTGACAGAAATGAAATTGATGATGATTCGGTCAAACTTAGGTTATTTGATCAGAGCTTAGGGGGAGAAGCGAGGAAATGGTTCAAAGGTTTAAGCCCCCATAGTATCCGTGATCTACAAACCTTCCATCAAACATTCTTAAACAAATGGGAAGTAAAGAAAAACCTTCTCCAAGTCCTTTCTGACTATAAACATCTCCATAGAGACACTGGGGAAAGTGTGCAAGATTATTGCACTAGATTCAATAATGTGTATAATGCACTTTCCCTAGAACTAAAGCCTCCACAAGGCTCAGCTTTAAACAAGTTTCCCGAAGGGTTTGACCCTGAGATGGCCTATCAATTAAGAGAGAGAGATTTTTCAACTCTTAAAGTATGCAAAAAGGTGCTCTTTCTGTGGAAGTCAACTTGATGGAGAAGAGAGCAAGAATGAAAACTGAAAAGAGAGTATCCTTCAAAGAGGAAAATGTCCCTTCTACTTCCAACTCAAAGATGGAAAGAATGATGGAGGAGATGATGAAGAAAATGAGCATCCTTGAGAGAGCACAAGCAAGTCAAAACCAAACTGCTCCTCAAAACAAGAACCAGAACCAAAATCAGAATTTTAGAAGGAACCAACCTCCAAACAAACCTAGGGAAGATGATCAAAAAATCACTCCTCCATTTCATCAAAACTATATAAGTGAGGTTGAGGAAATAGAGGAGATAACATAGGAAGACGATATCAACATGTTGGGAGTAGATAATGATGACTTTGAGATTCATTTTGATAAGGAACAAGGTTTTCATACCCCTTATGATGACAACAAAGATGATAATGCAAGTTATTTTCAGGACATGGAAAATGTCATCATAGAGCCTCAAAAAGAATATGACTTTAGAAGAAAAACCAGTCAACAAACTCCCAACACCAAAACCTCTGACAAATCTTCACAAAAAAACACTACAACTAAGCCTAAAATTGTCAAACAAAAGGATAAAATAGTAGCTGAGAATTCTGATAGAGATAGAGAGAAAGGCACTCAAAATAAAGAAAAACAGAGTGCGGACATTAGTAGTACTACCACTTCAGCTAGTACTCCTGTTAAGACCATTTTGTCAAAAATGAGTAGAAAAATCAGCAAGCTGATGTTGCTGATAGACTGGGAGCCAGTAAGGCTGAGACAAGTTCATCAAAGAACTAGATTCTTTTCAGCCTAGAGCAGGAAATTTCAAAGATCAGAATCTCTATTCCCCTGACTAAGTTAGCTGCCGAGAATGTATATAGGACCCAAATTTTGAAGGCTTTAAATATTGAGGATAATAATGACTCAGTCAATCTTAATGATGACCAACCAAAGCTCATTTTTGGTCCTAAGATTGAAGGTATATATCAAGAGGGACCTGTACCTCCCTTTTATGTGAGTTTTAATGTTCATGACAAGATCCTGCATAATGCTATGCATGACTCTGGAGCCTCGCACAACCTTATGCCAAAGGTGATAATGGAAAGGCTAGGATTAGAAATAACCAGACCTTACAAGGACTTATATTCTTTTGATTCTAACAGAGTAAAGTGCCTTGGCCTGATCGAAGACCTTTGTGTGAGTTTGACCCAAATCCCATCCAAGTGCATGGTGATGGATGTTGTGGTGGCTAATGTGCCTCCTAAATATGACATGTTTTTATCAATATCATGGGGTGCCAAGCTGCAAGGTACCATATAGATGGATGGGACATATGCCACTATTCCTATTTTTAGCCAGCTCATAAGATTGTACAGAGAGTCACACATGAAATTCATGGTTAGTAGCCTAGAAAAGCCTGAAAATTATCCCATTTATTTTGTCCATACTGACTTGGACTCGTTTATCTTTTGCAATAATAAATCCACAAAACAGTCAGAGCCAGAACACAGTGACTCAGATAAATAGTTAGAGACCCCAAATCTAAAAATAAATGTAGTTCTAGATATGGAAGAAAATGAGAGAGAAATTTTGGAACAGTGCGTTGAAACAACGGACCAGAGTGAACAAAGCCAAGATGGAAAACAACAAACTACCCCTCATGCTCAGCTCCATGATAAACCTGATAAGGTGAAACAAATACAACCAAGTACCGAGATTTCACAACAACCCTTGAGCACGTTGGTTGAAGGGGACAATAACCAAGACGAAACTGAAAATAGTCCTCTGTGGAGTATGTATTTTGATGGGTCATTCACTAAAAACAATGCTGGTGCAGGTGTCTGGATTACCAACACTGAAAACAACCACATAGAAAACATTTCCTGCAAATTAAACTTTCAGTGTTCCAATAACATAGCAGGATATGAATCCCTTCTCTTAGGCTTACATCTATTAAAAAAGTTAGGAGCCACAAGAATTAATGTGTATGGGGATTCAGAACTAGTCATTAAACAAGTCAATGGGGAATATAACGCAAATCATCCCAGGCTTAGAGCTTATCAAAACGATGTCATGGACCTTTTAAAAACTTTTGAGGAGTCCAAATTGATTTTTGTTCCAAGAAAAAGAAATATACCTGCACACAATTTAGCTTTTGCAGCTAGAACATGCTTAACGCCATTTGAAACCAAATACTGTACAACTCAAATTAAGTTTAGACCAGCTGTGCCAGATAATGAAAAATATTTGCAGGTCTTTGAAGGTGACAAATAGATAGAGGATTTTCTTCTGGTCAGGAACGAATTTGAGTCATCTGATTCGGATTCTAAATCCGATGAAAATTGCCTAAACAAAAATTCCCCTGAAAAATAAAAACCATCTGGTCCCATAGAAATCAACATGTTAAATAAAGAACTCGACAATCATACTGAAGAATACAAGGACACAGAAAACGAAGACATTGAGGTATTTTTGTCAAAAGACAAGAACATACCTAGGGGGCTAGCACCGTTAGAAGACCTCTTTGATTTTAATAATGTAGCAAAGAAGCCCACCGTAGAATACACAGAGTCTGAGGTCGAGGAATGCAACATAGGCACCGAGGATCAGCCTAAAATGATTAAATTGGCTAATTCCTTGCCACCAGACATGAAAATGAAATACGTTGACCTGTTTAAATAGTTTGTCGATGTGTTTTCTTGGAGCTATGAAGAATTGAAAGCCTACGATATAGAAATCATCCAGCACAAGATCCCTTTGAAAAAAAACCAAAAACCCTTTAAGCAAAAACTGCGTAGAATTAATCCAATACAACTGCCTCTAGTAGAAAAGGAAATCAAGAAAATGTATGAGGCAGGAATCATTGTGCCTGTGAGGTTTTCAGATTGGGTTTCTAACCTTGTAGCCGTGAGGAAAAAGACAGTAGAAATCATATTGTGCATTGATTTCAGAAACCTTAACAGAGCCTCCCTAAAAGATAATCACCCTTTACCCAAAATGGAACACATTCTACAAAGGGTAGTTGGTTCAAAGAGGATTTCTCTGTTACATGGTTTTTCAGAGTATAACCAGGTTTTAGTACTCCCAGAAGACCAACTCAAGACAAATTTCACCACTCCTTGGGGCACTTTCATGTATGTGAAAATGCCTTTTGGATTAATGAATGCTGGGGCCACTTTCCAAAGGGCCATGGACATTGCATTTTCAGAGGAGATAGGGCACTTAATTGTAATTTACCTTGATGACATAACAATTTATTCCAAATTCGATGAAGAGCATCTAAAAAATTTAAGAAAGGTCCTTGAAAAGTGTAGAAGGTTTGGGTTATCTTTAAATCCCAAAAAGACAGTGTTTGGCCTTCAGGAAGGTAAAATCCTTGGCCATATCATATCAGAAGAAGGGATTAAAATAGATCCAAATAGAGTTGAGGGAATACTACAGATTAGCCAACCAAGGAACATAAAATAATTGCAGTCCTTTATTGGAAAGATTAACTTCTTGAGGAGGTTTATTCCCAACTTAGCAGAGCTCCTTAGAAACATGACTAATATGCTCAAGAAAGAAGTAGGAGTGAAGTGGACTGTAGAAACCAAAAAATCCTTCGAATTGCTAAAACATGCACTCACCCAAGCACCAGTCCTAATCAACCCAGACTTTTCAAAAGAGTTCCTTATTTTCTCCTTTGCCTCAGAGCATACTGTGGCTGCAGTCCTGTTGCAGAGAAACCCAGAGGGACAGGAACAACCCATTGCTTTTTTCAGCAAGGCTTTAAGGGATGCACCCTTGAAATATAACATAATGGAAAAACATGCCTATGCTTTGGTAAAGGCCTTAAAGGACTTCAGGGTGTATATTCTACATTCCCACATCATTGCCTATGTACCTAATATAGTGGTAAAATACATCTTGTCACAAGACCCAGATGGAAAGAGAGGTAAATGGATTGCTTCTATATTAGAGTATGATTTGGAAATCATACCAACCAAACTTATTAAAGGTCAGGGCTTAGCTCAATTAATGGCTGAATCTAATCTTCAAGCCCTTGACATTAACATGGTAGATGCCTTGGATGAACAAGAAGAATTACCTGCTCCGACTATCGAAGAGTAGTTTCAAAACTCACCTTGGTACACTGATATCTTTTATGTGCTTGCAAATCTTAATGCTCCTCCTGATTTATCAAAAACAAAGGCAAGGTTTTTAAAATTGAAAACTAGGAACTATTGCATTTTAAATGAATGTTTATTTTTGAAAAATGATGATGGTTTATTGCTTAAATGTTTGCCTGAAGTTGATGCAGAAAGGATCAAGCATGAATTCCATGAAGGAGAGTGTGGAGGCCATCTTTACTAGAAAACCATAGCCAATAAAATCCTTAGAGCTGGCTATTACTGGCCCACCCTCTTCCAGGATGTCCATAAAATGATAGTTGCCTATCACAAGTGTCATATTTTTGAAGGCAAAAAAAAACTTCTTCCTTTACCATTACAACCTATCACTGTTGAAGCTCCTTTTCAACAATGGGGCCTATATTTCATAGGGGAAATCCATCCTACTTCGTCTGCCCAACACAAATGGATTCTCATAGCCACTGAATACTTCACAAAATGGATTGAAGCCATCCCTTCTAAGAATGCCACAGATTCTGTCATTATAAAATTCCTTGAAGACCATATCTTGTCTAGATTCGGATGCCCTAGGAAGATTATTACTGATAATGCTGCTGCTTTTTGTTCCAAAAAGATGATTGATTTTTGTCACAGGTATCATATTACACTTGGTCATTCTACTGCTTACTACCCCCAAGGTAATGGGCTAGCAGAATCATCAAATAAAAGTTTGGTGACCATCATCAAGAAGCTTCCTGAAGAGAATAAAAAATCATGGCATAACAAGTTGGTGCATGCTCTGTGGCCAGACAGATTGACCACAAAAATGTCCATTGGAATTTCCCCTTACCAGCTTGTTTATGGACCAGATGTAGTGTTTCCTACCAGCCTAGGTGTACCAGTAATAAAATTGATCCAATAAATATAGTCAGAAGAGGACAGCATGATTAGGAGGATCAGTCAGATAATACATCTCCAGTAGACAAGGGAAGAGGTTTACAATAGGGCTCAGAAGGTGCAGGAAAACATAAAGAAGTTGTTCGACAAAAGAACAAAGGCTTTGTTTTCAACATTGGAGATAAGTTACTCAAATGGGATTCCAAAAGAGAGGATAAGGGTAAACATGGTAAATTTGACAGTTTGTGGCAAGGTCCTTACATAATCCAGTCCACCGTTGGTCCTAATGCCTTTTTTCTACAAGAGTTAGATGGCACAGATCTGTTTGGGGGTCTTGTCAATGGTAGGGTCCTTAAGCATTACTACTGCTAAGTTCGATTTTAAAGCTTTCATTTCCATTATAAATACCATTTGCTTTGTTCAGTCTCATAAAAGAAAAAGTACAGAAACAATAAAAAGAAAATAAAATAGGGCAGATTGTGAAAAGAAGAAAGGTACAGCCCCATACCAAAAAAGAGAAAGAAATTCTGAAAGTGTGCAAGCTTAAATGCCACTCCTGAATAACACACTTCTAATTAGTCAAACTGTTTAATCTTGACTAGTTAGTTTTAAATTTACTGCTGATAGGATAGTGAATTTGATTTGCCAAACTGTTTAATCTTGGGTTATCAGTGGGTAGATTAGGATAGAAATTAAAGGTTCAAACATGCTCAAATATGAACCTAAGGTTTCAAAGAGAGATGACTCAAATATGTTTTATTTTCTTGAGTCAAAAAAGATCAAAATCTGGTTCTAATTAATTCAAGATCTGAACTAGAGAACAAAGGAGGAACAACTCACATAAGAGTCAAAATAGAGCTGTAAAAGGATGAAGGAAGTGTTTGAATTTTCATATCTTAACCTTCCAAATTTTGATTTATTTTTCTGCAAAATAAATGTCTATGTGCAGCTTGTTTTTATGCCATAGATCATAGCAAGTCAAATAGCTTAATCTTGACTTGACTATTTTTAAATTTATGTTCTAGAATTTAGAGAATAAAAATTTGTTGGACAGTTTAATCCCAACAGATGGTAGATTAGGTAGAAAAGCATCTAAATTCAACTGTTTAATCTGAGTTCAGGGAGAAATAAGGAGTAGAAATAGATTATTTTTCTTTCTTTAAAAAGAATAAAATGTTGTGAAAATAGTTTTCCAATCCAAGTGCGCTCTAAATGAAGAAAAAATGCTATATCAGTAGGATTGGGTAGGTAGAAAGTTTGTATTGATGAAGGTCCATTTTTTTCATAGCTGCTAAATATGTTTTCAGAGAAGATTATCCCAGCAAAGGAAGGGTAGCCCAATGGATCAGGCACAGGTCAGCCTCCCAGAGAACATAATGGATCAGGCATAGGTCAGCCTCCCAGAGAATGCAGGTCTGAAAGTTCTTGATGCCTTCAAGAAGGCACCATCCCCAAGTGGAGCACCTATAAAATTTGTTCTATCAAAAGGTGGCCAAAACATTGTTCAGTCTTCAATAAACACTTTCATGGCCAAAATTTTATCTCTTGAAGCCTTTGGAAGATCTCATGCTCATGTCTAAAAGGTCTTCACTACTGATTTCCTCCAGAACTAAAAAATTCTGCTGAACATTCTATGAGAAAGACTGCTGAATAATCATCATTTTCCCCCTCCCCCTCTTCCAAAACTAGCCTTCATTTGCTTCCCCTTTTTTCCATGAATTTCCTCTATTATTCATGTTTTCCTTTCTTCCCTTCATGAAAACCCTCTTTCCATAGTTAAAAACCCTTTTTTTAACTATTCTGAAACCTCCAAAATCCATTTAAAACCATGAAAAATTCATAAAAAATACAAGTATTTTGACTATGGACTTGAGCCCCCTTGGGCTAAGTCCTAACCACTTCCCCAACATATGCTTTGGGGCTGGAACCACTTGCTAATAGATTAAGGTGCTTATCGCATCCCAAATTGTTCAAAAACGCAATTTTTGCGTTTAGTTCCATATTGTAAAAATGCGATTGTGATCAGCCCCTTTGTTTTGAGCCCCGGATCTCGTGCTTTCTCTGCAAAAACCAAAGGTTATAGACCTGAGGGCTAATTTCAATTGAAATCTTTTCAAATTGTGATTTTATTTAAAAGTGTCCATCGCAAATATTCGCGATGCGATCCATCGCAATCGCAACCTTTCCAAATTGCGATTTTATTTGAAGCGCCTATCACAAATATTTGCGATGCGATCCATCACATTGCAAGATCCCCCAATTGTGACCTCTTGATTCAATCCAGACCGTCCACGTGTCTGGATCGGACGGTCCAAAACCAACCCGCCTTATTTCTTCTCCCCGCTCTCCTTTTTCCTTTTTCACCGTTCTCCACTGTTGGATGCTTTCATCCAACGGCTACGTTCCTTTTCCCGCCATCTGAAGCAGTCTAAACCTAAAATCGCAGGATTTATTAATTTTTTTTGTGTTTTTCAGGTGTTTTAATGGTTTTCGATTGTATAATGAAGGAAAGTCGAGGGTTGGGAAAGACGTTTCCTGTGCCTTCGAGCTATTAAAAGGAACCATTCACAGGTTTGAATTCAATGATTTATCAATGTTTCATGAGCATTGATAGCACGTAAAATGGCCTGTGCGGCCCTGTACATCGACAAGACACTGTTTTATTCAAAAAACAGTTAAAAATTATAAGTTTTAAGACAAAGCACAACAGATGAAGATTAAAGATAGATCTGGGGAATTACGGCTAAGAATGATTATCAAAAGCCTAATTCCCTGGATTAAAGCATAGTCAATAGAAAATCATAAGTGTTTCACTGACAGAAAGGCCTCCACCGCCTTATTTGAGGTGAATTGATTCCTCAGCTACTATAGTGCCACCTGTTCCTCAAATATTCAATCAGAAGCTGAATTTATTGTTCAGGCACCTACAGCCTCACAAAAAATCAAAGGCCGCCGAACAAATAAATACTAATCAAGGGTCTTATCTCCAAATTATCGGCAAAAATATTTTAAAGGTTAAAGAACAGTCCAAAAGAAGATCTTTTCAATCATTAAGCCTCGAAAGACACAAACAGAGTTATAAACAATTACATTCTTGCCTTATGCCTTGCCTGGTTCCCAAAGGCCAGGAATTGCATTGATCACATAATTAATGATACTTGACCCCTGGGAAATCCTCCTACCTCTTCATTCTTCTATAAATACTATTGTAGAAGATGAGAAAATTTTGGTCTCTGGACATTTGAATGCATGTAATAGTTATTCTGAAGCTATTGATGCCCTGTTTGCAACTTAAAGATACATAAGCTGATATGAGAAGTTTGAAGTTGTAGAGACCCACTGGGCTTGCTGATTGTAACTGGTTCGAACATCAAATACAAGCTATTGATTTATGGGATCCTGATTTTTGTCAATGGTGATGTGTTCCTCACTGTCAATTGTTATTTTGCTTAAATGTTTCCACTTTTTTCACTTTCTCTGATAAAGAGCAGCAAACATTGATCTAGGATTTAATTTCAATAGTACCCTACTCTTACTGAAACCTTTATTGTCTATGTTTTCTTCATTTGAACGTTCTATTTGAAGAGTACATCAATGCAGGCTGGTTTAAAGGAACTTGACTGATCTAAATTTCTCTTTGTCATTGTTATCCATGTTTTCCTTATTGAACATGCTGAAGCAATATAGTTTAAAAGAACTTGTTTTATCTTAAGCTTTTCAACTGCTTTTTAATGTTTTCTAACTGAAATTACTTCAAAGCAGGCTAGTTTAAAGGTATTAACATGATCTCAGAATACTCTCATGTTTTTCCTTAAGTACATGCTGAAGCAATATAGTTTAAAATAACTTACTTGATCTCAGGCTGTTTCACTATATCTTCATTTGTTTGTTCTTCATTTCCTATCTATTTCATTCCATAAAATCACCTTAAGAGATCCTTTGACATAAGCGACTTGCCCCATGGATCCTGCTTGAACCTTTCTGTCCAATTAAAATCCTCCTATGACTCCATAGCCCAATGGGTTAAAACTGTCTTTGCCTTTCTGTCAGCCAAATCATTCCTTCACCGAAAAACACCTTCACCCTTCATTTTGAAACTGCCTTCACCTTCATAATGTTCTTGCCCAACCAAAACAAACAAAAAAAAACCCAAGCTCTTCATAACTAGCCTAATATCATAATTTCAGCTATTAAATATCACATCTTTAAACTCATTCATAGAGATATCCCTCTCTGGATTCAGGAGGGCTAGATCCTAGAATCCCAAAGTTGGTTGAAATAATGTTGCTTCTGTAGTTTTAGTCTTACCAAGCTGCTAAAATTATAGATTCCTAACACCTTATATTATTAAAAAATGAATCCAAGTGTTTCCTTCGTTTATTGAATAATTATTCTTCTTGTTTGACCGAAAGAGAGGGGTTGGTATTTAATGTTTTGGATGTGCCAAACTCTACAATCTTGACATGTTTTGGACTTGAGTGAACTGAGAATAATTCAGTCCAGGGAATAATCCCATATTGTTTCAGTGGTTCATCAATTCGTATGACAGTGGGAGATTGGTTTTGTAAGATATGGTGAATGAGGCCATCTTCATGAGGTTTCCTTCCTCCTATAAAAAAATATAGAGTGTAGATTAGGTAGGGGGTTGTGTGATAAAAATAATCCTCTTCCTTGTCCTCTAAACACAAGGGTAAATCATGTTCAATAGAAAGCTGAGCATGAGGATACAATTACAGTTGTTTTGATAAATTTCCACTCTTAATATTCATGTTCCCATCCCTACAACTAATGTAGGCATCATCAGTGGCCAACCAAGGTCTTCCTAAGATTAGAGGATAACCATTCAACTTGGTTTTGGGTTGGAGAACCAAGGAACCAATAATATACTCCCAGGAGTCAATGGAGACCATAAAATCTTTGACAATTCCCTCATAAACTACTTTGGATCTGTCTGCAAGCTGCATCTTTGTGGTCATCTTCCTCAAAGAACCTTGAGTATTGAGCTTTACTATATTTTCCATATTCATTACATTGATTGCAGCCCCAAAATCAATCAAGGTATTAGGGACCATAATGCCCTCAATGTGCACATCCACTATTGGGTTTTCAGGGTTTAAGTATTTTAGTAAGATCACCCTCCCAATAATTAGATGAAATAGTTGGCCAACAAAATTTATAGCAGGGGCATCTCTTTTTATTCTCCAAGGGTTTTGAAAAATTTCTCCTTGATAATCTTATTATAGATTAGAAAATCTTTAATGGAATGGAGAAGGGGTATCTTAACACATAAATTATTCAACTCTCCCAGAATTTCAACCTCTTCAGGGGTGTGTTGGCTAGGGTGGATTAAACTTTAAAAGAAGGGAGGAGGATTGACTTGAGGATAACTCTCTTCCTTTTCTTCTTAAAACTCTTTAGGTGGAGAATGTGGATGACTATCAGGGATCACTCTCCTAAATCAAATGTTGATCTCCTGGATTTCCACAACATATGTAGGATGTGATGTCTCTCCACTGTAGACCTGTTGTGACTACTTATTTTTCGGGTTTGGATTGGGTTGAGCAACCATTTGAGGTTTCTTAGGTGGATTAGGATGAGTGAGTTGTGGTTGATGTAGGGGAAAAGGCAGTAAAGCAGGAGGCTGGTTGGTTTTAGGCCTGCATCCTTGTGATGGGTTTCCCCATTGAGAATATTGTGGAGGATATGGCTGAAGAGGATGCTTGATAGGATCAAGAGGATATGGAGGATCATAAGGCCAAGAAGGAGGTGTGGACCATGATGGATGAGTGGAAGGGCACTAAGGATGGAAAGGAGCATTTTGATTTTGATTGTAACAAAAGTAATGTGCACCTTGCATGCCTTGTTGATATGGCAAAGGTCCTTGAGGCCTTATTTGATTAATGAAGCAAAATTTTTCTGACCCACCTTCTTCCCCTTGGTATACAAATTTTAGGCCTAGAAAAGAGGGGCATCTATCTATTGAATCATTCTCTTAACATAATAGGAATACTTCTATGAAATTCAATGGGAATCCATTCCTAGGATGCCTTTTAGTGCATATAGGGCAGAAAATAGCTAACTGATCCAGTGGATCAAATTTCTGCTCAAAATTCAAAGTTCTCATAATGGAAGAAAACCAATTCTCTTGTGTAGATATCATCATTAAAAATTTGGAACAATTCATTTCGCCCAAAAATGACTCTATATGATCCTGTAATCGTGATCTGTTTGTTTAGGTAAACAACAAAAAAACGTTTTTGGATGTATAGGGTTTCCCAATCAGTAGTCTGTATTGCTCATGAGACCTTGACTATGCATGGTTGACTCAACTTTTTTAGCCTATGGAAGTGCACCACTTGTCGCATTCAAATTGGTTTTAATTTGGAGTGTTTTCATTGGTTGTTGGTTAGAAAAACCAAGGTACGCCACATGGGCTAACCAGAGGTCACCATGTGGTCGACCAAAATTTTGGTATTGGCAAAAATCACTCCAATATAATTGAACACAAAACCTCTGAGTAGCAAGACCGACACCCTACCAACATGCCACACAATGTCACTTAACATGTATAGTTGAGAATTTTAATATAAATTTTATGGTGGCAACATTTGGGGGGTGGGTCGAGCCTAGCCACGGCCCTAGTCACCACGCCCATGAGAATATAAATGGGCAGGACCAGGGGATAGGGCTTAGCTCTCACCCCCGATTTATAATAAAATATTCAGTCCATATAAAACATTGGGCGAATTAGGTATCCCACAAATTGTGCAAGTGGTTGGAGAAAAAGTTGCTTAGTTAGCGCTTTTTGGGGTGAAATTGTAGAACGGTTTGCAGACAAGTCGAAATTTGCTGGAAAACATGTGGAGATCATAAATTCTACAATTTTTATCCTTTTTTGAAGTAGAAAAAGGCTAGACATGGGTTTTTTAGTGCTCTAAAGTCATTGGAGCTATCATAAAAACCATTTGAGCACTAAAATTGTATGTAAACACCATTTTTAGCATAATGAAATAGGCCTAACCATTGGAAGCTGGAACAGGAGATGTAGCCTAAGAGGGGTGAACTCTTTCATCAATTGTTGTCGTGTGTTTGTTGTTATGGTGATATTATCTCTTGTTTACTGCAAAAACCGAGTTTAATTTTCATGTTTATGTGTTTAATAATTTGATAAAAGAGGCTTAAAATCCTAAGTTAATCACTTACAAAATTTACATAATCCTCAAGAAACTTCACATACAGATCAGTTTTCTATCAGAGCTTAGGTTTTATTTGTTGCTGTAAGGGTTTAATTTTTTGCAATTTTATGTGATTCTTACAAGGTTGAAGCTCAAAAGAGGATAATGAAAGCTTGTGGTTGCAAGTCCTCAAGTTAGGTCAAGGATTGTTAGGTCCATATACTACTATTATAGTCCCTTATTGTTGTTATTGTAACCCCCTTATTGTTATTATTGTACCCCTGTAACCCCCATATTGTTATTATTGTGCCCTTAAATTATTATTGTTAGGTCAACTAGGATTACATTGTGGCCCCATGGACTCCTATATATAGAAAGGAGGTTTTTTAATTTGTATCATCCAAGAATTGTTCATTCATTTAATGTATTGGAGGTTTCTCCCTCAAAGTAGCTTATTTATAAGGCATTGATATCTCTTTTCTTCTATTTTTGGAGCTGGTTTCCCAACATTTGGTATCAGAGCTTTGGATTCTAGGGTTTCGCTGCTCCAAACAGGTCATCGTATCATTTTCACTATAGATTTTTTTCTACAAAGGTTCAGAAGTGGAAATTTTAAAGTGTGAAGATAAACTCCTGAGGAACATTTTCACAAAATTTTAGAGCTTGGTTCGCAATATTTTCGGAGATATGATCTGTGGAAGTTAGGTCTTTTTGCAAGCTCCCGAATTTCACTTAAAAATTTCATCGTAGAAATTGCACTATAAATTCTTTTCCACGAATGTTCAGAAGATAAAATTGTTAGAGTGCGAAAAGGAAATCCTGAGGAACATCATCGCAAAATTTCAGAGCTTGGTTCACAATATTTTGGGAGATATGATCTATGGAAGTTAGGTGTTTTTCCGGCTCCTGAATTTCATCTCAAAAAGGTGATCGTGGGAAAATATTCATAAATCTCTCTCTGGGCATCGGATTCGAATTCTGTAAAAAGTGACTGGAAGTACACAGACTATAGTTTCCTGTCTGTAAATTTCAGAGCTAAAGGAGCAAACAATGACACGTGGCAAGCCATACAAGTTCGCTCTACTGAACCAGTCCATAATTAGGTCATTGTGGGAGATTGGAAATAACTTTGCCTTGAAGAATCCAAATCACGTCAGACCTATGAAAATTGAAAGAAGATTTAGGGGGCTACGTCAGGGATGAATTTTAGAAATTGAAGATCCAAAATCACAGAGATAACTTAGTTTCAATATCGAGCTCCTCAAAATCAAGAAAAAGGTGTGTATTATTTTTCAAATTGCATAAGTCTTGTTTGAAAAATTAGTTTTAAGTGATTCCAAAGGCCTATTGAGCATAGATATCAGTATTGGGTTCTAAAATGCCTCCTAAAAAGAATTCAACACCCATTTGTTGAACACTTGGTTAAACTGAGAGGGGGGGTGAATCAGTTTAATACAATCATGGTCTTGTAAAACTTTCTTTTACACTTATTTACATCTTCGTTTCATGATCAACTTAATAAACAATGGAACAACAATCTTAATAAGTGAGCAGCAGGTATTAAGTAGATTAAATACATAATATCAACATATTATCATCATGCATATAGACAATAGATATAAGTGGAAACCCATAATGGAGAAAACCACATCTTATTATTGTTGTGATGCAAAGGCAAGCTCCAACTCCCTCTCACCACTGATTTTATGTAGGCTCCAACCTACAAGAGGCTACTACCTCAATTCTGCAAGCTAAAACTTGCAAGGAAGCTCCAACTCCCATCTATTTTCTGCAGGCTACAACCTACAGGAGGCTCCTACCTTAGCTAGCTACAACTAGACATATATCAAGCTACAACTTGATATGGAAGCACCAACTTCCTCACTATACAATAAAATCATATGCTGATTTACCTAGATATCAGCTCTATTTTTCTCCTTCTTTTTGTTATCATTTCATCCTTCAAATTTTCTTTATATCATGTCTGGATCTTCACAACTCCTCTCCCTTCTCCTTCTTCTTACACTCTCTCACTTCCCTATGCATACCGATATTGCATGTTTTATACAGATAGTTTTATGACTGTTTGCATTCTATAGGGAATATGAAGTGAACATGCACGACTCTTTGCCTTCCACCATCTCATTTTCTCACTCATAATTTCAGGAGGTTACAACACGGTCTACTCATTTCAGAATTAAATTGGAGTTTTTCTTTGCCTACAGAGACTCTCCTTTGCATCACATACAATAAAAATAATTAAATCATTTACATTTACAGATACAATAATATTTCAATTTAGACCTTTTAGCTCTTGGTTCGCCATATATTTTTCTTTTCTGCTGCTGTCATTGTCTTTTCAATTTCTATTGTTATATTCTAGCTCTGCTGCATAACTGTTATGTTTCTGCCGTTACCTGTGTCTTTTGTGTTGCGTTCACATGCATATCAACCTTTCATCAATCGAACGGTCATCGGACTCCGCCTTTTCTTAACTTTCCAATCTGATGGAATTCACACATAAAGTTGCATTTTATTTAACTGTTCCCAACCTATGTGAAATAAGTGGTTTTAGAATGCCATGTGTTGCCCTCTTAACACTATCGCGTTCGTTTCAACTTTTACCACTTATCTTCCAAAAGCGGTGTGACAAACACTTACTGGTTTTGTAATCCTGCCTTCACTGTTCCGCTTATTTTCCATTTATGGTTCCACGTATCGTTTGACCATTTTTGATGATTTATATGCCTCTACGGTCAATCCTTCATCACACTATTCTGCTCATGCTCTGGGTCCTTTTTCATATTTTCAGGTCTTTCCTTTGTAACCTGAGTCGACCTCCGCTTCCATGGTTTTCTTCATAAAACACTTAGCCCCAGACTTAACTTTGGTTGAAGGGTCCCACAACGCAGTGACCAATCATAGTGAATCGCATTTCGCTTGCGCGCAGGTTTTAACCTTTTATGTTCTAATTCTCCTTTGTTCTCCAATGCGATTTAAAAACGAGAAATCCCATACTCTCGGACTTGAAATGCTTTAGGTTTCAGCTTCGATCTATATCGCGTCTGCTCTTTTTATCACACTTTGAAGAATCCTGTTACCCAATGTGCCTTCGTCCATCTAATCTCCCGATATGTGATATTCCTCCTGCCCTGATTGCGATATGCGATGAACTTCACATCGCTACTTCGCATTGCATCGCATTGCATCTTCGCATCGCCACTTCATTATCGCACTTCACGCTTCAGCGCTTCAACCCGATTCACAAGAGCTTATTCTCTTGAGCCTATGATGTCCAATATGCGATTGGGTCCCACTTGATTGTGATATAGTCTCTGCCGTCTATCTCCTTTAATCTCATCTGTTGATCACTTCAGTCCACAACTATACTTTTGGGCTTTAGGAAAATGGGTCCTAGTTCACGGCACTCTGGAGGCATTCCTTGGTATGGAATGGTCATCAGGCATGTGCTACTGTAGTGAATGACAACCGTCGATCTGTGGTCAACGCCCGATGGGCTGGTCAACTGCGGAGGTAGCCCCTTGGGTTAACCATCGGGCTACTTGTGCCCCAGCGGTACTGTTGATCCCAGATAAATGTTAACCACGCTCATAAGATCTACACGAGGTTTATCCTTCGTTGCCTCTGCTGCCTTAGATGTTCAACTGCTATCTTTTCTGCCTCTGTTGCATGCCTCTGCCTTCGTTGTTCAACTACCCTCGCTGCCTCTGCTGCCTTTGCTGTCTCTGTTGCACACCTTTGCCTTTGCTATTCAACTGCCCTCGCTACCTCTGCTGCCTTTGCTACATTCCTTTGCTACTTCTCTGCCCTTTGATATCACTGGTAATTCTAGTGTTATTCCTTTCTAGTCATTTTCCATCAATGACAATATTTCCAACTGTCTCCCCCTTTGGCATTGATGGCAACACATCCACCAATACTCCGATACTTCCTTCAGTACTTCCTCCCCCTTTAATTTTGAGAAGTATCTTATCTTTCTTCCTCTGCCTGCTTTATAGAAGAGAATTTCTTATTTTTCTTGCTTTTCCTTCCCCTTTGACATCAATGGCAAAGGGTTGCACTTTTCCCAGTGTGGTTTCTATCTTTTCATAATACTCTGATCTTGAGGACCTGTTCCATGCACTGCTCCATTGCTCTAGCTCTTTTGTGAAATTTTTAATGACTGCTCTCCCCCTGGAATGGTGCTTTCTTGTCTGATATTGACTATCACTTGACTTCTGCACTGGTCCTGTTCCTTGTACGCAGCCTTAATTTTTTTTATTTTTTTTTATCACGTTAGAGAGTAACATCTGCAGACACTACCCCTAGTTTGTCTCTTAGATATTCGAATGGTTATTTAGCAAGAGGTTTTGTGAAGATGTACGCTATTTGTTCCTTGGTTGGTACATATTCCAACTTTACTAATTTCTGTGCTACTTGTTCTCTGAGGAAGTGGTACTTTATTGGGATGTGCTTTGTTTTTGAATGAAGTACAATATTTTTTGATATACTTATTGCACTTTTATTGTCACATTTGATAGAAATGGGTTCATCAATGCTTACCTTAATATCTTGGAGAGTTTACTTCATCCACATTATTTGTGTGCAACATGCTGCTGCTGCTATGTATTCTGCTTCTGCTGTAGATAAAGAGATAGAAGTTTGCTTCTTTCTTATCCATGCCACCAGAATTTTTCCCAAATAAAAAGCACCTCCACTTGTGTTTTTCCTATCATCCATGCAACTGGACCAATCTGCATCTGTGTATGCTGTCAGTGTTAAAATTTTTCCTTTTGGATACCATAGGCCATAATGTGAGGTTCCTTGTAGATATCTAAATATTCTCTTGATTGCAAGTAAGTGATTTTGTTTTGGTGCTGCTTGATATCTTGCCACAAATCCTACTGCCAACATAATGTCTGGGCTAGAAACAGTTAGATATAACAAAATTCCTATCATGGGTCTGTAAAGTTTTTGATCTACATCTGTTGATCCATCATTAGCACATAGTTTGCATCCAGTGATCATGGGAGTTGACACAGGTTTTCAATCTTCCATTTGAAACCTTTTCAACATTTCTCTTAAGTAATTTTCTTGTGACATGAATATTCCAGTGTTATTTTGTTGAATTTGAAGTCCTACATAGAAGGTGAGCTCTCCAATCGTTGACATCTCAAATTCTGATTTCATTTCTTCAGCAAATCCTTTTTCTAACTCATCTTTGTTTCTCCCAAACATGATGTCATCTACATATACTATTACAATTAAGAGTTCATCTTCATTAGCCTTTATGTACAAATTGTTGTCTACTCCTCCTTTCTTAAACCCTCGTTTATGCAAGTATTTTTCCAGCCTTGAATACCATGCACGAGGAGATTTTTCAGACCATATAAGGCTTTCTTTAATCTGCACACATAGTCATGTTTCTCTGTTAATGAGAATCCTTCAGGTTATTCCATGTAGATTTCTTCCTCTACATCTCCATTCATGAAGGTGGACTTCACATCCATTCGATATACCCTGAAATCATGATAGCATGAAAAGGCCAAAAACATTCTGATTGCTTCCATCCTGGATACAGGCACAAAGGTTTCATCATAATCAAGTACTTCAATTTGTGAATATATCTTGCATACAAGTCTGGCTTTATTTATGATTACCTAACCTTGTTCATTCATCTTATTCTTGAATATCCATTTTGTGCCAATGAAATTTTTCCGAGTGGGTCTTGGAATTAATTCCGAGGTATTGTTCTTCTCAATTTGGTCCAGTTCTTCATTCATAGAATTTACCCAGTTTTTTTCTTTGCTAGCTTCTTCGATCTTCTTTGGCTCTATTTGAGATAGCATGGCTAGATATACTTCTTCTGTCTGTTCAGCAAGTTGTCTTCTTGTCTGGACTCCCACACTTTTGTCCCCAATGATTTGATCTTCTGGATGGTTCTTTTGAGTGTATCTTGAGGGACCCTTTGAGTTTAATTCAGTATCTTCCGTTGTCTTGTTATGTTCATCATTATGTTGGTTCTCAGCTTCATGATCATCTGGAGGATTGGCACAGCTTGTGTTTCTTGTACTATTTGGTAGATTTTTGTCAGCTCTTACATCAATGCTGTCCACAATTTTGTGCAGTCTTTTGTTGTAACACCTATAACCCTTACTCTTGGATGCATACCCTAAAAATATTCCTTCATCAGCTTTTGCATCAAACTTCCCCAGTTTTTCATCATTAATTTTTATGAAACACTTACTTCCAAAGACTCTAAAGTGCTTGATTGATGCTGGTTTACCATGCCATAATTCGTAAGGAGTCTTATCACAATTTTCTCCTAGATGAGCTTTGTTGAGAATGTGAACAACTGTGTGTACTGCTTCTGCCTAATAGGTTTGGGGAATGTTACTTTCTTGCATCATGGCTCTGGAAATCTGTTGTATTGACCTATTTTGTCTTTTTTCCACTCCATTCTGTTGAGGTGTACCTGCAATTATAAACTATTTTTAATCCCATGTTCATTGCATAGGTCTGCAAAATCATAGTCTGTGAATTCACCTCCTCTATCTGATCTGATGCATTTTAGCTTGCATCTGGTTTGATTTTCTGCCAATGCCTTGAATATCTTGAATTTCTCAATTGCTTCAGATTTATATTTGAGAAATGCCACCCACATCAATCTGGTAAAATCATCTATTATTAGCATGAAATAATATTCTCCACTTGGTGCATTATTTCTTGAAGGTCCACATAGGTCCATGTGTACAAGCTAAAGTGGCCTACTTGTAGATAGTTCATCTTTGGTCTTGAAATATGTGCGGCTCTATTTGCCCAATTGGAAGGATTTACATATGGTATTTGGAGGGTTCTTTATTGTAAGCATATTTCTGACTGCTTTCTTCTTGCTCAGACTGATGATGTGGTCAAAGTTTAAGTGTCCCAATCTTCTATGCCATAACCATGATTCATCAAGTTTGCTTATGTGGCATGCTTCATTCTCTTCTTCCAATATATAGACATTACTTTCTGTTCTAACACCTTTGATCAAGGTCTTTCCTCTGGTGCTCAATCTTACTTCACAATCTTGGGCTCTAAAAAGGACCTCATAGCCTTTATCACACATTTGAATGACGCTTAGCAGATTAGCTTTCAGCCCATCCAAAAATAGTACATCTTGAGCCTCTCCTCTTCCACTATTCAGAGTGACTGAGATTTTTCCTTTGATTTTCCCTGCTTTATCATTTCTAAATGTTACATTTCCATATTTCTTTTCATCAAAGGTTACAAACTTGCTTCGATCTCCAGTCATATGCTTTGAGCATCCACTGTCCATATACCATTGGCTTTTCTGATCTTGAGCTATTAGAGCTAGGTCACTCTTATTCAACTTCTTTTTCCACTGCAGCCAGCTATTTTTTTGGCACCTTTTCTAAGAAGATGGACCACATTATTTGAGAGGACATTTGTTAGACTTGTCCCTGATTTGATGGTAGTCAAAGAATTTGATTATGTTTCTAAATGGATTATGTATACGAGTGAATTCTCCATTGTTCATGAATATCCTTGAGGTTTTAAACATCAGTCTTTGTCCATACATTTTGCACTCCATGGCTTTATGGCCAAACCCCTTACAACAAAAACAATACCCATGGAAACGATTAGTGTACTTGGTGAAGGGTTGTCCTCTCCATTTGTTTGCTTGAGGTAGTATTTTCAATTTCTACATCCTTTTCTGGTTGAAATCAATTATATTTGTTTGACAGTATGCAGCAATATGCCCCAGTTTGTGGCAGGCAACACAAGTGACATCTCTCATAGGAGGAAAGAATCTCCTTGAGCTCTTCTGAACTTGTTCAATTGATCTTCAGGAACAATTCAGCTTTTTGAAACTGCTTTCTTCTTCCTCTCATTCTTTGTCTCTTGATGTTGCTGCTTGTTTCTGTTTGTTTCATCACAGATCAAGTTCTTGCTGGCTTCTACTTCTGTAGTTCCTTTTTGAGCTGCTTCATTATCCTTTACAGCTTTTACAAAAATGATATTCTTGTTATCTTATACCTTGGAATTACTGGTTTCTCCTTCATATCCTATCCCAACATTTATGAGAGTAGACCTTCGAGAATTTAGAATCTTGTCCAATTGTTCAATGCTTGTCATTCGAGGAGTGTTCATTGATAATTCCCTTTGAGTTTTTTCTAGTTTCTTTCTCAGGCATACCACTTCTTCTTCCAATTTCTCTTGCTCCTGATGTTTATCTTTAAATTGCTTTAGCAAAAAGTCTTCCACCTTCTTAGCTTCTTCAAGTTCTACTTTCAATTGAATGAGGTCTTCTGAATTTGGTACCTCTTTTACATATTTGAGGAGAATGTCTTTCTGTTTTCTGCACTTGAGTTTAAGTATGTCTATTTCCTCTAGGGCACTTCTTAGCTCCCCCTCAAGATCTACCTCACCTTCTTCCTCATCTTCTAGAAGGAATCCTTCAGACTCTTCCTTGGCCATCAACACAAATTTAGAGGTTCCTTCTTCATTTGAGGATTCATCTGAGTTTTCGGATGCGCTGCTATCTTGTTGAGCATAAAGGGATTTTCTATTGAATCTCTTCCCTTTCTGCCAGTTATTATTTTTGGTTTTCTCTGTCTCTTGAGTCTGATTCTTTGTTTTCTTGTAAGGAAACTGTGATGCATAGTGCCCAACTCTTCCATAGTTAAAGCATTTAAATGGAAGTTTACCTTTATACTTACCTGAGCCTCTTTCCAATATTTTGATAAATTTGGCCTCTTCTTCATCAGAGAAGGAGCATGTATCTTCCTTTTCTTATTTGTTCTTATTAGCATTAAAGGCTGCCTCCCTCACATTTGAATTCCTCTGTGGAAGTCTCATCTCATAGGCTGTTAAGTTTCCAAGTAATTGGTTCATGGTCAATGTTTCTTAATCATTTGTTTCTTCTATGGCAGAAACCTTGGGGTTAAAATTGGATGGTAAAGATCTCAATATCTTTTAAGCAATTACACATTCTCTAATGGTTTCTCCTAGAGTTTTCATATTATTCACAATTTCTACAACCTTTAAGAAGAAGGTAGCAACATCTTCTTCTTCATTCATTTTTATATTTTCAAATTGAACTCGATAGACTTGTAGTTTGGCCATCTTCACCTTTTCATCTCCCTCATGGATACTTTCTAATGTATCCCATATTTCTTTGGCAGTCTTGTTGTGCATTACTTTGATAAATTCTGCCTCACACAGACCACTTAAGAGAGCATTCATGGCTTTGGAATTAGCTATAAAATCTTTTTTAGCTTCCTTCTCTGTGTCAAACTCCTTTGGGGCATATCCCAAATCCATATCAGCCCAAAATTCTATTCCTAGAGACATTATGTACGTCCTAATTCTTATTTTCCAGAAGGCATAATTTTAACCAGTAAACAAAGGGGCTTTATTTGTTGAGCATCCTTCTAGACTAGCCATCTTGGGGACCTAGGACCTCCTTCCAGTTGTTAAACTGATAGAGAAGGAACCCGCTTTGATACCAATTTTTGAACCCTTGGTTAAACTGAGAGGGGGGGTGAATCAGTTTAATACAGTCATTGTCTTGTAAAACTTTCTTTTACACTTATTTACATCTTTGTTTCGTGATCAACTTAATAAAAAATGGAACAACAATCTTAATAAGTGAGTAGCAGGTATTAAGCAGATTAAATATAGAATATCAACACATAATCATCATGCATATAGACAATAGATATAAGTGGAAAACCATAAGGGAGAAAACCACATCTTATTATTGTTGTGATGCAAAGGAAAGCTCCAACTCCCATCTATTTTCTGCAGGCTATAGCCTACAGGAGGCTCCTACCTCAGCCAGCTACAACTGGACATATGTCAAGCTACAACTGGACATATGTCAAGCTACAACTTGATATGGAAGCACCAACTTCCTCACTATACAATAAAATCATATGCTGATTTACCTGGATAACAACTCTATTTTTCTCCTTCTTTTTGTTGTCCTTCCAGCCTTCAAATTTGCTTTATATCATCTCTGGATCTTCACAACTCCTCTCTATGCTCCTTCTTCTTCTTACACTCTCTCACTTCCCTATGCATACTGATATTACGTGTTTTATATAGATAGATTTATGACTGTTTTCATTCTACAGGGAATATGAAGTGAACAGGCACGACTCTTTGCCTTCCACCATCTCATTTTCTCGCTCATCATTGTAGGAGATTAAAACACTGTCTACTCATTTTAGAATTAAATTGGAGTTTTTCTTTGCCTGTAGAGACTTTCCTTTGCATCAAATACAATAAAAATAATTAAATCCTTTACATTTAAAGATACAATAATATTTCAACTTAGCCCTTTCAGCTCTTGGTTTGCAATATATTTGTCTTTTCTGTTGCTGTTGCTGTCTTTTTAGTTTCTGCTGTTATATTCTAGCTCTGCTGCATAACTGTTCTGTTTCTTCCGTTACCTATGTATTTTGTGTTGCATTCACATGCATATCAACCTTTTATCAATCGGACAGTCATCGAACTCCGCCTTTTCTTAACTTTCCAATCTGACGGAATTCGCACATAAAGTTTCATTTTATGTAACTGTTCCCAACCTATGCGAAATAGGTGGTTTTAGAATTCCACATGTCACCCTCTTAACTCTATCGCGTTCATTTCACCTTTTACCACTTATCTTCCAAAAGCGATGCGACAAACACTTACCGGTTTTGTAATCCTACCTTCACTATTTCACTTATTTTCCGTTTTTGATTCCACATATCGTTTGACCATTGCCGGTGATTTACATGCCTCTACGGTCAATCCTTCATCACACTGTTCTGCTCATGCTCCAGGTCCTTTTTCATATTTTCAGGTCTTTCCTTTATAACCCGAGTTGACCTCTGCTTCCATGGTTTTCTTCATAAAACACTTAGCCCCAGACTTAACTTTGGTTGAAGAGTCCCACAACACAGTGACCAATCATAGTGCACCACATTTCGCTTACCCACAAGTTTTAACGTTTTATCTTCTAATGCTCCTTTGTTCTCCGATGTGATTTAACAACGGGAAATCCCATACTCCCAGACTTGAAATGCTTTAGGTTTTAGCTTCTATCTGTATCGCGTCCGCTCTCTTTATAGCACTTTGGCGAATCTTGTTACCCAATGTGCCTTCATCCATCTGATCTCCCGATATGCGATATTCCTCCTGTCCCAATTTCAATATGCGATGAAATTCACATTTCTACTTCACATCGCATCGCATCTTCGCATCGCATCGCATATTCACATCACATCTTTGCATCGCCACTTCATTATCGCACTTCGTGCTTCAGCAATTCAACCCGATTCTCAAGCACTTATTCTCCTAAGCCTGCGATGTATGATATGTGATCGGGTCCCACTTGATTGCGATATAATCTCTGTCGTCTATCTCCTTTAATATTATCTGTTGATCACTTCAGTCCACGACTGTAATTTTGGGCTTTAGGAAAGTGGGTCCTAGTTCAAGGCATTGCGGAGGCATTCCTCGGTACGGAATGGTCATCAAGCATGTGCTATTGCAGTGAATGAAAGCCATCGATCTACGGTCAACGCCCGATGGGCTAGTCAATTGCGGAGGCACCCCCTTGGGTTAACCATCGGGCTGTTTGTGCCCCCGCGGTACCGTTGATCCCAGATCAACGTTAACTGCACTCATAAGATGTGCACGAGGTTTAGCCTTCGATGCCTCTGCTGCCTTTGTTTTTCAACTACTGTCTTCGCTGCCTCTACTGCACGCCTCTGCCTTCGCTGTTCAACTACCCTCGCTGCCTCTGCTGCACGCCTTTGCCTTCACTGTTCAACCGCCCTCATTACCTCTGCTGCCTTCGCCACCTCTGCTACATGCCTTTGCTGCTTCTCTGCCCTCTGCTATCACTGGTAATTCTAGTGTTACTCCTTTCTACTCCTTTTCCATCAATGACAATATTTCCAACTATCTCCCCCTTTGGCATTGATGGAAACACATCCACCAATACTTCGATACTTCCTTCAGGACTTCCTCCCCCTTTCATTCGAAGAAGTATCTTGTATTTCTTCCTCTTCCTGCTTTATGGAAGAGCCTTTCTTATTTTTCTTGCTTTTCCTCCCCCTTTGACATCAATGGCAAAGGGTTGCACTTTTCCTAGTGTGGATTCTATATATTCATAATACTCCGATCTTGAGGACCTGTTCCATGCACTCCTCCATTGCTCTAGCTCTTTTGTGACAATTTTTATTGACTTCTCTCCCCCTGGAATGGTGCTTTCTTGTTCGATATTGACTAACACTTGTCTTCTACACTGGTCCTGTTCCTTGTATGCAGCCTTAATTTTTTTTTTTAAATTTCTGATCATGTTAGAGAGTAACATCTGCAGACACTACCCCTAGTTTGTCTCTTAGATATTAGAATGGTTCTTTAGTAAGAGGGTTTGTGAATATGTCTGTTGTTTGTTCCTTGGTTGGTACATATTCCAAATTTACTAATTTATGTGCTACTTGTTCTCTGAGGAAGTGGTACTTTATTGGGATGTGCTTTATTTTTTAATGAAGTACATGATTTTTTGATATACTTATTGCACTTGTATTGTCACATTTGATAGAAATGGGTTCACCAATGCTTACCTTCATGTCTTGGAGAGTTTGTTTCATCCACATTATTTGTGTGCAACATGTTTTTGCTACTATATATTCTGCTTTTGATGTAGATAAAGAGATAGATTTTTTCTTCTTGCTTAGCCATGCCACCAGAATTTTTCCCAAATAAAAAGCACCTCCACTTATGCTTTTCCTGTCATTCATGCAACTAGCCCAATCTACATATGTGTATGCTGTCAGTGTGAAAATTTTTCCTTTTGGATACCATAGGCCATAATGTGAGGTTCCTTGTAGATATCTAAATATTCTCTTGATTTCAAGTAAGTGATTTTGTTTTGGTTTGCTGCTTGATATCTTGCCACAAGTCCTACTGCCAACATAATTTCTGGTCTAGAAGAAGTTAGATATTACAGACTTCCTATCATGGATTTATAAAGTTTTTGATCTACATCTATTGATCCATCATTAGCACATAGTTTGCCTCCAGTGATCATGGGAGTTGACACAGGTTTGCAGTCTTCCATTTGAAACATTTTCCACATTCTTGTTAAGTAATTTTCTTGCGAAATGAATATTCAAGTGTTATTTTGTTGAATTTGAAGTCCTAAATAGAAGGTGAGTTCTCCAATCATTGACATCTCAAATTCTGATTTCATTTCTTCAGCAAATCCTTTTGCTAACTCATCTTTGTTTCTCCCAAAGATGATGTCATCTACATATATTATTACAATTAAGAGTTCATCTTCATTAGCCTTTATGTACAAATTGTTGTCTACTCCTCCTTTCTTAAACCCTTGTTTTTGCAAGTATTTGTCCAGCCTTGAATACCATGCACGAGGAGCTTGTTTCAGACCATATAAGGCTTTCTTTAATCTGCACACATAGTCATGTTTCTCTGTTAATGAGAATCCTTTAGGTTGTTCCATGTAGACTTCTTCCTCTACATATCCATTCAAGAAGGCAGACATCAAATCCATTTGATATACCCTGAAATCATGATAGCATGCAAAGGCCAAAAACATTCTGATTGCTTCCATCCTGGCTACAGGGGCAAAGGTTTCATCATAATCAAGTCCTTCAATTTTTGAATATACCTTGCATACAAGTTTGGCTTTATTTCTGATTACCTGCCCTTGTTCATTCATCTTATTCCTGAATATCGATTTTGTGCCAATGAAATTTTTCCCAGTGGGTCTTGGAATTAATTCCCAGGTATTGTTCTTCTCAATTTGGTCCAGTTATTCATTCATAGCATTTATCCAGTTTTTGTCTTTGCTGGCTTCTTCAAGCTTCTTTGGCTTTATTTGAGATAGCATGGCTAGATATACTTCTTTTGTTTGTTCAACAAGCTGTCTTCTTGTCTGGACTCCCACACTTTTGTCCACAATGATTTGATCTTCTGGATGGTTCTCTTGAGTGTATCTTGAGGGACCCTTTGAGTTTAATTCAGTATCTTTTGTTGTCTTGTTATGTTCATCATTATCTTGGTTCTCAGCTTCATGATCATCTGGAGGATTGGCGCAGCTTGTGTTTCTTGTACTATTTGGTAGATTTTCGCCAACTCTTACATCAATGCTTTCCACAATTTTGTGCAGTATTTTGTTGTAACACCTGTAACCCTTACTCTTGGATGCATATCCTAGAAATATTCCTTCATTAGCTCTTGCATCAAACTTCCCCAGTTTTTCATCATTAATTTTTATGAAACACTTACTTCCAAAGACTCTAAAGTGCTTGATTGATGTTGGTTTACCATGCCATAATTCGTAAGGAGTCTTATCACAATTTGGTCTTAGATGAGATTTTTTGAGAAGGTGAACAACTGTGTGTATTGCTTCTACCCAATAGGTTTGGTGAATGTTACTATCTTGCATCATGGCTCTAGAAATCTGTTGTACTGACCTGTTTTTTCTTTCTTCCACTCCATTATGTTGAGGTGTACCTAAAATTGTAAACTGTTGTTTTATCCCATGTTCATTGCATAGCTATGCAAAATCATAGTCTGTGAATTCACCTCCTCTATCTGATCTAATGCATTTTAGCTTGCATCTTGTTTTATTTTCTGCCAATGCCTTGAATATCTTGAATTTCTCAATTGCTTCAGATTTATATTTGAGAAATTCCACCCACGTCAATCTGGTAAAATCATCTATTATTAGCATGAAATACGATTCTCCACCTGGTGCATTAGTTCTTGAAGGTCCACACAGGTCCATGTGTACAAGATAAAGTGGCCTACTTGTAGATAGTTCAAATTTGGTCTTGAAAGATGTGTGGGTCCATCTGCCCAATTGGAAGGATTTACATATGGTATTTGGAGGCTTCTTTATTGTAGGCATATTTCTGACTGCCTTCTTCTTGCTCAGACTGATGATCTGGTAAAAGTTTAAGTGTCCCAATATTCTATGCCATAACCATGATTCATCATTTTTTCTTCTATGGCATGCTTCATTCTCTTCTTCCAATATATAGACATTACTTTCTGTTCTAACACCTTTGATCAAGGTCTTTCTTGTGGTGCTTGATCTTACTTCACAATATTGGGCTCTGAAAAGGACCTCACAGCTTTTATCACACATTTGACTGACGCTTAGTAGATTGGCTTTCAGCCCATCCACAAACAGTACATCTTGAGCCTCTCCTCTTCCACTATTCAAACTGACTGACCCTTTTCCTTTGATTTTACCTGCTTTATCATTTCCAAATCTTACATTTCCAGATTTCTTTTCATCAAAGGTTACAAACTTGCTTCGATCTCCAGTCATATGCTTTGAGAATCCACTGTCCATATACCATTGGCTTTTCTGATCTTGAGCTATTAGAGCCAGGTCACACTTATTCAACTTCTTTTTTCACTGCAGCCAGCTATTTGTTTGGCACCTTTTCTGAGAAGATGGACCTCATTATTTGAGAGGAAATTTTTTAGACTTGTGCCCAATTTGATGTCAGTCAAAGAATTTGATTATGTTTCTAAATGGATTATGCATACGAGTGAATTATCCATTGTTCATGAATCTCCTTGAGGTTTTAAACATCAGTGTTTGTCCATATGTTTTGCACTCCATGGCTTTATGGCCGAACCCCTTACAACAAAAACAATACCCATGGAAACGATTAGTGTACCTGGTGAAGGGTTGTCCTCTCCATTTGTTTGCTTGAGGTAGTCTTTTCAATTTCTGCAACCTTTGCTGATTGAAATAAATTATATCTATCTGACAGTATGCAGAAATATGTCCTAGTTTGTGGCAGGAAACACAAGTGACATTTCTCATAGGAGGAAAGAATCTCCTTTGAGATCTTTCGAACTTGTCCAATCGATCTTCAGGAACAATTGAGATTTTTTCAACTGCTTGCTTCTTCCTCTCATTCTTTGTCTCTTGATTTTGCTGCTTGTTTCTGTTTGTTTCATCACACATCAAGTTCTTGCTGACTTCTGCTTCTATAGTTCCTTTTTGAGCTGCTTCATTATCCTTTACAGCTTTTACAAAAATTATATCCTTGTTATCTTCTACCTTGGACTTACTGGTTTCTCCTTCATATCCTATCCTAGCCTTTATGAGAGGAGACCTTTGAGCATTTAGAATATTTTCCAACTGTTTAGTGCTTGTCATTCAAGGAGTGTTCATTGACAATTCCCTTTGGGTGTTTTCTAGTTTCTTTCTCAGGCATACCACTTCTTCTTCCAATTTCTCTTGCTCCTGATGTTTATCTTTAATTTTCTTTAGCAGAACGTCTTCCACCTTCTTAGCTTCTTCAAGTTTTACTTTCAATTGAATGAGGTCTTCTGAATTTGGTACCTCTTTTACATATTTGAGGAGAATGTCTTTCTGTTTTCTGCACTTGAGTTTAAGTATGTCTATTTCCTCCAGGGCACTTCTTAGCTCCCCCTCAAGATCTACCTCACCTTCTTCCTCATCTTCTAGAAGGAATCCTTCAGACTCTTCCTTGGCCATCAACACAAATTTAGAGGTTCCTTCTTCATTTTAGGATTCATCTAAGTTTTCAAATGCACTGCTATCTTGCTGAGCATAAAGGGATTTTCTATTGAATCTCTTCCCTTTCTACCAGTTATTAGTTTTGGTTTTCTCTGTTTCTTGAGACCTATTCTTTGTTTTCTTGTAAGGACACTGTGATGCATAATGCCCAACTCTTCCATAGTTAAAGCATTTAAATGGAAGTTTACCTTTATACTTACCTAAGCCTCTATCCAATCTTCTGATAAATTTGGCCTCTTCTTAATCAGAGAAAGAGCATGTATCTTCCTTTTATTCTTTGTTCTTCTCAGCCTTAAAGGATGCCTCCCTCACATTTGACTTCCTCTGTGGAAGTCTCATCTCATAGGCTGTTAAGTTTCCAAGTAATTTGTTCATGGTCAATATTTCCCAATCAGCTGTTTCTTCTATGGTAGAAACCTTGGGGTTAAAACTGGATGGTAAATTTCTCAATATCTTTTGAAAAATTAAAAATTCTCTAATGGTTTCTCCTAGAGCTTTCATATTATTCACAATTTTTTCAACCTTTAAGAAGAAGGTGGCAACATATTCTTCTTCATTCATTTTTATATTTTGAAATTGAGCTCGATAGACTTGTAGTTTTGCCATCTTCACCTTTTTATCTCCCTCATGGATACTTTCTAATGCATCCCATATTTATTTGGCAGTCTTGTTGTTCATTTCTTTTATAAATTCTGCCTCACACAAACCACTTAAGAGAGCATTCATGGCTTTGGCATTAGCTATAAAATCTTGTTTGGCTTCTTTCTCTGTGTCAGACTCCTTTGGGGCATATCCCAAATCCACAGCAGCCCAAACTTCTATTCCTAGAGACATTATGTACGTCCTCATTCTTATTTTCCAGAAGGCATAATTTGTACTAGTAAACAAAGGGGATTTATTTGTTGAGGATCCTTCTAGACTAGCCATCTTGGGGACCTAGGATCTCCTTCCAGTTGTTAAACTAATACAGAAGGAACCCGCTTTGATACCAATTGTTGAACCCTGGGTTAAACTGAGAGGGGGGGTGAATTAGTTTAATACAGTCATGGTCTTGTAAAACTTTCTTTTACACTTATTTACGTCTTCGTTTCATGATCAACTTAATAAAAAATGGAACAACAATCTTAACAAGTGAGTTGCAGGTGTTAAGAAGATTAAATACAGAATATCAACACATAATCATCATCTATATAGACACAAGATATAGGTGGAAACCCATAAGGGAGAAAACCACATCTTATTATTGTTGTGATGCAAAGGCAAGCTCCAACTCCCTCTCACCACTGATTTTCTGTAGGCTCCAACCTACAGGAGGCTACTACCTCAATTCTGCAAGCTACAAATTTCAAGGAAGCTCCAACTCCCATCTATTTTCTACAGGCTACAACCTATAGGAGGCTCCTACCTCAGCCAACTACAACTGGACATCTATCAAGATACAACTTGATATGGAAGCACCAACTTCCTCACTGTACAATAAAATCATATGCTTATTTACCTGGATATCAGCTCTGTTTTTATCCTTCTTTTTACTGTCCTTTCAGCCTTCAAATTTGCTTTATATCATCTCTAGATCTTCATAACTCCTCTCTCTACTCCTTCTTCTTCTTACACTCTCTCACTTCCCTATGCATACCAATATTACATGTTTTATACAGATAGCTTTATGAATGTTTTCATTCTACATGGAATATGAAGTGAATAGGCACGACTCTTTGTCTTCCACCATCTCATTTTCTCTCTCATCATTTCAGAAGGTTACAACACTGTCTACTCATTTCAGAATTAAATTGGAGTTTTAATTTGCCTACAGAGACTTGCCTTTGCATCACATACAATAAAAATAATTAAATCATTTACATTTACAGATACAGTAATATTTCAATTCAGCCCTTTCAGCTCTTGGTTCACCATATATTTGTCTTTTCTACTACTGTCACTGTCTTTTCAGTTTCTGCTGTTATATTCTAGCTCTAGTGCATAAATTTTCTATTTCTTCTATTACCTATGTCTTTTGTGCTTCGTTCACATGCATATCAACCTTTCATCAATCGGACGGTCATCGGACTCCGCCTTTTCTTAACTTCCCAATCCGAGGGAATTCGCACATAAAGTTGCACTTTATTTAACTATTCCCAACCTATGCGAAATAGGTGGTTTTAGAATGCCACGCATCGCCCTCTTAACGCTATTGTGTTTGTTTCAACTTTTACCACTTATCTTCCAAAAGCGGTGCGACAAGCACTTACTGATTTTGTAATCCTGCCTTCACTATTCTGCTTATTTTCTGTTTCTAGTTCCACATATCGTTTGACCATTGTCGATGATTTACATGCCTCTACGGTCAATCCTTCATCACGTTGTTCTATTCATGCTCCGGGTCCTTTTTCATATTTTCAGGTCTTTCCTTTGTAACCCGAGTCAACCTCTGCTTCCATGGTTTTCTTCATAAAACACTTAGCCCTGGACTTAACTTTGGTTGAAGGGTCCCACAACGCAGTGAAAAATCATAATGCATCACATTTCTCTTGCCCGCAGGTTTTAACGTTTTATGTTCTAATGCTCCTTTGTTCTCCGATGCAATTTAACAATGGGAAATCCCATACTCCCGGACTTGAAATGCTTTAGGTTTTAGCTTCGATCTGTATTGCGTCCGCTCTCTTTATCACACTTTGGCGAATCCTGTTACCCAATGTGCCTTCGTCCATCTGATCCCCCAATATGCGATATTCCTCCTACCTCGATTGTGATATGCGATGAAGTTCGCATCACTACTTCACATCGCATCGCATCTTCGCATCGCATATTTGCATCGCCACTTCATTATTGCACTTCGCACTTCGGCGATTCAACCTGATTCTCAAGCACTTATTCTCCTGAGCCTGCGATGTCCGATATGCGATCAGGTCCCACTTGATTGCGATATAATCTCTGGCGTCTATCTCCTTTAATCTCATCCGTTGATCACTTCGGTCCATGACTGTAATTTTGGGCTTTAGGAAAGCGGGTCCTAGTTCACAGCACTGCGGAGGAATTCCTTGGTACAGAATGATCATCAGGCATGTGCTACTGTAGTGAATTACAACCTTCGATCTGCGGTCAATGCCCAATTGGCTGGTTAACTGTAGAGGCACCCCCTTGGGTTAACCATTGAGCTGTTTGTGCCCCCGCGGTACCGTTAATCCAAGATCAACGTTAACTGCGCTCATAAGATGTGCACGAGTTTTAGCCTTCGCCACCTCTCCTGCCTTCGCTGTTCAACTGCTTTCTTTGCTACCTCTACTGCATGCCTCTGCCTTCGTTGTTCAACTGCCCTCGTTGCCTCTGCTGCCTTCGGTGCTGCACGCCTTTTCCTTCACAATTCAACTTCCCTTGCTACCTCTGTTACCTTCGTTGCCTCTGCTACTTCTCTACCCTTTGCTATCACTGGTAATTCTAGTGTTACTCCTTTCTACTCCTTTGCCATCAATGAAATATTTCCAACTGTCTCCCCCTTTGGCATTGATGGCAACACATCCACCAATACTCTGATACTTCCTTCAGGACTTCCTCCCCCTTTCATTCTGAGAAGTATCTTGTCTTTCTTCCTCTACCTGCTTTATAGAAGAGCCTTTCTTATTTTTCTTTCTTTTCCTCTCCCTTTGACATCAATGGAAAAGGGTTTCATTTTTCCCAGTGTGGTTTCTATATTTTCATAATACTCTGATCATGGGGACCTGTTCCATGCACTATTCCATTTCTCTAGCTCTTTTGTGAAAAATTTTATTGACTGCTCTCCCCCTGGAATGGTGCTTTCTTGTCTAAAATTGACTATCACTTGTCTTCTGCACTAGTCCTATTCCTTGTATGCAGCCTTAATTTTTTTTTTTTTTTAATTTCTGATCATGTTAGAGAGTAACATCTACAGACACTACCCCTAGTTTGTCTCTTAGATATCCGAATGGTTCTTTAGCTAGAGGTTTTGTGAATATGTCTGTTGTTTTTTCCTTGGTTGGTACATATTCCAACTTTACTAATTTCTGTGCTACTTGTTCTCTAAGGAAGTGGTACTTTATTGGGATGTGATTTGTTTTTGAATGAAGTACAATATTTTTTGATATACTTATTGCACTTGTATTGTCACATTTGATAGAAATGGGTTCATCAATGCTTACCTTCATGTCTTGGAGAGTTTGTTTCATCCACATTATTTGTACGCAACATGCTGCTGCTGCTATGTATTCTACTTCTGCTGTAGATAAAGAGATAGAAGTTTGCTTCTTGCTTAGCCATGCCACCAGAATTTTTCCAAAATAAAAAGCACCTCCACTTGTGCTTTTCCTATCATCCACGCAACTGGCCCAATCTGCATCTGTGTATGCTGTCAATGTGAAAATTTTTCCTTTTGGATACCATAGGCCATAATGTGAGGTTCCTTGTAGATATCTAAATATTCTCTTGATTGCGAGTAAGTGATTTTGTTTTGGTGCTCCTTGATATCTTGCCACAAGTCCTACTGCCAACATAATGTTTGATCTAGAAACAGTTAGATATAACAGACTTCCTATCATGGATCTGTAAAGTTTTTGATCTACATCTGTTGATCCATCATTAGCACATAGTTTGCATCGAGTGATCATGGGAGTTGACACAGGTTTGCAGTCTTCCATTTGAAACTTTTTCAACATTTCTCTTAAGTAATTTCTTGCAAAATGAATATTCCAATGTTCTTTTGTTGAATTTGAAGTCCTAAATAGAAGGTGAGCTCTCCAATCGTTGACATCTCAAATTATGATTTCATTTCTTCAGCAAATCCTTTTGCTAACTCATCTTTGTTGCTACCAAACATGATGTCATCTACATATACTATTACAATTAAGAGTTCATCTTAATTAGCCTTTATGTACAAATTTTTTTCTACTCCTCCTTTCTTAAACCCTTGTTTTTGCAAGTATTTGTCCAGCCTTGAATACCATGCATGAGGATCTTGCTTCAGACCATACAAGGCTTTCTTTAATCTGCATACATAGTCATGTTTCTCTATTAATGAGAATCCTTCAGGTTGTTCGATGTAGACTTCTTCCTCTACATATCCATTCAGGAAGGCGGACTTCACATCCGTTTGATATACCCTGAAATCATGATAGCATGCAAAGGCCAAAAACATTCTAATTGCTTCCATCCTAGCTATAGGGGAAAAGGTTTCATCATAATGAAGTCCTTCAATTTGTGAATATCCCTTGCATTCAATTCTGGCTTTATTTCTGATTACCTGCCCTTGTTCATTCATCTTATTCTTGAATATCCATTTTGTGCCAATGAGTTTTTTCCCAGTGGGTCTTGGAATTAATTCCCAGGTATTTTTCTTCTCAATTTGGTCCATTTCTTCATTCATAGCATTTACCCAATTTTTGTCTTTGCTGGCTTCTTCGAACTTCTTTTGCTCTATTTGAGATAGCATGGCTAGATATACTTCTTTTTTCTGTTCAGCAAGTTGTCTTCTTGTGTGGACTCCCACACTTTTGTCCCCAATGATTTGATCTTCTGGATGGTTCTTTTGAGTGTATCTTGAGGGACCCTTTGAGTTTAACTCAGTATCTTCTGTTGTCTTGTTATGTTCATCATTATCTTGGTTCTCAGCTTCATGATCATCTGGAGGATTGGCGCAACTTGTGTTTCTTGTAATTTTTGGTAGATTTTCATCAACTCTTACATCAATTCTTTCCAAAATTTTGTGCAGTATTTTGTTGTAACACCTGTAACCCTTACTCTTGGATGCATATCCCAAAAATATTCCTTCATCAGCTCTTGCATCAAACTTCCCCATTTTTTCATCATTAATTTTTATGAAACACTTACTTCCAAAGACTCTAAAGTGCTTGATTGATGCTGGTTTACCATGCCATAATTCGTAAGGAGTCTTATCACAATTTCGTCTTAGATGAGCTTTGTTGAGAATGTGAACAGATGCGTGTACTTCTTCTTCCCAATAGGTTTGGGGAATGTTACTTTATTGCATCATGGCTCTGGCAATCTGTTGTACTGACCTGTTTTGTGTTTCTACCACTCCATTCTGTTGAGGTGTACCTGCAATTGTAAACTGTTGTTTTATCCCATGTTCATTGCATAGGTCTACAAAATTATAGTCTGTGAATTCACCTCCTCTATCTGATCTGATGCATTTTAGCTTGCATCCTATTTGATTTTCTTCCAATGCCTTGAATATCTTGAATTTCTCAATTGCTTCAGATTTATATTTGAGAAATTCCACCCACGTCAATCTGGTAAAATCATCTATTATTAGCATGAAATAAGATTCTCCACCTGGTGCATTAGTTCTTGAAGGTCCACACAGATCCATGTGTACAAGCTAAAGTGGCCTACTTGTAGATAGTTCATCTTTGGTCTTGAAAGATGTGCGGGTCTGTTTGCCCAATTGGAATCTTCTTTGAGATCTTCCGAACTTGTTGAATTGATCTTTAGGAACAATTAAGCTTTTTTCAACTGCTTGCTTCTTCCTCTAATTATTTGTCTCTTGATGTTGCGGCTTGTTTTTTTTTTGTTTCATCACACATCAAGTTCTTTCTGGCTGCTGCTTCTGTAATTCCTTTTTGAGCTACTTCATTATCCTTTACATCTTTTACAAAAATGATATTATTGTTATCTTCTACATTGGACTTACTAGTTTCTCCTTCATATCCTATCCCAGCCTTTATGAGAGGAGACCTTTGAGCATTCATAATATTTTCCAACTATTCAGTGCTTTTCATTCGAGGAGTGTTCATTGACAATTCCCTTTGGGTGTTTTCTAGTTTCTTTCTCAGGCATACCACTTCTTCTTCCAATTTCTCTTGCTCCTGATGTTTATCTTTAATTTTCTTTAGACGTCTTCCACCTTCTTAGCTTCTTCAAGTTCTACTTTCAATTGAATGAGGTCTTCTGAATTTGGTACCTATTTTACACATTTAAGGAGAATGTCTTTCTATTTTCTGCACTTGAGTTTAAGTCTGTATATTTTCTCCATGTCACTTCTTAGCTCCCCCTCAATATATACCTCACCTTCTTCCTCATCTTCTAGAAGGAATCCTTCAGACTGTTCCTTGGCCATCAACACAAATTCATAGGTTCCTTCTTCATTTGAGGATTCATCTAAGTTTTCAGATTCACTGCTATCTTGCTGAGCATAAAGGGATTTTCTATTCAATCTCTTCCCTTTCTTCCAGTTATTATTTTTGGTTTTCTCCGTATCTTGAGTCCGATACTTTTTTTTCTTGTAAGGACACCGTGATGCATAGTGCCCAAATCTTCCATAGTTAAAGCATTTAAATGGAATTTTACCTTTATACTTACCTGAGCCTCTATCTAATCTTCTGATAAATTTGGCCTCTTATTCATCAGAGCAAGAGCATGTATCTTCCTTTTCTTCTTTGTTCTTCTCAGTCTTAAAGGCTTCCTCCCTCACATTTGACTTCCTCTATGGAAGTCTCATCTCATAGGCTGTTAAGTTTCCAAGTAATTGGTTCATGGTAAATTTTTCCCAATCAGTTGTTTCTTCTATGGTAGAAACCTTGGGGTTAAAAATGGATGGTAAAGATCTTAATATCTTTTAAACAATTACACATTCTCTAATGGTTTCTCCTAGAGCTTTAATATTATTCACAATTTTTGCAACCTTTAAGAAGAAGGTGGCAACATCTTCTTCTTCATTCATTTTTATATTTTAAAATTGAGCTCGATAGACTTGTAGTTTGGCCATCTTCACCTTTTTATCTCCCTCATGGATACTTTCTAATGTATCCCATATTTCTTTGGTAGTCTCGTTGTGCATTATTTTGATAAATTCTGCCTCACACAGACCACTTAACAGAGCATTCATGGCTTTTGCATTAGCTATAAAATCTTGTTTGGCTTCTTTCTCTGTGTCAGACTCCTTCGGGGCATATCCAAAATCCATAGCAGCCCAAACTTCTATTCCTAGAGACATTATGTACGTCCTCATTCTTATTTTCCAGAAGGCATAACTTGTACCAGTAAACAAAGGGGCATTATTTGTTGAGCATCCTTCTAGACTAGCCATCTTGGGGACCTAGGATCTCCTTCCAGTTTTTAAACTGATACGGAAGGAACCCGCTTTGATACCAATTTTTGAACCCTTGGTTAAACTGAGAGGGGGGGTGAATCAATTTAATACAGTCATGGTCTTGTAAAAATTTCTTTTACACTTATTTACATCTTCGTTTCGTGATCAAATTAATAAAAAATGGAACAACAATATTAATAAGTGAGCATTAGGTATTAAGCAGATTAAATACAAAATATCAACACATAATCATCATGCATATAGAAAACAGATATAAGTGGAAATCCATAAGGGAGAAAACCACATCTTATTATTGTTGTGACGCAAAGGCAAGCTCCAGCTCCCTCTCACCACTGATTTTCTGTAGGCTCCAACCTACAGGAGGCTACTACCTCAATTCTGCAAGCTAGAACTTGCAAGGAAGCTCCAACTCCCATCTATTTTCTGCAGGCTACAACCTACAAGAGGCTCCTACCTCAGCTAGCTACAACTGGACATCTATCAAGCTACAACTTGATATGGAATCACTAACTTCCTCACTATACAATAAAATCATATGTTGATTTACGTGGATATCAGCTTTGTTTTTCTCCTTCTTTTGGCTATCCTTGCAGCCTTCAAATTTGCTTTATATCATCTCTGGATCTTCACAACTCCTCTCTCTTCTCCTTCTTCTTCTTACACTCTCTCACTTCCCTATGCATACTGATATTACATGTTTTATACAGATAGATTTATGACTATTTGCATTCTACAGGGAATATGAAGTGAACAGGCACAACTCTTTGCCTTCCACCATCTCATTTTCTCGCTCATGATTTTAGGAGGTTACAACACTGTCTACTCATTTAAGAATTAAATTTGAGTTTCGCTTTGCCTACAAAGACTTGCCTTTGCTTCACATACAATAAAAATAATTAAATCATTTACATTTACAGATAAAATAATATTTCAATTCAGCCCTTTCAGCTCTTGCTTCGCCACATATTTTTCTTTTCTGCTGTTGTCAGCGTCTTTTCAATTTCTGTTTTTATATTCTAGCTCTACTACACAACTGTTCTATTTCTTCCATTACCTATGTCTTTTGTGCTGCATTCACATGCATATCAACCTTTCATCAATCGAACAGTCATTAGACTCCGCCTTTTCTTAAATTTCCAATCCGACGGAATTCACACATAAAGTTTCATTTTATTTAACTGTTCCGAACCTATGCAAAATAGGTGGTTTTAGAATGCTACACGTCGCCCTCTTAACACTATCGCATTTGTTTCACCTTTTACCACTTATCTTCCAAAAGTGGTGCGACAAACACTTATCGGTTTTGTAATCCTGCCTTCACTGTTCCACTTATTTTCCATTTCTGGTTCCACGTATCGTTTGACCATTGCCGATGATTTACATGCTTCTACGGTGAATCCTTCATCACACTATGTTGCTCATGCTCCGGGTCCTTTTTCATATTTTCAAGTCTTTCCTTTGTAACCCGAGTCGACCTCGGCTTCCATGGTTTTCTTCATAAAACACTTAGCCTTGGACTTAACTTTGGTTGAAGGGTCCCACAACACAGTGACCAATCATAATGCATCGCATTTCTCTTGCCTGTAGGTTTTATCATTTTATGTTCTAATGCTCCTTTGTTCTCCGATGTGATTTAACAACAGGAAATCCCATACTCCCGGACTTGAAATGATTTATGTTTCAGCTTTGATCTGTATCGTGTCTGCTCTCTTTATCTCACTTTGGCGAATCCTGTTACCTAATGTTCCTTCGTCCATCTGATCTCCCGATATGCGATATTCCTCCTGCCCCGATTGCGATATGCGATGAACTTCGCATCGCATCACATCTTCGCATCGCATCGCATCTTTGCATCACCACTTCATTATCGCACTTTTTTCTTTGGTGATTCACCCTGATTCTCAAGCACTTATTCTCCTGAGCCTGCGATGTCCGATATGCGATCCGGTCCTACTTGATTGCAATATAATCCCTGCTGTCTATCTCCTTTAATCTCATCCGTTGATCACTTCGGTCCATGACAGTACTTTTGGGCTTTAAGAAAGTGGGTCCTAGTTCACGACACTGTAGAGGCATTCCTTGGTATGAAATGACCATCAGGCATGTGCTACTACAGTGAATAACAATCGTCGATTTGCGGTCAATGCCCGATGGGCTGGTCAATTGCGGAGGCACCCCCTTGGGTTAACTATCAGGCTGTTTGTGCCCCCATGGTACCGTTGATCCCAGATCAACGTTAACCGTGCTCATAAGATGTGCATGAGGTTTAACCTTCACTGCCTCTGCTGCCTTCGCTGTTCAACTGCTGTCTTCGCTACCTCTGCTGCATGCCTCTGCCTTCGTTGTTCAACTGCCCTCACTGCCTCTATTGCCTCTGCTGCCTCTGCTACATGCCTTTTCCTTCACTGTTCAACTACCCTCGCTACCTCTGCTGCCTTCGATTTGTCTGCTGCATGCCTTTGCTGCTTCTCTTCCCTCTATTATCACTGGTAATTATAGTGTTACTCCTTTCTACTCCTTTGCCATCAATGACAATATTTCCAACAACATTAAGCCCTTGGATTAATCTACTATGACTCATGAAGATGAAGAATTGCAACATGATATATCAAAATTACAAGAGCAAGTGCAACAAAATTCTCTCTCTCAAAGAGAAACAAAAAATGAAATGGATGTTCTGAAGAAAAGCATGGAAGCTAAGATGGATGGTTTGAAGAAAGGAATGGAAGCTACGATGGATGGTTTTAAGAATGGTATGGAAGATAAAATGGATGGTATGGAATAAAAAATGGAAGGTTTGAAGGAAGACATGGAAGGTTTGAAGGAAGGTTTGTCAAAGTTGATACAAGAAATGATTCCTAATGGCAAAAAGATAGTAGATGAAAATCATGATGAGAACAAAATAAATGTTAATCATGATTTCATAAACTCTAATGTTGGATTAAAGAACCACCATATTCCAAAGATGGATATGAGAAAGTTTGATGGCAAGGATCCCGTAACATGGATACTACAGATGGAGCAATATTTTGATCTCAATAATGTGCAAAACATGCAAAAGGTACGCATTGCAACTTTACATTTAGAACAAAATACATTTGTCTGGTATTGGTGGCTTTTCTCCCGTAAAAAAATTGTCACTTGGTCAATTTTTACAGAGGAAATGATAGCACATTATGAGGATACAAAGAGCAACACCTTATTTAGCCAATTGATAAATCTCAAACAAAAGGGTTTAGTGGCAAAGCACATTAAGGACTTCCAAAAATTGAATATAAGGGTAACTGATATTTCAGAGGAACATAGAATTGATCTCTTCATAGGTACTTTAAAGGATAACATCCAACATGAAGTTTGCGTTTTGGAACCTGATTCATTGGAGAATGCATTCAGGTTGGCAAGAAAAATTGAATGTAAAATTATGGCGACAAGGACGCCTACCACTCACTTCTATAAAGATGGAAGTGTTTCTACTCCTATATTTCCACAACCTACAAGGTTGACACCACAAAAATTGGAAGAAAAAAGAGCAAAAGGGCTTTGCTATAGTTGTGATAGCAATTACACTAAAGGTCATAAGTGTGCTGAGAATAAATTATTTTACATAGATTGTGAAGAGGAAGAAGAAAATGAACAAGAAGAGGATATACACCAGGAACCAACCCTAGAAGAGGAAGAAATGAGTCTGACCATATCGTGTAATGAATTGGAAGGAATTACCACTCCTCAAAATCTCAAGATAGAAGGACATATCAAGAAGAAAAAGGTAATAGTGTTGATTGATTCAGGTAGCACCCATAATTTTATTCATTGTAAGGTAGCCAAGGAATTGAATTGTTTCCTATACCCAGCACCAGAATGTGAAGTGATGGTTACAAATGGAGGAACTATAAATTTATCTGGAAAATTCCATAATATGAAGCTAACCATGGGGGAATATGTATTTAATAGTCCAATGCATTCCATTCCTATGGGAGGTGCTGATGTTGTACTAGGAGTACAATGGTTACAATCTTTGGGGACGGTAGCTTTTAATTATCAAAAAATTTTCTTGAATTTTTTTTAGAAGGAAATGAATTCGAATTATGGGGTATTGCAGGGTAGTTGGGAAATATAATAAGCTCTAATTTCATGAAAAATCTTCTAAAGAAAGAACAACGAAGTGTAATTGCACAATTATGCTCACTATAAGTTCCAACATCAAAATCATCTATTTCTGCAGATCTCCAAAAAGTCTTGGAAAATCATTCCAAGGTGTTTGAAACTCCCAAAGGGCTCCCACCTATTCATGATCATGATTATGCTATTCATTTGATTCCAGGAAGTGTTCCTCCAAACATTAGGCCTTATATATATCCTTATGTCCAAAAGAGTGAAATTGAACGTATGATTGCAGAAATGTTAGAGGCGGGTATAATTCAACCTAGTCAAAGTTCTTTCTTTGCTCCTGTAGTATTGGTACACAAGAAGGATGGATCATGGCACATGTGTCCGGATTATAGGGAGCTCAATAAGCTCACCATTAAAGATAAATTTCCCATTCCTCTGATTGATGAATTATTGGATGAATTACATGGAGCAATTTATTTTACCAAGTTGGATCTTCATTCAGGATATCATCAAATTAGAATGAAGACTGAAGATATTCCAAAAACATCATTTCGAACTCGTTAGGGTCATTATGAATTTTAGGTCATGCCTTTTGGCCTTACCAATGCACCTTCTACATTTCAAGGGTTGATGAATTCCATTTTCAAACCCTTCCTAAGAAAATTTGTGCTAGTATTTTTTGATGATATGCTAATCTACAACAGATCTTGGAAGGATCATGTTCAACATGTTGACAGGGTGCTCAAACTATTACAGGAGAAAAAATTATATGAAAAAGCATCCAAATGTTTCTTTGGAGTACAAGAGGTGGAATATCTGGGTCATATTGTATCTCACGAGGGTGTTAAGGTAGACCCTAACAAAATTAAAGCCATTAAGGAATGGAAAGTCCCCAAAACCATAAAGAAGTTGTGAGGATTTCTCGGGTTAACATGGTATTATCGCAAGTTTGTTAATAATTATGGGAGAATAGCAACACCTCTAACAACATTATTGAAGAAAGATGCATTTTCATGGACTCCTGAAGCAACTAAGGCCTTTGAATATCTTAAAGAGGCAATGTGCCTAGCACCGGTCTTAGCTATGCTAGACTTCACAAAAACCTTTGTTGTGGAATGTTATGCCTCAGGAAATGGAATTGGTGTTGTTTTAATGCAAGAAGGAAGACCCATTGTTTTTGAAAGTCGTCCAATCAAAGGAAAGTATTTACAAAAACCTATTTATGAGAAGGAAATGTTAGCAATACTGCATGCACTAAAGAAATTGCGAAATTACCTAATGGGAAGAAACTTCAAGGTAAAAAATGATCATGATAGTCTTAAACAATTTTTGGGACAATGACTATCTTCAGAAGAGCAGCAAATGGGTCACAAAGATGTTGGGTTATGACTTTGAAATAATCTACAAAAAAGGGAAGCTAAATGTTGTTGCAGATGCACTCTCAAGAAAGAATGAAGAGGTGGAAGAATTGGTTTGTGCCATTTCTATTACCCAACCAGATTGGATAACCGAAGCAAGAGATGAATGGAAGAAGGACGAAGAAGTGTGGACACTCATTCAAAATTTGCAGCAAGATCCTAGTAAATCTGATACATTTAGTTGGAAAAATGATTCCTTATGGTACATATATTGCTTATATCTTTGTAAGAATTCCAAACTAAAACAAAAGATTCTTTTGAAATTGCACACTTCTCCTTTAGGAGGACACTCAGGATTTTTAAAAACTTACCACAGGGTGAAGAAAGAATTTTTTGGTATGGCCTTAAATATGATATTCAAAAGTTTGTGGCAGAATGTTTGGTTTTCCAGCAGAATAAAGTTGAGACAATTAAGACCCAGGGTCTTCTATCCATTCCAAGTCAATGTTGGGAGGATATTTCAATGGATTTTATCATAGGTTTACCTAAGTCCAAAGAAAAGAGTGTCATCATGGTGGTAGTTGATAGACTTACCAAGTATGCACACTTTCATGCATTATCTCATCCATTTAAAGCAAGTACAGTTGCTACTACATTTATGGAAACAATTCAAAACCTACATGGGAACCCAAGGGTTACTGTGAGCAACAGAGATCCCATTTTTACTGAAAATTTTTGGACGGAGTTATTTTCTTGTTTGGGTACTCAATTAGCTCATAGCTCATCTTATCATCCTCGATCTGATGGTCAAACTGAGATAGTAAATAAATGTTTGGAAGGATATCTTCGTTGTTTTGTGTCTGATAAACAAACACAATGGGTCAAGTGGTTACCTCTCGCTGAATGGTGGTATAATACTTCCTTCCATACTGCAGCAAAAATGACCCCATTTATGGCACTTTATGGATATCATCCACCATCCATCACATCATATTTAAGAGAAAATTTGAAGGTTCAAGCAATGGAAGATCACATCGAGAATCAACAAGAAGTTCTCCAACTCTTAAAGGATAACTTGAATTTGGCACAAAATCGAACGAAACAACAGGCAGAACAACATCGTAGTGAAAGAAGTTTTGATGTAGGAGACTGGGTATTTTTACGGCTACAACCATACAAACAAATGTCCCTCAAGCAAGCTAATAAGGATAATAAATTATCACCAAAGTCCTATGGTCCTTACAAGGTGTTGCAAAATATTGGTACTATGGCTTACAAATTGGAGCTTCCTGCTTCTTCACGAGTGCATCCAGTTTTCCATGTTTCATGCTTAAAGAAGGTTATAGGTGAAAATATTCCAGTTCAAAAAATATTTCCAGAACTTAATGAGGAAGGAAAAATCATATTGGAACCTAAAGCGGTCATTGAAACAAGAACTTGATAGCTACGGAATCGATCAATTTCATAATATCTCATCAAGTGGAAGAACTTACCCAGTGAAGATTCTACATGGGAGGATGAGAATTTTATATAGAAGCACCTAGAGCTACTCAGGTGTTGAGGGCAACACTTTTTTTGAAGGAGAGGGGCATGTTAGGTCCCTGTATTACTATTATAGTCCCTTATTGTTGTTATTGTAACCCCCTTATTGTTATTATTGTACCCGGGTAACCCACATATTGTTATTATTGTTCCCTTAAAATATTATTGTTAGGTTGGCTAGGATTACATTGTGGCCCCACTAGGATTACATTGTGGCCCCGTGGAATCCTATATATAGAAAGGAGATTTTGTAATTTGTATCATCCAAGAATTGTTCTTTCATGTAATGTATTGGAGGTTTCCCCATTGAAGTGGCTTATTTCTAGGGAGTTGATATCTCTTTTCTTCTATTTTTGGAGATGGTTTCCCAACAAGGATAAGGAGATAAAGTTTGCCACAATCTCCACCACAAATTCTAACTCAATTTGCAGTTGAAGCCTCAAAAATTATGTCACATGAAGGAGAGCCTAAAAACATGTTAGAGGATGAAAAATACTTTAGGAAATAAATATTTGATAAGATACAACTGGTGAAAGTTTTCTATGAGGGGAGAAACACAAGGTTGCAAGCTGAGAGCTCAAATTATCCAAAGGGAGCCAAGTATTCAAAAGGAGAAGGAGGAGATGGAGAAAAGCCTCCAAAAGGTAATGGGAATGGTGAAAAAATACCTTTGACACCACCATTCTCTTCACCTCCATCCTGACCACCATCTTCACCATTATGCTCTTCCACAACAAGCCCTTCAAAAATACCTCCACATTATCCAAAAGGTCATGGTAAAACTCCATTTTTGAAGCTTAACATTAAGTTTGATTATCCTTTGTATTATGGAGAGGTAGAGGATGAAATATTATATAATTTGTTATGTCATCTAGAATTGTATTGTAGGATACAAAGAATCAAGGATGATGACACAACGATTTAGCTTGCTTCACTAAGATTAGAAAGTGCGACTCTTATTTGGTGGGAAGCCAAAAATCAAGAGGACATGAAGATAAATGGTAAGGTCTTAACCTCCTAGAATGATTTTTTTGATACCTTGAGAAGAAAATTTTATCCATTAGCATACATGAAAAAGGCTATAGTGGACTGGAAAAACTTTAGGAAAGGTAAAGGGAAAAGTGTGTAAAGATGTACTCAACAATTTAGGAGAAGAGCACTAATTTTGGGTGTATATTTGACATGATCTCAAGTAAAAATTTTGAAATATATTGGAGGTTTGAATAATTTCCTAAGACATACTATTCTCATGTTTAATCCTTAAAATTTACATGAAGTTTTTGTACAAGCCACACATCTAGAGGCAAGAGGGAAACATGTTTCAAATGAGAAAAGTGAGGATACATTTGAGTCTAGAGAGAGAGGAAAGGGTAAGTTCAATGGTAAGGGTAAGAAGAATGCATCCATAAATTTGGAGAATGAAAAACTCACATGAAAAATTTGTCTTAAATATGGCCATGATTAAGATTACTGCTGGAAACTCCATCCGGAGATGAGACCCAGCAAGCTTACAAATAAGGAGAAGGAGAAGACAACTACAACAATAACACATGATTTAGGTTCTAATTCCAGAGATGAAACAAAGATCAAAACAATGGGTTTGAATGGTACGCACATTGCAAGTACTAGTTCTTCAATTTGTCTCAATAGTACTCAAGATGAAGAAACAAGAATTGAGATTTTCCATGTTAGATTTATTTCGAAGCATACCAAGACTAACACCTTATTTGATAGTGGTTCAAAAGAAAATCTTATTTTTAAAGACCGAGTCAAGAAGTTGAATTTAGAGACCATTCCTAATCCAAGAGCTTATCCTTTAGGTTGGATATGTACGAATGAAAATTTGCAGGTGACAAGGAAGTGCATACTTAAATTTGCAATCAGTGCAAAATTTCTTGATGAAGTTGAACTTGATGTTGTTCCAATTGATATTTCTGGTATGGTTTTGGGTATCCCATAAGTTTATGATAGGAGAGAAATATTTCATCTCCGTGAGAATACGTATCGCTTGTTCAAGGATGGGATTGAGTGCATTGTTAGAGAACATAGTAAGAATATGAATTTGTCTCTTATGCATGCTGGAAAAATGAAGAGAATTGTGAATGCTAGTCAAAAATTTTCTTTGTTAATGTTTAAGAATGAAGATGTTGTGAATGAGGCCTTTCAAGTAGATGCATAAAATGTGAAATTTTATTTCATTGAGGTTGGTAATGTTTGTGATAAGATGTTTCAGGAGTCTAACATGTTCCCTCAAAAAATAGGTAAACAAGATGAGGTAAAATTGCAGCAACATGCTTCATTGCTGAACAATGTTGTGAACAAGATGCCAGTGCAAGAAAGTTCAAAGGTCAAAGAGAAAGCACCAAAGATATTTGAAAAATAGGGAATTGGGTTCAGAAGTTCTTCTTGTGGGTTTCACAAAGCCTTTTCTTTGAAATGGGATGTTTCATGGTGATGGCCATCATATTTGGTCAAGATTTGAGCCAAGCACAAGGAGATACCTGTTCAACATTGTCATGTTGACATTGTTCAAGGTGAGAATAATTTGAAGTTGTTTAAGATTTCTTTGATTGACGACGGAGGAGATAATGTGTTTTTTCCTTCAAGGATAGGCTTCTGTTTTGAAAATTCTGGGAAATTGCAGCAAGATGGTATCTACAACAACAAGGTCACTAAAGTTAGGGAAAATGATCAGTGTTCAAGAAAATATCAAAATGTCGCATTCAAGCAATAATCAGTGGATAAAGAATGGAAAGGTGAGGGAATTGAACCTTCATATATTTAATGATAGATAAACATATTTTGGAGGTCCAAAAGCTTCTAGTGGGGAGGAATGATCCAGTGGATCAAATTTATGCTCAAAATTAAAATTTCTCAGAATGGAATGAAACCAATGCACTTTTGTAGGTCTCATCATTCTGAATCTAGTGAAATTTGGTTCAGGAAAAACAAACTCTATATGCTCCTGCAATAGCGATCTATTCATTTGGGTAAACAAAACAATTTTTTTTTTGGATGTACAGGGCTGCCATGTTAACAATCCGTACTGCTAGCTGGACCCTGAATGTGCATGGTTGACTTAACTTTTTTCGGCCTATGGAAATGGGCCACTTATTGCATTCAGATTGGTTTTAATTTGGAGTTTTTTCATTGATTGTTGGTTATACCAAATAAGGAATTCCATGTGGGCCAACCAGAGGTCACCACATGGTGCCTTAGTGGCTGACCATAATTTTGGTATTGGCGGAAAGCACTCCAACGGAATTGAACACAAAACCTACAAGTAGCAAAGAATATGCCCTATCAACATGAAACACAATTTAACTTAACATTTTTAGTTCAAAAATATAATATTAAATTTATGTTGGGCACATTTGGGGGATGGTTTGGGGCTAGCCTCTGGTCACTGCGCCCACAAGAAAATAATGGGGTGGGATCAGGGGCTAGGGCTTAGCTCGCCCCTCGATTTATATTAAAATATTTGGTCCATAAGTAAGATTGGGAGAATTAAGTATCCCACAAGTTGCGTCAGTGGTTCGAGAAAAATTCACTCAATTAGCACTTTTTTGGATGAAATTGTAGGATGGTTTGTAGGCATGTCGAAATTGTAGGATGAATTGCTAGAAAACTTGTGGAGATCATAAATTATTCAGTCTTTACCCTTTTTGGGAGCAGAAAGAGGCTAGATAGGGTTTTTGAGTGATTTTGAAGCCATTGGATCTATCAAAATAACCATTTCAGTACTATAATTGTATGTAAGCACCCTTTTTTAAGCACAATTAAAGAATCCCAACTATTGGAAGTTGGAATGGGAGGTGTAGGCCAGGAGGGGTGAACTCCTTCATCAATTGTTGCTGTGTGTTTGCTATTTTTGTGATATTGTCTCATGTTTACTCTAAAAACTGAGTTTAATTTTCATGTTTATGTGTTTAATAATTTCATAAAAGAGGCTTAAAACACCAACTTAATCACTTGCAAAATTTACATTATCTTCAAGCAACTTCACATACAGATCATTAATGCCCTCTCTGTTTCCTCTTTATTTATTTTGATTTTCATGGTATCCATTCACAATGCACTGGTATGAAACATTTCACCCTTGAAATCCTCCAACATGTTACCTATATAATTCTTGATGGATGTGGTGGAGGGAGAGGAACTACCAAGCCTTGACTATACCTACCCTTTTTCCTAGAAGCCCTAGAGTGCTTCTTGAATATAGCTTTTATTTCATCATAAGGTAGTTAGTAGATGTGTCCTCTAGATAGCATGTTGAGGGTTTCCATCACTTCTTCCCTGATCCCTCATAGTAGGAATAACTTGAGTGACTCAAGATCAAGGGTACAATTAGCCCTCCTATAATTGAGTTGGAATCTTTCGTCATAGTCCTCTACGGATTCATCATGTACAAGAGTCATCCTAAAGATTTATTCCTTGGTTTCTTTGGACCTACAATATTCATTGTAATTACTACAAAAGGCTTGCTGAATTTGGACCTAGCTAGTGATGTTACCCCCAGGCAGACCCATAAACTAGCGCAAGGCTACATCCTTAAGGATAGAGGGGAAAAACTTCAGCCTCTTCTCATCAGAGGAATAGTCATAGGTCCAACAGAAAACACAAAATTCAAACATGAAGGTGGAATGATCATTAGAGGTTAGGCCATGAAAGTGTGGAAGGGAAGTAGGGCTTATATTCTTCGTTATACCCTCTCCATTAGTTTCTATGATGGGTAAAATCTCATTTTTTTTTGTTTTTAGCCATAATTTGGGTAGGTGAATTGGGTTCTTCTTCTTCCCCAATAGGTTCTAAAAAACGTTTAAGTTTCTCACCTAGAGGTTCTTCTAACTCTCCTGCAGTGATAGAGGGAAGTTCAAAGTCACCAAAGAAGAGTGAAGGTTGACTACTTGAGGGTGTGGGGATTTTTGGTAAAACATTTTTGTGGTTACCCCTACTCCTACGATGCATGAAATTTTTTTTTCCACTTTTTTTTTCAAAGAAACAAGACTAAATGTGAACCAGAAAATAATGGTTAAGAAGAAAAAACACCTACTTATACACCTCCCCGACAAAGACGACAAAAATGTGGTAAGCCATGGTATTGCACCAAGAGTGTTGCAATTCTGAAGGGATCCTCAACTCAAATTATCAACCCAAAGTTCATACAAACTTAGAGGTGACAATGCTATATGCACAGTAGGTTGGATTATAGTCATGCCACCCTCAGTCATGACATTCGATGAATGTGTTCAAATATCATTCGTCCAACTTAACTATAGTGAAACCTTGCTAATGGAAGCACAATTGAAAAGTGATTCTAACTATGAAAGTGAAAATTCCATTTGTTGAAGGTGTAGATTCTAATTAACATTACACGAAAGTGAAAAGGCTAATATACTTGCAGAATTAAGTATATTATATCTTGAATAATACATAAAATAAGTAACACATTTTCATGTATCATTTATCTACTTCACACTTGCTTGAAAATCAGAAGTCTAACTTGTATCATGCTTGTGATTGAAAAACACTAATTATACTATGTTTTGTAGTGAGGAAAAGTGGTGGTTGGAGTGGTCTAGGAGTTTATTTTGATCATAAAATCACAACTTGGGATCATTAATCATCTTAACTAAGCTAAGATTGAAGTGGGGAGCAAAAAAGGTGAAGGAAAACGGTTGTATAGGCTCGCTATAGGTGCTACTACAGGAGGTCTTGTATTGCTACAAGAGGACCTATAATGCTACAAGAGGGGTTCTGAGAGCCTTTATAGGGTGAAGATGATGTATTGAGGGCATGAATAGGTGGATCAAGGTAGGAGGGAGTGGAGGAAGGTTTGGGAAGCCTTCTAGCCAAGCCATATACCTCTCAGATTTCCATCTTACACCTGGATGAATGCCCACAGTGTCCTTAATTTACTACGAAGAGTGATTGTAGAAAAATAGTTTTCGGAGAAGAATTGAGGAATGGAATGATAATATGGAGAAGGCCAAAATGGAGATGAAATAGATACCCTCCCCTGCAGATAAACACAACCTTGCAGCTAGCAACATACATACATCCATTAATTGTTAACACAGTGATATAAACTATGTTGGAAAAGCTGAGTTGAATTTGAATAACATCTATTCTATTCCACAAAACTATTCTGATCACTAAATTTATTCTTAAATTACAGAAATTAAATATGAAGAAGGAAAAATAAAATTTATATATTTCCAAGAAATCATAAACATAAATTTTTTGGAGTGATATTGTAAATATTTCCAACCCTTCTCCCACAAGGCAGGTGATATGGAAGCTTTCAATCATAGGTTATTATAGGTTAACTGCTACTACAATGAAAGAAAGATGTGAAAATTTTGAAACTAAGAAAAAAACATAAATACAAAAGAGAGACAAAAGACTATAGGTTGGGCCCAAACCCAAGGGTCTCAGCCCTTTGAAATTAACTCAAATGCAACTTAATAACCAACTTCTCATTATCAGAAGATAATAGTCTTATATATCACATGAAATTTAACAATGAAAATTTCAATCTCTGATCTCAATAGCTACTCCTAGCTGATTAAAAAATTTGAATCCTAATGATCTTTTCATCTTGTTTATTTATACAAAAGGGTAGATCATAACACCTCCCTTTAAAATAGGAGTGATTCCCTCCTTGATCTCGGAAATGGTGGATCTGGTCCTGCTTGAGCTTCACTTGTACTAGGAGTTACTCGATTATCAATGAATTCAAACTGGTGAGAGAGGATGTTGTGATCTTGAGCTGATTTAGGGAGTTAAGGAGGTGTACAAACCTCGTATAATCTCTCTTTGTTGCATCCATCAAGCCCCTACATATTAAATGCATCAAAAATACTTTTTATTCCTGCAATTAAACCACATTAGGCCACATACTATGACAACCACCTTTTACTCTTATTTCTAAGAATATTATAACAAAAATGTGAATTAATGTGAGAAAATGATAGTTTTAAGGATGGAGGATTGCATAATTATCTTCAAGATATACCTATTGATGGGACTCATCACACCCCTCACTCAATCTCATTTAAGGGAGTCTATCCCTTAAGAATTTTCATAAAATCTTACAAATAAATATCATTTATATACAACATATCTAGCTAGAATATATTGCAATCATCCTGATATCATTTACTGACGTATCCTCAATCTTTATGTCTTTGTGGCCTAGTTGTTTCCATTAATGGATCTTCCTACAATTGACATTCCTCAATCTGCATGGATCTATTACCAGTCACAATGTTAAACATAATATATCCTTTACATATGTCACCATCCTCCCCTTCCATTGTTGTCTTCAACAAACTTTTATATCATGATTAGTTAAGTACAAACCTACAAATAATAAATCTTTATCAGTTATGCTTCAATATCTATTTGTGTGCATACATAAACATAAACAAAATATCATGTCATGTCTTCTTTAACATCATTTCACACACATTAATAAAAACATATAACTATCAAACAAATCTATAGATAAATGCCACTAATTTGTTATTCCTGTCACACATGATTCCACATTATTTTCAAAATAAAAAATGTTACAACTGTCCTTATTCTTTTAAAGGGAAGTAGCACACTAGCTATGGTTTTCCATAAAAATATATAACCTTTTCACAATATTTTTTATTCCTCCATGCATATACATAATCTTTTCTCAAAAGGAAATTAACATAATCATGCATGAAAATGCATAATATTTCCAAGAAATATATCTCAATCATTTATTATGTTCATGCATGAAAAACATATTTCTTACTCTCAAATCCTACCACAATTAGATATTATTTTGTGCATGTAAATACACATTTCTTTTTCCAAAGTCATGGAAAAATAGTTTTTCTTTCATTGTGCAATGTTCAGATGTAGCCATTTTCAAGGAAAACACCATAGGTAATTTAATTCTCTTCCACACAAAAGGCATGAAATTTTTCCCAAGAAATGCACAACAAATATTTTCAAGAAAATAAATATATTTAACCTATGCTCATGCATACAAGGACCGTGACAGTTTCCAAGTATTTTTAACACAATTAAAACATGTAAGGACATGTTTTTTTTCAAGAGATAATAAATTAGTTATTATTTATGTGCACAATTCCTTCCAACAAACTAATACAATATTTATTAGTTATGTGCACAAATTTATTTCCTAGAAACTAATACAATAATTATTATTTTTTTGCAAAAAATCCTTTCTAGGAAACTAATACAATAGTTATTAAAACACACACACTTTCAAAGAAATTTGACCAATAACTAGTTTTGTATGGCTTATTTATCTTATTGTATGTAGGTTTTCATGTTTTATTTTTCAAGAACTCAAATACATAGTAGATATTTTTCTTTCATTTAAATTCCCATTAAATTAAATGCACAAACAAGTAAGCACATGTTTTTTTCAAGAGCCGATAAATTAGTTATTATTTATGTGCACAATTCCTTCCAACAAACTAATACAATATTTATTAGTTATGTGCACAAATTTCTTTCCAAGAAACTAATATAATAATTATTATTTATGTGCACAAACTCCTTTCTAGGAAAATAATACAATATTTATTAAAACACACACACTTTCAAAGAAATCTGACCAATAACTAGTTTCGTATGGCTTCTTTATCTTACTGTATGTAGGTTTTCATGTTTTCTTTTTCAAGAACTCAAATACATAGTAGATATTTTTCTTTCATTTAATTTCCCAATAAATTAAATGCACAAACATGTAAGCACATGTTTTTTTTTCAAGAGCTAATAAATTAGTTATTATTTATGTGCACACTTCCTTCCAACAAACTAATATAATATTTATTAGCTACGTGCACAAATTTCGTTCCAAGAAACTAATACAATAATTATTATTTATGTGCAGATAATCCTTTCTAGGAAACTAATACAATGGTTATTAAAACACACACACTTTCAAAGAAATATGACCAATAACTAGTTCTGTATGGCTTCTTTATCTTATTGTATGTAGGTTTCAAGTTTTCTTTTTCAAGAACTCAAATACATAGTAGATATTTTTCTTGCATTTAATTTCCCAATAAATTAAATGCACAACAACTATTCCTTGCATGGAAAGATGCAATTATTTTCCAAAAATTGAAATGTCTAACAACTAGTTTTATTGCATGCGCGTGCACACACACACACACATATACAGATGACATGTATTTCTATATTTTATATGAAATTTTTCCATGTATTATTTTCTGGGAGCTATTTAAAATGAATAGAAAAATAAATATATATATGTTTATTTTCTTTTCAAAGAAAATGAACCTATTTTCTTTTCTTTGTATGCACAAAATTTCATGAAACGTTTTCAAGAAAACCCATTAATTTATCTTAGAACCCATGAAATGTTTTTCATGAATTTAACTACTTAACTCTTATTCATTCTTAAGAACTTATGAAAAATATTTTAAAGAGTTAAACAAATTAATTCACATACAAAAAATCTTTTCAAGTATTAAACAAAGTAACTCACATACCTCACGGGCGAAAAGACATGATGTTCAACATACCACGGACGAGGAGGAAAATTTTGATTTCCAAAACTACAACAAAATGGAATCCTTTCATTTATGACTTCGCCTAAAATTATTTTATAATATTATGGAAATATCCACTCTAGTTGCTTTTATGGAATAATAGAATATAGAAGGAACAAGTAGCATCAAAGAGATGTCTTATGCCAACTCTGTCACTGGACTCGAACGAAAGCCTCCCTAATAATAAAAAATGTTCATGGAGAATGGATTGATTATAACTATCATTGACATGAATATAAACAATGATAGGTTTTGAGCCAATAGAGTCCGGAAAGAAATCAATGATGACCCCCTTCAATGGATCGATATGCATCTCTTGAACCAACCCCCGAGGTGAGACATAAATTGTTTAAAACATAATAGTTTCGTACTCCTTGTATTATTTTCAAACTAAATTGTAACTATTATTTATGGTAACTATTGTTAAACATGTAATTAAAAATATTCTATGAACATTTATTTTTGTTAATCATTAACAATATTTTCAAATAGTCGAAGTGATATTACACACTCCCCCCCTTGAAGTAAACACCGTCCTTGATGTTTGTCATTAAATTTTAATCGGGATATAATAATCTAAACAACCAAAATGATATCCTTCCCCTCCAAAATGAAGGATTTCATTTCCATGAAATACAAATAATAAAAAATAGTAATATTTTATCAATATTCATAAGCATTTACAACTCCAAAAATAATTCAATTTATACTTTCAATCACTTAGCCATTATTCAATTTTTAGAAATGAAAACAAAATCTATATACCATCTTACCATTGCTTACCAATTACTCCTGGAAATCATGGTCACTTTATGTAAAAAATTTAACTATAGGTGGTTTCATAGCCTCCATGGAAAGCATCTTGTAATGTATGATAAAAAAATTCAGTCACATTAGTCACAACATTTTCAATCAAATGATATACTTATAACTATCAATTAATTATGAAATCTCGGGTATTATTTTAATCATAGTACTTCTATGAGTACTAAAAGAGCACCTAGTTCTCTAATCATCAAAATGATCAATAACTCCACCAAGTGGATAGTTCCTTAGCCCCTACTAAAGACATCCATACAGTACTTCTACGAGTACTCAAAGAACATGTATATCTCTTTGATCATCGAAATGATCAATAATTTCACCAAGTGCATATTGTGTTATCCCCTGCTAAGACATTCACAGGAATTTTAATACAATAAAGGAATCTACACTCCTAGTAATGTCTTAACCAACACTACGCTCCTTTCCTGTCAGGATGTACGTCAAATTGTTACACAATTTTATAGAAAATTTATTTTTGACATAACACAAAACTAATTAGTTATTTTTTTTTATGCTATGAGAACCAGAGCAGGATAAAGAATTATCCTCCCAACCTATAAGAACTAAGTTCCACAACAAAATTGAGCCATTTTCACATCTAGGTCCAATATGGAATTCCACTATCCAACTAGATCAAAACTTCCAATGACCACACAGGTTCCAATACATTATTCCTCTTGGAAACACCCTACCTATTCCTCTGACAAAATCCCTTATATGAGGAATTTTAGGCCTCCTCAATAGAGTTTCCTGAGGATTTTTCCCCTCTTCACCATCTTGGACAACCCTTATTGAGATCATCTATCTCTAGGGAGAGGTAATTTGAGAAGGAAACTACCATCAACCCATACGATAAAGAAACAACCATCAACCCAAGACCTCTTATCCTTTCAAAAATATTCATAACTATTTGGCATGTTTTATTTTCTTTTAGCACCTTTTCCCATTGTAATTTACTTTACGGACCATATCCACATTATCATTAAAAATAGGAAAATTGTATGTATATTATGTTGAATATGGCAACAAGAAACAGTGAAGGAGGCATCCTGAAACATCTTTCCTGATCCTAGTTGGAAAGTGATCACCAAAACTAGGTGGGGGCCACACAAGTGATTTTGGCGCAAAGTCTATTTTTAGACTATGTCTATTTTTAGACATATGGATCATGGTCTATGAGTTGCAGGATGCTATTTATGGATGATTGGTCGAGTTGGTAAAAATATATGGACCTCTATTTTTAGACATTGGGCGGTTCTATTTTTAGACTGTCGGGCTAAAAATAGAACAGTCAAATATTATTAACCCTTAATAATATTTAGACTATAAACATTATCTTATCCTCTTGGAGCACTTCGGTTTGATGCTTGGATGTGGCACATGCAGATGACAGAAGGAAATACGCTTTTCCTAAGGGCTAGTTGAGCTATTGCATGGTTGATTTCAGTTAGAACTCAAGTGGCAGAGTTTGGTGGAGTTGATGAGACAGTTGGTGGAGTTGTGTTCGGTTTAACTTAGTTGAATTAGTTGTATTTAGTCTAACTGACAAATACACTAGTGATGAGTGGTGTGAATTAATTATTAATTAATTCACTAATTATTAACTCATAAATCAACTAAAGAACACATCATTTAACTGCAATGCATGGACAGTTCAGTGGAGACCAGTGTTAGAGGTGGGTGAAAGGGTGAGTGTGACTATCAGTTGTGACTATACTTGTGCATGAGATTTGCACACACATTGATTGAGATTGCAAATGAGGATTTCGTAGTACAATCCAAGGGGATTCGAACTTGGATCTCATCATTAATCAACTTGGATTTCGCAGTAGAGGCAGGCAGACTTGTGGAGGAGATTTGAACCTGTGACTTGTTCATCTTCCGTGCTAGTTTGTGTGTAGCATTGAGATAGTCCTGAGAGCTGTGAGAGATTTGTGCTATGTATTGTTACATGTTCTCTATCATTATAATATACAGATAGTTGGGGGTTTTCAGCTATTGCTTTCCCCATTACATACTGTGTTGATATGTGTGCTTGACTATTGTGTTTATGTGCGCATGCGACTGTTTATAATTTCCGCATATTGATGATCAATTGTAGAAGAGGTTATGTATTATGCATGAAGCTCAAATAGTGTGTAATCAGGACAATCTCGGTGAATAATTCATCTATTATTCAAATTTCTACATGGTATCGGAGCGAAATTGATCATCGGATCTATTACAGTGATTACAATTTATTTCAGTAGACAGAGTCTGTAAGCAGGCTAGGTAGCCTCTGGATCCATCCTTTCTTTGAAAGGTGATACATCCAGTAAATGCCCCTACAGTCGATCTCTATGCTAGAAATACTTTTTTCTCACAGATAAGAAGAAGTTGAGTTTTGAGCTGGTGGAATTCGAATTTGCAGCAGTGTTTTCTTGGTGTCGAAGTCAAAATGTCTTATCAAGGATTGTGATTGGAGTATGCTCTTGAAGGTAGCTCGAATTATATTACATGGAGAGATAGGATGGAGGCAGTGTTAGATGATAATGGGCTGAAGGATTTCATAGATGCTAAAGTTCCAAAGCCTACTGATGCTGCTCAAGTTGAGGCTTGGCAAAAGAAGACAGCAAGGTGTCGAAGGATTCTGTTGGAGGGCGTGAAGGATCACATAGTATCCAGCCTGCATGGAAAAGCTTCTCCATACTTGATGTGGAAAGCATTGACAAATTTATTCCAAAGCAAGAGCGATCAGAGGAAGTTGGCGCTCAAGGATAAACTCAGGAAAATAAAGATGGAGAAGAATGACACTATTTCGGTATACTTGACAAAGTTTGTCCACTACAGGGATGAGCTTGGGAGTGTAGGAGTTAGTGTGGATGATGAGGACTTGGTGAGCTTGGCTCTCCTTGGTCTTCCGAAGAGTTGGCATTCCTATGAGGATTCTGTCAATGGTCGGGAGAAATTGCCAGGATGGGAGCGACTTTGGTCGGATCTTGTGCAAGAGGAGATAAGGCGGAATACCAGGGATGGATCTTCATCAAAGGTATCTGATGAAGAATATTGCGCTTTGGCTGCCAAAGCAAGGAAGGGGAAGGGCAAGGAGAAGGATTCTCAATCCGGTGCGGATGGTAAAAAGCGTGACATGTCCAAAGTGAAGTGTTTTCACTGTCACGATCATGGACATTACGCCACGAATTGTCCACAAAAGAAGAAGAACAAGCAGGCTGCTGGAGCTGCAGCTGGTGAGGCTCTTACCTCGCAATTTGAGCTGGACTTCTCATTGATCGCATGCATGGTGTCTAGTGCATTGGGATCAGGGTGGTATTTTGATAGTGGCGCTTCCTTTCACATGACGGGAGATGTGAATCTTTTCAGTGACTTGGTGGAGAAAGATCTCCAGTTGCATGTTGAGTTGGGCGAAAATGGACGATACAATGCGACCGACATTGGTACCATAACCTTTCAGAGGGAGTCAGGTAAACTCATTCTTTTACAAGATGTAGTGCATGTTCTAGGTTTAAAGAAGAATTTAATCTTAGTCACAATGTTAGAGGATAAAGGGTATGAAGTTGTCTTCAGTGAAGGAAAATTTTTCCTTCGGCACAAGGCAACAGGACAAGTCAAGAAGGTTGGGATTCGAGCAAAGAATCTCTACAGACTTGAAGTAGATGGGATGTCTACGGAGCTTCCTACTGTTGGGAAGTGCAAGAAAGACACGCAATTGATGCTTGAGAGGGAGAAAGTTTTGCATGCAGTAACAAGAACCTAGGGATGTGGAGCAGCCACAAGATGAGGATCATGGAGTGGAAGAAACCACTCATGTAGAGAAATTTCATGCCAGATGGGCAGAGGGAGTGCATGCAGCTATACCACCAGGTGAGAGGTGGGGCGACATGCATGAATAATCCCAAGAGGATATTTCTGGGCAGGATTCATGAGATGGTGTGGATCTCATGAATTGAACTTGGCTACGAGGTGCCCATGCATTGCAGTAGCATGATCAGTTGGATTGATGCAGGCAGATCAAAGTGATAGTGTCAGATACTGGAGCGCAGATCAGAGTTGATAGCAAGTGCAGAGTGCATGGGTGCAAAGTTCAATAGCGTAGTGGTTCCTGAAGAAATGTGCAGTTGGTACCAATAGAGGTCGAAGACTTTGATAGATGCATTATACTGATTGATTTTTTTGGAGCCTATTCAGCTTCAAAGGAGTTGCAGAGCAAATGCATGGAGTTGCATAAGCGGTGAAGGCTGGGTGTATTAATGTACGGAGTTACGGTCGATGCAAAGACAAGCCCTTTCTGTTGAGAGAGTGTTGAGGCAACAAAGAAACAAGTTGAGATGGAGGCATCCTGAAACAACATCTTTCCTGATCGAAGTTGGAAAGTGATCACCAAAACTACGTGGGGGTACACAAGTATTTTTGGCGCAAAGTTCATTTTTAGACTAAGGCTCATTTACTTGCACATATGGATCATGGTCTATGAGTTACAGGATGCTATTTATGGATGATTGGTCAAGTTGGTAAAAATAGATGGACCTCTATTTTTAGACATTGGGCGGTTTCTATTTTTACACTGCCGGGCTAAAAATAGAACAGTCAAATATTATTAACCCTTAATAATATTTAGACTATAAACATTATCTTATCCTCTTGGAGCACTTCAGTTTGATGCTTGGATGTGGCACATGCAGCTGACAGAAGGAAATACGCTTTTCCTAAGGGGTAGTTGAGCTATTGCATGGTTGACTTCAGTTAGAACTCATGTGGCAGAGTTTGGTGGAGTTGATGAGACAGTTGGTGGAGTTGTGTTCTGTTTAACTTAGTTGAACTAGTTGTATTTAGTCTAACTGAAAAATACACTAGTTATGAGTGGTGTGAATTAATTATTAATTAATTCACTAATTATTAACTCATAAATCAACTAAAGAACACATCAGTTAACTGCAATGCATGGATAGTTCAGTGGAGACCAGTGTTAGAGGTGGGTGAAAGGGTGAGTGTGACTATCAGTTGTGACTATACTTGTGCATGAGATTTGCACACACATTGATTGAGATTTCCAATGAGGATTGCGCAGTACAAGCCAAGGGGAATCGAACTTGGATCTCATCATTAATCAACTTTGATTGCACAGTAGAGGCAGGTAGACTTCTGGAGGAGATTTGAACCTGTGACTTGTTAATCTTCCGTGCTAGTTTGTGTGTAGCATTGAGATAGTGCTGAGAGCTATGAGAGCTTTGTGCTATGTATTGTTACATGTTAGCTATCATTATAATATACAAATAGTTGGGGGTTTTCAGCTATTGCTTTCCCCATTACATACTGTGTTGATATGTGTGCTTGACTATTGTGTTTATGTGCGCATGCGACTGTTTCTAATTTCCGCATATTGATGATCAATTGTAGAAGAGGTTATGCATTATGCATGAAGCTCAAATAGTGTGTAATCAGGATAATCTCGGTGAATAATTCATCTATTATTCAAATTTCTACATATTATGCATTCATACTTGACCCTATATAACATGATGATCTCAGATGGAGATGACTCTTTTTCTTGTTTCTTGTGAATGTCTTCATAACTCGATGATACCCTGACTGATAACTTTTTTGTGTGTGAAGGTGACTCTCTAATGTCTAAGTTGTTTCTACTAGTGGAATTCCTTCTTGAAGATGATGTATCCATTCTCTGTTGTAGACATGGCTCCATCACGCTTTCTGTGGGTGGAAAAAAATGATCTTAGGGATTTATGTTCTGACTGCACAGGTTGCTATAGGAGGAGTTGTCTCATTGTAGCAGTAATTTAATCCTCCTTTTAAGTATTCATATTGAATTTTAGTGTTAAGGGGAAGTGATGAAAGGATTGAGGATAGGGTCAAAGTCATGAGGAAGTGGTTTAGATGATGGAGGAATAAAGAACAAGGGTTTTTATGTTTTTTTTAGAGGTGTGATAGAGTAGAAATGTTGACCAAGTTTTGGCTACATGGAATGGATGGGAGATGAAGTAATCATTGGAGGACCCCATTTTATAATTTCTTAGAGGTATCATGGTATTATAGTTTTTTATTCTCATTGTATCCCCGTCCTTAAGCCTCACAGACCCATCCTGTAGTATTACAGGACCTCTTGTAACAATACGGGTTCCTCTTGTAGCATTACAACAAGGTAAAATTTGAGTTTCTTATTGATTAGATGGTAGAGAGAGATGGGTATGTGAGTTGAGAGTGTGTAAATGATGTGCATGGATGGAATAATGGAGGGAAACTTGTAGGTTTTGTCTTGTAGCCATAAAATCTGTCAATTGTGTTTAGTTCTGCAAAAGAAGAAGAATGTTAGCAGAAATGGTGTGAGAGATTCCTCCTTGTGCTCCTCTTTTCTCTTTTGTCTTTTTTGTTTTCCTCTTTTTTATTTTTTATTGAGACAAGAAGGTTGCCTATGTAGAGATTTTCAACCTGCATGCCTTCCTTAGGCGCTTAGAGGAGTTTTTAACTTGGATATATTTTATTTTTCTTTTTTCTCTTTTTTATTTCTCCTGGGATGCCTTAGAGAGGTTTTGAACCTTGGAGTTAGCCTCAGATGCGTCATAGATGATTTCATCCATGCCTTCTATCTTTTTTTTAAGGAATATTGTGGACTCAAAGCTATGAACCTTCTAATCACTTTTAATGTAAGATTCCTAAATTAGCTGCAACTAATAGGAATATTAATTTTTCCTTGTTTATTTTTGAATTTCATGGTTAATGAATAAATTGTAAAGGAGGACATGTAAAACTCCTGAAAACCAAGAATAAATCAATGCCTATGTGAACAGAGACATATCTGGGCTATTTAAATAAACTCTTGCAGGTGTGAATGGGTTTAAATCACAAGAGTGGGTCATCTTTGACCAATTCAACAACGTAGTCTAGATGCATTCAACCTCCTTGAGGGACATCACAGTTCTAGAAGGAGACTCTAAATGTGAAAGGGGCTAAACCAATGAAGTGGTTTAGGGTTTAGCAAGACTCCTATATTATAAAAGGAAGAGGAGGGCAGCAAGAGAAGGTTGTTGAAGATATCATTTTCTGAAGGTAGTTTCTTCTCAAACATCCCTTGTTGGGTCTTCCTATTTAGGAATCCCACCTCCTTCCTTGAGCAGCTCTTGGAGGAGACTTGTGCCATCTTTTCCACATCAGGATTTTAGGCCAAGCTTCACCTTACACCTATAGCACTGATCCTATGAGGTTTGAGCTATCCTTGTGAGTTGGAGCAGTGGAAGAAACTAGATCTGCTCAGATCTAGCTTATACTAGTGGCTCTTCTCAGTGAGTGTGTATTTTAACCTCCTGGAAGAGTTCATTAGCTGATTGTGCTTCAGATATACATCTTGTCATTAGGAAAATCATTCTTAGAGGCTACAACATTTTTTCTCTCCCTAGACAATGTTATTTTTAGATCTACAGCTGCAGGGTGTTTTGTCTACACTTTGGAGGAGATATCTCCGATGTTGGGATTCTTCCTCTCACTGTGGTGATCCATGGATTGGCCATCCAATCCATGTTATTTTTAGATATGATCTACTAAACCATTGTATTACTCATAAATTTCTGAATCATTCTGTAGATATGCAGTCTTAGATCTCAGATATACTCCCGGTGCTTCATGTTTTGAGCAAAACCCCAAGGGGAATGTATAGATCAACATTTCTTGTACACAGATCTGTATTAGATATAAATTTTTATGTATATATCTACTCTATATATGAATAATTAATAAACTACTACTTCAGCCCTAAAAATAATGCTGTCATGGTTATGCAGTCTTTTCTCATGTTTGTAGCACCTCATTTCTGTGGATTTTTCCTGTATTATCTCATTATTTCTCTTGTATACTGTATGGGATGTATAGAACATCTGATTTGATGTTATATATCTGATTTATAAACCTTCATATCATCCTCCTAATGTGATTCATTGGATCTACATTATTTCTAAAGCAGTCCTTTGCACAGAGCTTCACCCCCTCTCTTTGGGTGGTTTTCAGCTAGACTAGTTTGTGGGAGATCTGTTTAACCCACCTATTCTAATTTTATTTTTCTCTCCTTTTGGATTGAGATATTATATGATCTGATCTAAGGGATCCAGGAGCTACAAACTCATTTCTATGCACAGTATTCTCATAAGTGCGTTATTTCAGCAGGCTTGCTGAGCTGTTCCAATTTTGGAATATTACATTTAATTCTTTGTTGGTTGAACTGAAAAATTATTCCTTGAACAAAGGTATTATATATAAATTAAAATTATAACCATTTAAAATTATGGGAATACCTTCCTCATCAATGGATCTCATTTATAAAAATTCATTATCTTCTATATAGCTTCAACCTATAACCATTTACAAGTAGGGGAATACCTTCCTAATCAATTGATATGATCCAGACAAATTCATTTTCATGACACTTCTCTACTAGATATGGACCCAACCATTTTTTCATTAGCTTTCCCTTGAAATATTTGAACCTAGAATAATATAACAATGCCCAATATCCTTCATGAAAAGTATTTTCGATGATATGCTTGTCATGCCATATATTTCTTTGCAATTGTATGACCTCAGTGTGTAGGAGATCTCACATCCTTAACTCCTCTAATCCATTAAGTTGGAGAAAACTTTCTTGTTGTGTTGTGGTGAATTCTAAGTCCAACTGAGCTCCCATCCTGAAAGTGTTATATTAAAACTAAATAGAAAGCAAATACTTCTTCCCATAAACCAAGTCATATGGAGTGAAGCTAGTGGTGGTTTTACTAGTGGTGTTGTAGGCCCAAGAGGTATCTACTAGTCTATTTTCTGAATCTATCCTGCTAATAATAACAACCTTTGTTAGGATGCTTTTCAATGCTCTATTTGTGACCTCTACTTGCCCATTTTCTTGAGGGTGATAGGTAGTGGATGTCCTATGCTTGATATGGTGTTGCCTCATGATATCTTCAACCAGATTTAATGTGAATTATGCTCTTTGATCTGTGACTACCTCCATTGGATACCCAAACTTGTAGGAGATGTTTTCTCTTAAAAAATTAGCCACCTTATGCTTAGTTGTTTCTTTAACTGCCTTTGTCTCAACCCACTTTGTTAAGTAATTAGTGCATGCAATGTTATACTTATTCTTTCTTGATGGTGGATCAATTGGCCCAATTAAATCGATGCCCCACTTTTCAAATGGCTCTAAGGCCACTTGAGGTTGTAAGGGAATTTCATCCCTGGGTGTGGGTTTTCCCATCCTTTGGCACTGATCACACCTAATGGTGTATCTCCTTTCATATTAATGTAAACTGGGCCAATAGTAACCAACCTGTAAAACTTTAAAGTTTATCCTCTTAGCAACAAAATTACCCCTACAAGGTCCATCATGGCATGCTAAGAGGATGTCAAAGACCTATTCTTCCCCTTACACATCTCCTCAAAATATTATCTGGTCACAATATGAATATATTTCCCCCAATCCATGTGAAAGGGGAACTTTTCCTTACAATATTGGTTTTATCCTTGGATGAAAGATTAGGAGGAACCTCACAACAACCAAGTAGTTGGCTATGTTATAAAACCAAGGAAAAAGAACCAAGATGGTAAAGTGGATTTCATCTGGATTTTGATCATCCACAATCTCCTCATTATCTATAGTGAAGGTTAGTCTTGACATGTAATATGCATAATAGTTAAATCAAACTATTGTAAAAATAAAAACCATCTAATTATCATGGCATTAACATAAGGCTTCTTCATTAAATAATTAATGGTTGCATGATTAATATGGAGAAAATTTTGATACCCAGTGATATATTGCCTAGTATTTTTTAAATAATTTACTACACCTAAGAGTTATTTTTCAGTGATAGTGTAATTCAACTCAGCTTTAGAAAAATTCTTACTAATGAAATAGATAACATAAAGAAAATTATATTTTACTTGTCCTAAGGTTGCCCACACATTTTTATCCTATGCATCAGTGTGGATATGGAAATTCAATTCCCAGTTGTGACCCCTAAGGATGGGTGCAGTGGTCAAATTTTCTTTGAACACTTCAAGGGCCTCTTAATAGTTACTTGTCCAAAAAAAATCTAAATCCTTGGTGAGTAATCTAAACAAAGGTGAAGCAACTTTATTAAAATATTTTATGAACCTTCTATAATAACAAACTAATCCCAAGAAACTCTTGAAATCTCTTTTATTTTGAGGGATAGGGACCCTTTTGATGATGTAAATCTTGTTTGGGTCAAGTTGTACCCCTTCCTTGGATATGGAATGGCTATGGAAAATCCCTGCATTAAGAAATGATTCACATTTCTTAGGGCTCAATGAGAGATTAATTTAAATAAATCTATTCAATACTTTCCACAAATAAGAGAGAGCTTCGTGGAATTCAAACCCATAAGGATTGAAAGAATCCATGTATATCTCAACAGAGTCATGAATAATTTCAACAAAGATACTTAAATATTCCCCTTGAAAATTAGGAGGGGCATTGCAGATATCAAATGGAATAAATATATGGGAATAAGTTCCTAGGAGCATGTAAATATGGTCTTGTATTAGTCTTCAGGGCTGATCTAGGTCTAATTGTATCCACTAAATCCATCCAAGAAGGAAAATAATTTCCTTCCTGCAAGACCATATAGGAATTGGACAATGAAGCGAAAGGGAAAATGATATTTCTTTGTGGCTTTTTTAAGCTCTCTATAGTCAACAAAATTCCTCCACTTGCCATTCTTTTTTGGGACTAAAACTAGAGGGGACACCCACTCACTATATAAAATAGGGTATATCAGCCTTGCATCAAGAAAATTTTATAATTCTTTCTTCACAATGTCCTTAATAGTTTGGTTCATCCTCATCTGAGGTTGGTGCACAGTTTTCAATCCATATTTTATGTAAATATGATGAGTACAAACCAAGGGATGCACCATTTTCCTTTCCTTATAACATAAGAAAAGGAATCCAAGTGTTTTCTCGGTATATTGCATAATTATTCTTCTTGTTTGACTGAGAGAGAGAGGTTGGTATTTAATGTTTTGGATGGGCCAAACTCCACAATCTTGACATGTTCTGGACTTGAGTCAACCAAGTATAATTTAGTCTAGGGAATACTGCCATATTATTTCAGCGGTTCATGAATTCGTATGACAGTGGGAGGTTGGTTTTGTAAGATATAGTCAATGAGATCATATTCATGAGGTTTCCTTCCTCCTATAAAAAAATATAGAGTGCATATTAGGTAGGGGGTTGTGTGATAAAAATAATCCTCTTCCTCATCCTCTAAACACAACGGTAAATCATGTTCAATAGAAAGATGAGCAGGAGGATACAATAACAGTTGTTTTGATAAATTTCCATTCGTAATAGTCATGTTCCCATCCCTACAACTAATGTAGGCATTAACAGTGGCCAACCAAGGTCTTCCTAAGATTAGAGGATAACCATTAAACTTGGTTTTGGGTTGGAGAACCAAGAAACCAGTAGGATACTCCCAGGATTCAATGGATACCATCACATCTTCGAAAATTCCCTTAGAAACTACTTTGGATATGTCTGCAAGCTGCATCTTTGTGGTTGTCTTCCTCAAAGCACCTTGAGTATTGAGATTTACTATATTTTCCATATTCATTACATTGATTACAGTCCAAAAATCAATCAAGGTATTAGGGACCATAATTCCATCAATGTGCACATCCACTATTGGGTTTCCAGGGTTTAAGTATTTTGGTAAGATCGCCTTCCCAAGAATTAGATGAAATAGTTGGCCAACAACATTTATGGTGGGGGAATTTATTTTTCTTCTCCAAGGGTTTTTGAAACATTTCTCCTTGATAATCATATTATAGATTGGAACATCTTAGTGGAATGGAGAAGGGGTATATTAACACATAAATTATTCAACTCTCCTAGAATTTCAACCTCTTCAGGGGTGTGATGGCTAGGGTGGATTAAACTTTAAGGGAAGGGAGGAGGATTGGCTTGAGGAGAACTCTCTTCCATTTCTTCTTAAAGCTCTCCTGAAGGTGGATGATTATCAGGGATCACTCTCCCAGACCAAAGGTTGATCTCCTGGATTTCCACAACATATGTAGGATGTGATGTATCTCCACTGTAGACCTGTTGTGACTGATTATTGTTTAGGTTTGGATTGGGTTGAGCAGCCATTTGAGGTTTCTTAGGTGGAATAAGATGAGTGAGTTTTGGTTTAGGTAGGGATGAAGGCAGTAAAGTAGGAGGTTGGTTGGTTTGAGGCCTCCATCCTTGTGATGGGTTTCCCCATTGAGAATATTGTGGAGGATATGGATGAAAGGGATGGTTGATAGGATCAGGAGGATATGGAGGGCCAAGAAGGAAGCATGGACCATGATGGATGAGTGGAAGGGCACCAAGGATGGAAAGGTGCATTCTGATTTTGATTGTGACAAAAGTAATGTGCACCTTGCATGCCTTGTTGATATGGCTGAGGTTCTTGAGGCCTTATTTTATTAATGAATCAAAGTTGCTCTGACCCACCTTCTGCCCCTTGGTATACAACTTTTAGGCCTAGAAAAGAGGGGCATATATCTATTGAATAATTATCTTAATATAATAGGAAGAATTCTATGAAATTCAATGGGAATCCATTCTTAGGATGCCTTTTAGCTCATATAGGGTGGAAAATATCTAACTGATCCTGTGGATCAAATTTCTGCTCAAAATTCAAAGTTCTCATAATGGAAGAAAACTAATGCTCTTGCGTAGATACCGTCATTACGAATTTGGAACAATTCATTTCATGAAAAATTGACTCTGTATGCTCCTCTAATCGTGATCTTTTCGTTTGGGTAAACAACAAATTTTTTTTTTTGGATGTATAGGGTTTCCCAATCAGTAGTCTGTACTGCTCACGGGACCTTAACTATGCATGGTTGACTCGATTTTTTTAGCCTATGGAAGTGCACCACTTGTCACATTCAAATTGGTTTTAATTTGGAGCGTTTTCATTGGTTGTTGGTTAGAACAACCAGGGAACGCCACATGGGCCAACCAGAGGTCACCGCGTGGTGCCCTAGTGGCGGACCCAAATTTTGGTATTGGCAAAAAGCACTCATATGGAATTGAACACAAAACCTTTGAGTAGCAAGACCGACACCCTACCAACACGCCACATAATTTCGCTTAACATGTATAGTTCAGAATTTAATATAAATTTTATGGTGGTCGTGTTTGGGGGGTGGGTTGAGCCTAGCCCCAGCACTGGTCACCACGCCCATGAGAAAATAAATGGGAAGGACCAGGGGGCAGGGCTTAGCTCGCACCCCCGATTTATAATAAAATATTCGGTCCATATGAAACATTGGGCGAATTAGGTATCCCACAAATTGTGCAAGTGGTTGGATAAAAAATCGTTTAGTTAGCGCTTTTTGGGGTGAAATTGTAGAAAGGTTTGTAGGCAGGTCGAAATTTGGTGGAAAACTTGTGGAGATCATAACCTGTTCAATTTTTATCCTTTTTGGGAGTAGAAAGAGGCTAGACATGGGTTTTTGAGTGCTCTAAAGTCATTGGAGCTATCATAACAACTATTTGAGCACTGAAATTGTATGTAAACACCATTTTTTAGCATAATGAAAGAGGCCCAACCATTGGAAGTTGGACTAGGAGATGTAGCCTAAGAGGGGTGAACTCTTTCATCAATTATTGTTGTGTGTTTTTTTTTATGGTGATATTGTCTCTTTTTTACTGCAAAAACCATGTTTAATTTTCATGTTTATGTGTTTCATAATTTGATAAAAGAGGCTTAAAACCCTAAGTTAATCACTTACAAAATTTACATAATCCTCAAGAAACTTCACATACAGATCAGTTTTCTATTAGAGCTCAGGTTTTATTTGTTGCTGTGAGGGTTTAATTTTTTGAAATTTTATGTGATTATTACAAGGTTGAAGCTCAAAAGAGGATAATGAAAGCTTGTGGTTTCAAGTCCTCAAGTTAGGTCAAGGATAAGGAGATAAATTTTGCCACAATATCCACCACAAATTCTAACTTGATTTGCAGTTGAAGCTTCAGAAAGTATGTCACATGAAGGAGAGCCTGAAAATATGTTAGAGGATGAAAAGTACTCTAGGAAATAAATATTTGATATGATACAATTGGTGAAATTTTTCTATGAGGAGAGAAACACAAGGTTGCAAGGTGAGAGCTCCAATTATCCAAAGGGTGCCAAGTCTTCAAAAGGAGAGGGAGGAGATGGAGAAAAGCCTCCAAAAGGTAATGGATATGGTGACAAACTACCTTTGACACCACCATTCTCTTCACCTCCATCCCGACCACCATATTCACCATCATCCTCTTCCACAACAAGCCCTTCAAAAATACCTCCACATTCTCCAAAAGGTCATGGTAAAACACCATTTTTGAAGCTTAACATTAATTTTGATTATCCTATGTATGATGGAGAGGTAGATGATGAAATATTCGATAATTCGGTATGTCATCTAGAAGTGTATTGCAGGATACAAAGAATCAAGGATGATGACACCACGATTCAACTTGCTTCGCTAAGATTGGAAAGTGTGACTCTTATTTGGTGGGAAGCCAAAAATCAAGAGGACATGAAGATAAATGGTAAGGTCTTAACCTCCTAAAATTATTTTTTTGCTACCTTCAGAAGACAATTTTATCCATTAGCTTACATGTAAAAGGCTAAAGTGGACTGGAAAATATTTTGGAAAGGTAAAGGACAAAGTGTGTAAAGTTGTACTCAAAAATTTAGGAGAAGAGCACTAATTTTGGGTTTATATTTGACATGATCTTAAGTAAAATTTTTGAAATATATTGGAGGTTTTCATAATTTCCTCAGAAATACTATTCTCATGTTTAATCCTTAAAATTTACATGAAGTTTTTGTACAAGCTACACATCTAGAGGCAAGAGGGAAACATGTTTCAAATGAGACAAGTGAGGATAACTTTCAGTATAGAGAAAAATGAAAGGGTAAGTTCAAGGGTAAAGGTAAGAAGAATGCATCCATAAAGTTGGAGAATGAAAAACTCACATGAATTTTTTTTCTTAAATATGGCCATGCTTAATATTATTGTTGGAAACTCCATCCAGAGATGAGACCCAACAAGCTTACAAATAAGGAGAAGGAGAAGACAACTACAACAATAACACATGATTTAGGTTCTAATTCCAGAGATGAAACAAAGATCACAACAATGGGTTTGAAAGGTATGTATATTTCAAGTACTAGTTCTTCAATTTGTCTCAATAGTAATCAAGATGAAGAAACAATAATTGATATTTTCCATGTTAGATTTATTTTAAAGCATACCAAGATTGACACCTTATTTGATAGTGGTTCACAAGAAAATATTATTTTTGAAGACCGAGTCAAGAAGTTGAATTTAGAGACCATTCCTTATCCAAGACCTTATCCTTTAGGTTGGATATGTACAAATGAAAATTTGGAGGTGACAAGGAAGTGCATACTTAAATTTGCAATCAGTGCAAAATTTCTTCATGAAGTTGAACTTGATGTTGTTCCAATTGATATTTTTGGTATGGTTTTGGGTATCACATATGTTTATGATCGGAGAGAAATATTTCATCTCCATGAGAATATGTATCACTTGTTCAAGGATGGGATTGAGTACATTGTTAGAGAACATAGTAAGAATATGAATTAGTCTCTTATGCATGCTAGACAAATGAAGAGAATTGTGAATGCTAGTCAAAAGTTTTCTTTGTTAATGTTCAAGCATGAAGATGTTGTGAATGAGGCCTTTCAAGGAGATGCATCAAATGTGAAATTTTATTTCATTGAGGTTGCTAATGTTTTTGATAAGATGTTTCAGGATTCTAACATGTTGCCTCCAAAAATAGGTAAACAAGATGAGGTAAAATTGCAAAAACATGCATCATTGCTGAACAATGATGTGAACAAGATGCCAGTGCAAGAAAGTTGAAAGGTCAAAGAGAAAGCACTAAAGATATTTGAAAAATAGGGAATTGGGTTCAAGAGTTCTTCTTGTGGGTTTCAAAAAACCTTTTATTTGAAATGGGATGTTTCACGGTGTTGGCCATCATATTTCATCAAGATTCGAGCCAAGCACAAGGAGATACCTATTCAACATTGTCATGTCGACATTGTTCAAGGTGAGAATAATTTGAAGTTGTTTAAGCTTTCTTTGATTGACGACCAAGGAGGTAATGTGGTTTTCCTTCAAGGATAGTTTTCTATTTTCCAAATTCTAGGAAATTGTAGCAATATGGTATCTATAACAACAAGGTCACTAAAGTTAGGGAAAATGATCAGTTTTCAAGAAAATATCAAAATGTCGCATTCAAGCAATAATTAGTGGATAAAGAATGGAAAGGTGAGGAAGTTTAACCGTCATATATTTAATGATAGATAAACATATTTTGGAGGCCAAAAGCTTCTAGTGGGGAGGAATGATCCAGTGGATCAAATTTATGCTCAAAATTCAAAGTTCTCAGAATGGAACGAAACCAATGCGCTTGTGTAGATCTCATCATTTTGAATCTAGTGTAATTTGGTTAAGGAAAAACCAACTCTATATGCTCCTGCAATAACGATCTGTTCATTTCGGTAAAAAAATATATATATTTTGGATGTATAAGGCTACCCAGTTAATAGTCCGTACTGCTACCTGGACCCTGAATGTGCATGGTCGACTTGAATTTTTTGGCCTATGGAAATGGGCCACTTATCGCATTCAAATTGGTTTTAATTTGGAGTGTTTTCATTGATTGTTGGTTAGACCAAACAAGGACTGCCACGTGGGCCCTCTAGAGGTCACCAAATGGTGCCCTAGTGGCCAACCAAAATTTGGGTATTGGCGGAAAGCACTCCAACGAAATTTAACACAAAACATATGAGTAGCAAAACAGATGTCCTATCAACATGCCACACAATTTCACTTAACATTTATAGTTCAACACTTTCATATTAAATTTATGTTGGTTTTGTTTGGGGGATGGGTCAGGGCTAGCCCCAGCCCTAGTCACTGCACCCACAGGAAAATAAAGGGGTGGGATCAGGGTCGAGGGCTTAGATATTCAGTCCATAGGAAAGATTAGGAGAATTAAGTATCCCACAAATTGCGTCGGTGGTTCGAGAAAAAGTCACTTACTTAGCGCTTTTTCGGATGAAATTGTAGGATGGTTTGCAGGCATGTTGTAATTGTAGGATGAATTGCTGGAAAACTTGTGGAGATCATAAAATATTCATTTTTTATCCTTTTTGGGAGTAGAAAGAGGCTAGATAGGTTTTTTGAGTGCTTTGAAGCCATTGGAGCTATCAAAAAACCATTTCAGTACTATAATTGTATGTAAGAACCATTTTTTAAGCATAATGAAAGAATCCCAACCATTGGAAGCTAGAACGGGAGATGTAGGCTAGGAGGGTTGAACTCCTTCATCAATTGTTGCTGTGTGTTTGCTGTTTTGGTGATATTGTCTCGTGTTTACTGTAAAAGCTGAGTTTAATTTTCATGTTTATCTGTTTAATAATTTCATAAAAGAGGCTTAAAACACTAACTTAATCACTTGAAAAATTTACATTATCTTCAAGCAACTTCACATACAGATCATTAATGCATTGTCTGTTTCCTCTTTATTTATTTTGATTTGCATGGTATCCCTTTGCAATGCACCGGTATTCAACATTTCACCCTTGAAATCCTCCAACATGTTACCTATCTAATTCTTGATGGATGTGGTGGAGTGAGAGGAACTACCAAGCCTTGACTAGACCTACCCTTTTTCCTAGAAGCCTTAGAGTGATTCTTGAATATAGTTTTTATGTCATCATAAGGTAGTTAGTAGATGTGTCCTCCGGATAGAATGTTGAGGGTTTCCATCACTTCTTCCCTGATCCCTCATAGTAGGAATAACTTGAGTGACTCAGGATCAAGGGTATAGTTGGCCCTCCTATAATTGAGTTGGAATGTTTCCTCATAGTCCTCCAAGGATTAATCATGTCCAAGAGTCATCCTAAAGATTCATTCCTTGGTTTATTTGGACCTATAATATTCATTGTAATTACTACTAAAGGCTTGTTGCATTTGGACCTAGCTAGTGATGCTACCCCCAGGCAGACCCATAAACTAGTGCAAGGCTACATCCTTAAGGATAGAGGGGAAAAAATCCAGCCTCTTCTCATTAGAGGAATATTCATAGGTCCAAAAGACAACACAAAATTCAAACATGAAGGTGGAATGATCCTTATAGGTTAGTCCATGTAAGTGTGGAAGTGAAGTAGGGCTTATATTCTTCGTTATAGCCTCTCCATTAGTTTCTATGATGGGTAAAATCTCATTTTTTTTTGTTTTCAGCCATAATTTGGGTAGGTGAAGTGGGTTATTCTTCTTCCCCAATATGTTCTTAAAATTTTTTAGGTTTCTCACCGAGAGGGTCTTTTAACTCCCCTGTAGTGATAGAGGGAATTTCAAAGTCACTGAAGAAGAGTGAAGTTTGACTACTTGAGGGTGTGGGGATTTTTGGTAAAAAATTTCTGTGGTTATCCCTACTCCTAAGATGCATGAAAGTTTTTTTTTCACCTTTTTTTTCTTCAAAGAAACAAGATTAACTATGAAACGGAAAACAATGCTTAAGAAGAAAAAGCACCTACTTATACACCTCCCCGACAAAGACGACAAAAAATTTGGTGAGCCATGGTATTGCACCAAGAGTGTTGCAATTCCCAAGGGATCCTCAACTCAAATTATCAACCGGACATTCATACAAACTTAGAGGTGACAATGCCATATGAACAGTAGGTTAGATTATACTCATGCCACCCTTAGTCATGAAATTTGATGAATTTGTTCAAATATCATTCCTCCAACTTAAATATAGTGAAAGCTTACTAATGGAAGCACAATTGAAAAGTGATTCTAAATATGAAAGTAAAAATTCCATTTTTTGAAGTTGTAGATGATAATTAACATTACACGAAAGTGAAAAGGCTAATATACTTGCAGAAGTAAGTATATTATATCTTGAATAATTCATAAAATAAGTAACACATTTTCATGTATCATTTATCTACTTCACACTTGCCTGAAAATCAGAAGTCTAACTTGTATCATGCTTGTGATTGAAAAACACTAATTCTACTATGTTTTGCAGTGAGGAAAAGTGGTGGTTGGAGTGGTCTAGGATTTTCTTTTGATCATAAAATCACAACTTGGGGTAATTATTCATCTTGAATAAGCTAATATTGAAGTGGGGAGAAAAAAAGGTGAAGGAAAATGATTTTATAGGCCCGCTATAGGTGCTACTACAAGAGGTCTTGTATTGCTACCGAAGGACCTGTAATGCTACAAGAGGGGTTCTGAGAGCCTTTTTAGGGTGAATAGGATTTATTGAGGGCATAAATGGGTGGATGAAGGTAGGAGGGAGTGGAGGAAGGTTTGGGAAGCCTCCTAGCCAAGCCAGATACCTCTCAGATGTCCATCTTACACCTGGATGAATGCCTACGGTGTCCTTAATTTACTATGCAGAGTGATTGCAGAAAAATAGTTTTCGGAGAAGAATTGAGGAATGGAAAGATAATATGGAGAAGTCCAAAATGGAGATGAAATAGGTAACCCCCCTGAAGATAAACACAACCTTGTCGCTAGCCACATACATACATCCATTGATTTTTAACACAGTGATATAAACCATGTTGGAAAAGCTGAGTTGAATTTGAATAACATTTATTCTATTCCACAAAACTATTCTGATTACTGAATTTATTCTTAAATTACAGAAATTAAAAATGAAGAAGGAAAAATAACATCTATCTATTTCCAAGAAATCATAAACATAATGTTTTTGGAATGATATTGTAAATTTTTCCAACCCTTCTCCCACAAGGCGGGTGATATGGAAACTTGCAATCACAAGTTTTTATAGCTTAACCGCTACTACAATGAAAGAAAGATGTGAAATTTTTGAAACTAAGAAAAAAACATAAATACAAAAGAGAGACCAAAGACTATAGGTTGGGCCCAAACCCAAGGGTCACAGCCCTTTTAAATTAACTCAAATGCAACTTAATAACCAACTTCTCATTATCAGAAAATAACAGTCTTATACGTCACATGAAAATTAACAATGACAATGTCAATCTATTATCTCAATAGCTACTCCTAGCTGAATAAAAAATTTGAATCCTAATGATATTTTCATCTTGTTTATTTATACAAAAGGGTAGATCATAGAAGCTCCCCTGAAAATAGGAGTGATTCCCTCCTTGACCTCGGAAATGGTGGATATGGTTCTTCTTGAGCTTCACTTGTAGTAGGAGTTACTCGGTTATCAATGAATTCGAACTGGTGAGAGAGGATGTTGTGATCTTGAGCTGAGTTAGGGAGTTAAGGAGGTGTATAAACCTCGTATATTCTCTCTTTGTTGTCTCCATCAAGCCCCTACAAAGTAAATGCATCAAAAATGATTTCTATTCCTGCAATTAAACCACATTAGGCCACATACTAGGACAACCACCTTTTACTCTTCTTTCTAAGAATATTATAACACAAAATGTGAATTAATGTGAGAAAATGATAGTTTTAAGGATGGAGGATTGCATAATTATCTTGGGACTCATTATACCCCTCACTCAATCTCATATAAGGGAGTCTATCCCTTAAGAATTTTCATAAAATCTTACAAATAAATATCATTTATATACAACATATCTAGCTAGAATATATTACAATCATCTTGATATCATTCACCGACATATCCTCAATATTTATGTTTTTGTGGCCTAGTTGTTTCCATTAATGGATCTTCCTGCAACTGACATTCCTCAGTCTGCATGGACTTGTTACCAGTCACAATGTTAAACATAATATATCCTTTACATATGTCACCATCCTCCCCTTCCATTGTTGTCTTCAAAAAACTTTGATATCATGATTAGTTAAGTATAAACCTACAAATAATCAATATTTATCACTGATGCTTCAATATCTATTTGTGTGCATATATAAACATAAATAGAATATCATGCCATGTCTTCTTTAACATCATTTCACACACATTAATAAATACATATGACTATAAAAAAAATCTATAGATAAATGCCACTAATTTGTTATTCCCCTCACACATGATTCCACATTATTTTCAAAATAAAAAATGTTACAACTATCCTTATTCTTTTAAAGGGAAGTAGCACACTAACTATGGTTTTCCATAAGAATATATAAACTTTTCACAATAGTTGTTATTCCTGCATGCATATACACAATCTTTTCCCAAAAGGAAACTAACATAATCGTGCATGAAAATGCATAATATTTCCAAGAAATATATATCAATCATTTAATATTTTCATGCATGAAAAGCACATTTCTTACTCTATAATCCTACCACAATTAGATATTCTTTTGTGGATGTAAATACCCATTTATTTTTCCAAAGTCATGGAAAAATAGTTTTTCTTTCATTGTGCAATGTTCAGATGTAACCCTTTTCAAGGAAAACAACTTAGGTAATTTAATTCTCTTCCACACAAAAGGCATGAATTTTTTTCCAAGAAATGCACAACAAATATTTTCAAGAAAATAAATATATTTAACCTATGCTCATGAACACAAGAACCGTGACAGTTTTCCAAGTATTTTTAACACAATTAAAACATGTAAGGACATGTTTTTTTTTTCAAGAGATAATAAATTAGTTATTATTTATGTGCACATTTCCTTCCAACAAACTAATACAATATTTATTAGTTATGTGCACAAATTTAATTCGAAGAAACTAATACAATAATTATTATTTATCTACAAAAACTCCTTTCTAGGAAACTAATACAATAGTTATTAAAACACACACACTTTCAAAGAAATTTGACCAATAACTATTTTTGTATGGCTTCTTTATCTTATTGTATTCAGGTTTTCATGTTTTGTTTTTCAAGAACTCAAATACATAGTAGATATTTTTCTTGCATTTAATTTCCCATTAAATTAAATGCACAAACATGTAAGCACATGCTTTTTTTTCAAGAGCTAATAAATTAGTTATTATTTATCTGCACAATTCCTTGCAACAAACTAATACAATATTTATTAGTTATGTGCACAAATTTATTTCCAAGAAACTAATACAATAATTATTATTTATCTTCACAAACTCCTTTCTAGGAAAATAATACAATAGTTATTAAAACACACACACTTTCAAAGAAATCTGACCAATAACTAGTTTTGTATGGCTTCTTTACCTTAATGTATGTAGGTTTTCATGTTTTCTTTTTCAAGAACTCAAATACATAGTAGATATTTTTCTTGCATTTAATTTCCCAATAAATTAAATGCACAAACATGTAAGCACATGTTTTTTTTTCAAGAGCTAATAAATTAGTTATTATTTATGTGCACACTTCCTTCCAACAAAATAATACAATATTTATTAGTTATGTGCAAAAATTTCGTTCCAAGAAACTAATACAATAATTATTATTTATGTGCAGAAAATCCTTTCTAGGAAACTAATACAATGGTTATTAAAACACACACACTTTCAAAGAAATATGACCAATAACTAGTTTTGTATGGCTTCTTTATCTTACTGTATGAAAGTTTAAATTTTTCTTTTTCAAGAACTCAAATACATAGTAGATATTTTTCTTGCATTTAATTTCCCAATAAATTAAATGCATAAAAACTATTCCTTGCATGGAAAGATGTAGTTCTTTTCCAAAATTGAAATGTCTAACAACTAGTTTTATTGCATATATATATATATATATATATATATCTATATATATATATGTATGTATGTATGTATGTATGTATGTATGTATGTATGTATGTACATACATACATACATACATATACATATACATATACATATATAACATGTATTTCTATCTTTTATGTGCAATTTTTCCATGTCTTATTTTCTAGGAGCTATTTAAAATGAATAGAAAAATAAACATATATATGTTTATTTTCTTTTCAAAGAAAACTAACCTAGTTTCTTTTCTCTGTATATACAAAATTTCATGAAATTTTTTCAAGAAAACCCATTAATTTATCTTAGAACCCATGAAATGTTTTTCAAGAATTTAACTACTTAACTCTTATTCATTCTTAAGAACTTATGAAAAATATTTTCAAGAGTTAAACAATTTAATTCACATATGACAAAGCTTTTCAAGCGTTAAATAAAGTAACTCACATACCTCATGGGCAAAAAGACATGATGTTCAACATACCATGGACGAGGAGGAAAATTATGATTTCCAAAACTGCAACAACATGGAATCCATTCATTTGTGACTTCGCCTAAAATTATTTTAGAATATTATGGAAATATCCACTCCAGTTTCTTTTAGGGAATAATAGAATATAGAAGGAACAAGTAGCATCAAAGAGATGTCTTATGCCAACTCTGTCATTGGACTCGAATGAAAGCCTCCCTAACAATCGAAAATATTCATGGAGAATGGATTGATTATAACTATTGTTGACCTGACTATAAACAATGATAGGTTTTGAGCCAACAGAGTCTGGAAAGCAATCAATGATGACCCCCTTCAATGGATCGATATGCATCTCTTGAATAAACCCCCAGAGATGAGACATAAATTGTTTAAAACATAATTGTTTCGTACTCCTTGTATTATTTTCAAACTAAATTGTAACTATTCTTTATGGTAACTATTGTTAAACATGTAATTAAAAATATTCTATGAATATTTATTTTTGTTAATCATTAACAATATTTTCAAATAGTCAAAGTGATATTACATACTCCCCCCTTGAAGTTAACACCGTCCTCGATGTTTGTCATTAGTTTTTAATCGGGATATAATAATCTAAACAACCAAAATGATATCCTTCCCCTCAAAAGTGAAGGATTTCATTTCCATGAAATACCAATAATAAAAAATAGTAATATTTTATCAATAGTCATAAGAATTTACAACTACAAAAAAATGCAATTTATACTTTCCATCACTTAGCCATTATTCAATTTTTAGAAATGAAAACAAAATCTATATACCAGCTTACCATTGCTTACCAATTACTCCTGGAAATCATGGTCGCTTTATGTAAAAAATTTAACTATAGGTGGTTTCATAGCCTCCATGGAAAGCATCTTGTAATATATGATAAAAAAATTCGATCACATTAGTCACAACATTTTCAATCAAATGATATACTTTTAACTATCAATCAATTATGCAATCTCGGGTATTATTTTAATCATAGTACTTCTATGAGTACTAAGAGAACACTTATTTCTCTAATCATCAAAATGATCAATAACTCCACCAAGTGGATATTTCCTTAGCTCCTACTAAAGACATCCATATAGTACTTCTACGACTACTCAAAGAACATGTATATCTCTTTAATCATTGAAATGATCAATAATTTCACCAAGTGCATATTGTGTTAGCCCCTGCTAAGACATTCACAAGATTGTTAATACAATAAAGGAATCTACACTCCCAGTAATTTCTTAACCAATACTACGCTCCTTTCCTGTCAGGATGTACATCAAATTCTTACACAATTATATAGAAAAATTATTTTTAACATAACACAAAACTAATTAGTTAGTTTTTTTTATGCTATGAGAACTAGAGTAGGATAAAGAAGTATCCTCCCAACCTATGGGAACTAAGTTCCACAACCAAATTGAGCCATTTTCACATCTAGGTCCAATATGGAATTCCACTAGCCAACTAGGTCAAAACTTTCAATGACCACACAGGGTCCAATACATTATTCCTCTTGGAAACATCCTACCTATTCCTCTGACAACATCCCTTCTATGAGGAATTTTAGGCCTCCTCAACAGATTTTCCTGAGGATTTTTTCCCCTCTTCACCATCTTGGACAACCCTTACTGAGATCATCTATCTCTAGGGAGATTAAATCTGAGAAGGAAACTACCATCAACCCATACGATAAAGAAACCACCATCAACCCAAGGCCTCTTATCCTTTCAAAAATATTCATAACTATTTGGTATGTTTTATTTTCTTTTAGCACCTTTTCCCATTGTAATTTACGTAACAGACCATATCCACATTATCATTAAAAAAGGGAAAATTGTATGTATATTATGCATTCATACTTGACCCTTAGCATTGGTCCCACAATGTGTAAAAGTAAGTTGAAAAGAAAACATATCTGGCATCCCATACTATTCAGGTGATTTTTATTTCAACTTTTTCATATAATAACCATCATGAAATTTAGAAAAACATTGTAATATCCTACATATCATAACATTATACTTTCTCATTTGTGTTTACAAAACACATTGCAATGTTTTACCTTTCAAAAGTACTTATGTACCATGTTTTTATTAATCTAACTATGCTTAACCACATCGAAAATATTAGTCACAATTGTTTTTAATAAAATCATACCTTCCAAAAAATAGTATAATACTCAAAAAATCCATCAAATGTATTCAAGATGCATTTTATTTCACATGCATCAAAGTTCTCAATATTTCAACATAGTAGAAATGTACTAGTCTTGTTATTTTCAGAAGCCACTTTCATGCATTATAGAAAGCATAACAAGTAAGGATATATATTCCATATGTTACATCCAAGAAAATTTAAATCGATGTTTTCCATGAATTTGTTTTTCCAAAACAATATTTAAGGGAATAACACTTTAATCATTAAAATTCCCATAGTTTCTAACTTATGCATCATTTAATTTCATTTATGCGTATGCATTTAATCAACAATCACTAATGCATACCAGCTAACATCACTCTCAAAACATCAATTCATAGAGTTGTGAGGCTTAAACAAACAAGGTAATCAACATAATATGATTACTAATATGATTAAATTTTTAGAACCATTAAATCAATAACTTTAATTACATTAACATATCATGATCCAAGTTCTTGTCACCTTTGAGAAATTATAGTAATATATATGCATTGTTTAAACAAATATTCACATTCACAATCATTCTAGTTTCATGCATCAAATATTGTCACGCATAAATGTATATGAAAATATTTATTTATATAAAACACTAATTTATCATCAATATGTAATTGTCAATAACCATTGTGGTAACAATCCAAACATGCCTAATTTTCCACTATTAATTGTTACCAACAGACCAGCAACATGAAATAAAATACCACAATCAGTTGTTTACAACTTGCAATAATCTATAATCAAAACCGATTCATGCATATAAGGTTTAATAGTCAGTCATGCAACACTAACTAATCAATACTACCAACCATCTTAAATTCAACCTTGACAAGACTAGATAATTTTTTAACCATTACAATAAAGACTTACCACTTGAGTTATTGTTTATCCTTAACTTCTAAAGGGGTTCTTTCAATGTCTTTTAAAAATTCTACTGTTGTCTTTAAGGATAAAACCACCTTTATTCATTCATTTTTTTGACATAGAGTCACCATATGCATTCATTATTCATAAAAATTGCATGGTAAATTTATTCATGTTCTTTAAATATACCCCTAACGTTGTCATGTATGAAAATGTTGGTAGTAAATTTTCATTATCACTAGTGAATGATCAAGGTTTTTTTTTATAAATGAAACAAAAATTTTATTCTCTTTAATATGCATATAAATTCAAATGTCATAAGCATAGTTTTACAACATACTTTATGACTTACTACTCTTCATTGCAGTTATAAAAATGCATTATGCATCTCATGTCAAGGTACTGTACTACATATATTGTTATGTATTTCTTTAGAGTCATACTTGAGATGATGTCCACTAGTATCATGCCTCTATTTTATTTTCGCAAAGAAATTCCCAGAAGGTGCCTATGCTGCAACACTCAACTTTGATACCGCTTGTAACATCCCCTAGTAACCTCACATGAAAATGCACCGAGTTAGAAAATGTTTACAACATTTTCCATCGTGTAATTTTATGAATTACTTTCCATATTACTTCAATGAACATTAGATAAACCATCATCATTACATAGAGTAATATTGAGTAGAGGAATAATAAGTTACACAACCATTAACTGCCACTGTTGTTGCATATTAACTTAAACTTCTTGATGTAATATTGCATCAATTCCATGACTCTTTTAACTCAGTTAGTTAATCACATACTTGATATTATAAATGTCACACAATGCAAGGAATCAACATCAGTAAAATGGCACAAAAGGAAACCACATCATTAGACAACGATATACCCTGGAAACATTGTAGGGTGACAACCAACAACCATTTAATGTTTTATTAAATGCTTATGGGGGTGTTCACCCCTCACTCAATGAATTTTATGGGATTCCACCCCTTAAACATTATAAAAAAATATTATAAATAAATATCTTTTAAACACAATATATTTAACTTAAATCTATTACAATCATCGTGTATCATTTACCCACAATTCCTCAACCTTTATGTCTTTTTGGCCTAGTTTTTCCCATTATAGGATCATCCTGCAACTGATATTACTCAATCTGCATGGATTTGTTATTAGTCATAATGTTAAACATAATATATCCTTTGCATATGACGCCATCCTTCTATGCCAATTATGTCGTCAACAAACTTCAATATCACGATTAGTTAAGCATTACTCGACCAATTTAATCAATCTTCATTAGTTATGATTCAACATCTATTCGTGTGCATACATAAAACATAAGCAAAATATCATGCTATGTATTCTTTAACATCACCGCACATAAATTAATAGAAACATATAGCTATCAAGCATGTCTATAAATAATTTCCACTTAATTTTTATTTCCCCAACACATGAGTCCACATTCTTTTCAAAAGAAAATCCATTACAGCTATCCTTATTCTTTCAAAGGGATGTAGCACACTAGCTATGGTTTTCCATGCAAATACATAAATTTTTCACAATTGTTGTTATTCCTACATGCAGATACATAATGTTTTCTCAAAAGGAAACTAACATAATCTTGCATGCAAATGCATAATATTTCCAAGAAACATATCTCAATAAAATATTATTTTCATGCATGCAAAGCATATTTCTTACTCTAGAATCCTATCACAATTAGCTATTCTTTTTTGGAAGTAAATAAAATTTCCTTTTCCAAAGTTATGGAAAAATTATTTCGTTATGTGAGGTTCACATGTAACCATTTTCAAGTAAAATGACTTAGATAATTTAACATTTTTCCACATAAAAGCCATGAAAACTTTTCCAAGAAATGCACAACAAATCTTTCAAGAAAATAAATATATTTATCCTATGCTCATTCACACAATAACCATAGTATTTTTCCAAGAATTTCTAACACAATTAAAACATGCAAGAACATGTTTCTTTTTTTTCAAGAGCTAATAAATTAGTTATTATTTATGTGCACAATTTCTTTCCAATAAAATAATATAATAATGATTAGTTATGTGTAGATTTTCCTTTCCAAAACACTAATATAATAGATATTAAAACACACGTATTTTCCAAGAAATATTACCAATATCTAGTTTTCATGGCTTCTTTATCTTCTTGTATGTAGGGTTTCATGCATTCATTTTCAAGAACTCAAATACATAGTAGTTATATATATATATATATATATATATATATATATATATATATATATATATTCTTTTCCAACAGTTTATTTCTAGTAACTAATAAAGAAAGTCATATATTGTTTTAGAGAAATTCTAACATAATAGTTGTTCATTTTATGCACACACACACATATATATATATTGTTTTTAAGATATGACATGTATTTCTATATTTTAAATGCAAGGTTTCCATGTATTATTTCATGAGAGCTCTTTTAAATGATTAGAAAAATAAACACACACACACACACACACACACATACACACACACACACACACACACACACATATATATTTATTTCTTTTTCGAAGAAAAGGAACCTAGGTTCCTACCTTTGTATGAAAAAAAATTCATGAAAAATTTTCAAGGAAACTCATTAACTTATCTTCGAACCCATGAAATATTTTTCAATAATTTAACTATTTAAATATTATTTGTTCTTAAGAACTTATGAAAAATATTATCAAGAGTTAAGCCAAATGAACTCATACATAAAAAATATTTCTAAGAGTTAAAAAAATTAACTCACATACCTCACGGGCACAAATACATATTGTTAAAAATGCCATGGACGAGGTGGAAAATTGTGATTTCCAAAACTGCAGCAACATGGAGTCCTTTCATCTCTGGCTTCACCAAAGTTATTTTATAATATTACGTAAATCTCCACTCTAGTTACTTTTAACGAATAATAGAATACATAATGAATAAGTAACATCAAAGAGATTTCCCCTAGATTCGGGTGACAGCAGAAGTAAGCATGTTTATTGCCTCTCCCATGCTCAAGAGGACGAAGATATGCAATGCAGGTCTTCACTCGACGTGGAACCACACTCTTGAAGTCATCTGCGTGAGATGAAAGAGATAGGGCATAATGAAGACATGCTTGGACAACATCACCCCCTCAGGGGTACCTCTCTATTGCAATCATTTTGAATGATATCCTGGATTGACATGTCGCTCGACCATAACTCTTCACACGTGCCTACTCATGAAAACCATTAGAACATGCAGCTGTGTGCGACGCACAATAATTCTCAGCAAATTCGCATGTGTCACATGCCTATTAAAGGAAAGGACCTTCACCAAAAAGAGACACACACTTATCCTTTAGGTTTATATGTTGTTTCAATTCTTGAACTCCTGCGGCTCAATCTACTACAAAGCCTCCCCCCTAGTGCTGCACTGGGCAGAATTCCGTGGGCTCTACTCCCCCCTAACTATGCGACTCACCCCAGCTCCATCTGTCCTGCCAGCTTCATAATCCTGGGTGCTCCCATAATATTGTGACCCTTGTCGTGCATTCCCCTTCAGCGCACCTCCATGTCCACCAGCACCTTGCTTCAGACCTCCCTCCTTGTTGTGCATTCCCATTGCTTCGCACCTTCTTTGCTCCAACTGACCATGGCACCTAGGTTGTGACAAAGAACCATCAGAGGAGGCTAGAGAGGTGTGATCCCTGGTTGCGTCCACTGGGGGCCTGATAATCGCTTGGAATCTATTGAAGGATCATCCTCGAGCAGTCACGCTAGAAAGGCTCCCCAAAGCCCCGAACTTGACCAGGAGGAGGAGGTCCCCTCACATTTTTCGTAAAGAGGTAGAAGTGGATCAAGGAAGTCCACTATTGTGCACTAGGATTACCCCTTTCCCCGCAAGATCGAGCCTCTTCCGTCACAGGAAGATGAAGGGGATGTCACAGATGTTTGGATAATGGACTCATAAGGTACTTGGACGTGTGTCTCGGATGTCGAGTACCCATTGGCTCCCATCCTCTCTGCACCAGTCTCAAAGCCTCCGCGTCTACCCACCGCTGAAGAGGAAACTGCCGCGCAGGCATATGCCTATCCCATAGTGGAGGAAGATCTAGACAGTGATGATGATTCCAAAGACTAATGATTGTGCAACAACACAACTATTCCTAGTTTTTTGTGATGCTTTCTATTATCACAGAATTTATATTTTCACTTGTGCTACATCACATTTTGTAATTTTTTTCTTCATGTACTTTCCGGGCTAATTTCCTCTACGGAGGCAACCCCTTATTTGCGCAACAAAGGTTGGGATTGGTTAAGCGCAGCTTACCAACTCAAAATGTAGCATATGTACTATTTATATTTTCGAATTAATATAGATTAGGCTCATTTACTAAAAAAAAAACATCAAAGAGATGTCTTCTGCCATATTTTTCGTCGGACTCAAATGAAAACCTCCCTAACAACCAAAAACGTTCTTGGAGAATGGATTGCTTGTAACTATCACTAACCCCGATTATAAACAATGCCATGACTTGAGACAACAAAGTATGGACAAAAAATAATGGTGATATCCCTTAATGGAGAGATATGCATCTCTTGAACCAACCCCTCGAGACGAGACAAAAATTATTTTAAAACTTAATTGTTTCATACTCCTTGGATTAGTTGCAAAAAAATTCATAACTATTATTTATGGTAACTATTGTTGAACATTTAATTAACAATACTCTATGAACATTGATTTTCATTTATCATTAACAATATTTTAAAAGCATCAAAGGGATATTACACATTCCATGTGAACCATATTCAAGAACATTGTAACTCTTTATGCGTTTTGATAATTAATATTAATTTTATTTATTTTACTCTTGTGATTTATATTTTGGTGCAATGAACAATTTAAATAGATTAAATTGATTAGATAATAGATTGTTCTACATTACTCATCTTGGTTCCTTTTCTAGATATTTATATTATCTAAAATTTCTGAGTTAGCATGTTTCTTTGATGGATTGCAGATTAGATTTACAATGCATGACATTAATTTTTGGTTTTACTCTTCATAATAAGCATTATTATAAAATATGATTTTGTGTTTGTTTCTTTACGTGTTTATTTATTTATTTTAAATTTATTTCTTGGTACCTGTCCAAGTTTGATAGCTAACTTGATCACCATCATTTTTTTGAAGCTATACATTAAATAATTTACCCTCTAATATACATAATATCTATGGTTTTATATTCAATATTTATTTATCTAATTCATGTATTAGAAATTCCACAATATTTGATATTGGGATTATTTATTTATACATAATAGAGTAAATATAATTTATTACCATGATTACATGTATTTTACTTTTTCCTTTCCTTTTATTTTCTTTATTTTATTATGTTATTTTTCTTGTGTTGTTTTAACATTATTTATCTTAATTTAATTTTGAAGTTTACAATAAGTTCATGAATTATTTATTTACATACGTTCTATTTAAATGTAAAATACTAACAACTCTTTATTCGAAAATGCTTTCATATCATTAATATGACACTATCTTTACTTATCTGATGAACATATTTTTTTTATTAGAAACGGGGAATACACCCTGACGTGAAGGTAGGTCAACCATTTTAACCTGAAGTGGGAGGATTTATACCCTCAGTGAATGTGTTCTTGGATTTCTCTTTGTTCCCAAAACAATTCAGGAACCAATAGGTGCAGTGGTTTAGATAGGAAAACAATTTAAATTTAATTTTTCATTAATTATTGTGACTTAGAATTTGAATAATTAAAATTTTAATAAAAAAATATTAAAATGAAACATTTTTAATAATAAATTTGGTTGATGGTGGGGGAGGTAGGAGTAGGATGGTTAATCTTTCTCCCCGATGGAAAATTTGAAAAACATTTCGCGTGGGGGTTGGGTTTCACCTTAAACAATCAAGCAGAAGAACTAGGACATTGACAATGGATCAAGATGGCGGTAGCTAAAGGAATAATCCAAGTAAGTGTTTTTGGATTCTCTCTCATTACAAAAAAAAAATGCTACAAAATGAAGCTTTGCAAGGACCCCAATATAAGGCCAACCTTAAAAAGAATCCAAATTCTGATGGGAAAATTTGAATCCATGGATTTCTACCATATCAAGTGAGATAATAACATGTTGGTGGATTCTTAAGCCAATGTCGAGGTTAATTTGGAGGAAGGATACTTGATGGAGGTGAATGACAGGATAATTAAAGGTCAAATTCCATGATTATAGATGATATGAGGACCTCGAAATGGTTGAAGGTCATTAAGGAGGATATAATGAATGATATGATGCATAATTATGGTAGTTATTCCAAGGCATAATTTCTCTATGGTGATCGTTCCTATCGAGTGATAGGCTCTTCAATCAAAAGGTGGATAAATGTGTGGAAAAATGTTAAGCATGCAGACAGGAGGGATGTCACCGACATGGATTTAAGGTAGGCTAGAAGAGTAGGATTTGTTAGTATCATGACCAAGGAAGGACAATCCGATTCAATCATATGTGTTTATGGTTCAACCAAAGTGACCATGAATTCTCAATTGTGTGTAGGGTAGCAGAATGAGAAAGATATTAAATTTGAAGGGACTTCCCTTATCGTTATTCTGCAGTTAAGTCTAGCTATAAGAGGATTGTTGTGCAAGCTCCATGCACAGTGGATCTCCTTTCGATCCCTCCAATTTGAAGAAATGGATTCTTTTTTAGGAAATGACACTAGTGGCTCACCAAATGAGATAGACGGGGATTTTTAGTAGGAAATTGAGGAGATGATTTCTAGGATATGTGGGAGATCATGTATAAGGCTCACTCACATTTCACCTTAGTATCAAGCCAAATAGAAGGCTTGAAAAAATATGTAGAAAATGTGCAGGTAGCGGTGGAGGTAATAATAACTAAGATAGAAAACCTTGATTATAAAGTAAACAAATTCGAGGTCAAGGTGGATATTGCAGTGGTTAATGTGTTAAAGGAGGCATTTGGCCTCAATGACACTAGTGAACAGAACATGGAGTTTGGTGATGGGGGGGATCTCCCACCGATGTATCTCGACCAATAGGAGCTACAGGAGGCGCAGGGGCAAAAAGTGCCAGTGGAACCATCCCAGCAGGAGGAAGCAGACAAGGAAGACATGGAAGAATTGGACAAGAGAAATAAGGAGGGAACCAGGTAGTCAATTTTATAGCAATAGTTAGATTATTTTATGTATGTATGTTAATATTAATGGGGTATTTTGGATAATTTATAAAAATAATGATGTATTCAATCTGGAAAATACATCTCTGCATATCCAAAGACACTGGTCTGCACAATTTTGGAGGACTAAAAATGTAAATTATAAAACAAGAACTGTATCGAGTGCCCATTTTTTTGAGGTGGAAAAAAAATCATCCGATTTTGAAAATTTCTGATTCAGAATACACCTTTTTTTTATTTTGGAGCATATTTTTGACACTTTAAATTTTCTTATGTATCAAGTATGAACATTTTTTTTAAAATGTTAGTGATTTTCATGCAGATTTTAAAAAGTGTTGATGCAACATCAACCCCTTTTTTTAGAGGGTTTATTTTTTACACTTTAAATTTTCTTATGTATGAAGTATAAATATATATATTTTTAAATGTTAGTGATTTTCATGTTGATTTTGAAAAGTGATGATGCCACATTAACCCCCTTTTTTAGAGGGTTTATTTTTGACACTTTAAATTTTCTTAAGTCCTTGGGATGCAAAATTTGTTTTTTAATGTTGATTATATAACCATTTTTCAATTTGTCTTATTCCTTTTCTTGTTTTTCGTCCTAAGCTATTTGGTTTTTAAGGGGTTTCCAAACATGAGTTTTCTATTTTTGTTTGCAATGTTTTTTTATAATGTTTTTTATTTTTTGCAAAGTTAAAAAAAAAATAACATTAATATTATGAAGAGTTTTTCGGATTATCCACAGTCTTACGAAACACTTGTCAACGTTTCGAATCCCAATGGGGATCCATCTTCAGGACATTGGAATGTTGAAATTTTGTATATATTTATATATCTTTCATTAATACTTCAATGCACATAAAATAATTTTCACTAAAACTAATAATTTTAAACACTCCATAAAAGATACACATTTTTCATATAGATATAATTAAAAAAAATACATATTTCAGGACCTTTTCACTAAAAACGACATGTTAAATAAAATACTTTTTATGAAAAAATTGAATAAAAAAAGTTGGAAAAATAACAAATTTTATGAAATTTTTAAGAATTTTATATCCAAAGATGATTACATTTGAAGTTTTTTCCCAAAAAAAAATGATTCAGATACAATTTTAAGTAAATATGAAAAAACAAATGTATAAAAAAAACATAAAACAATCCTTGAAAATAAAAAATAAAAACATAAAAAAATTGCAATTAAATTTAGAAAAAAAAATCAAAATAATAAACATAAAAAATAGTCAACTCTCACTAGCACAATCAGCTGAGGATAGGCCTCGTTAGCAAGGCAGCCCAGGATCAAACCTCATGGGGGGTGGTTGTGCCCTGTGCTAGGGGGAGGAGACATGCTAAAAGATCCAATCAGCTTTGGGCTGCTGGTGCGACCCAAGCCGGGTGCAATCCCTAGATGAATTTAACGGATAAGATGTCCCTGGGTCACATTTTATCAAGCAATAGTTCAAGCCCGGAGGATCATAGATAACTTGACAATAAATAAATAAATAAATAAATAAATAAAATTGAAAAAAAAACATTAAAACATGTTTTTTTTGGGAAAAAAAGCGTTTAAAAAATTGAAAAGAAATATTAAAATAGAACTAAAAAAAGAAGTTAAAAAAAATAAAAAATAAACATTCACAAAAAATTAAAATAAAATTAAAGAACACATTAAATTTTTTTTTTAAAAATGATTATAAATAAGAAATAAAAAATAATTAAAAAACGACTCCATTGGCCAGGGTGGGGAGGACCTGCACGCCCCCTCCTTGCCTAGGCCAACAGCCCCGCTGGGGCCTTGGGTGGGGCATGAGTGATTACGTAGCTCCTTCATGCCCAACCAACGACCTGGCGGGCCCAAGGTGGAGCATCGACAATTCTGTGAATCGCCTTGCCTCGCCCAAGGTTTGTAGCCACACGGGCCTTGGGTGGTGCAAGGCGATTCCTGGAATCACCCTTGCATCATGTAGGGCTCATGGGGCATCATTTTTTAATTTTTTTAACTTCTAATTTTTTTAATTGTTATTTTTTAATTTTTATTTTTTTTAAATTACTTTCAATATGTTTTTTTTCAATGTTTTTTGCTTTTTTATGCTTTTTTTTTCAAATTTTTTTTAATGTTTTTTTTTTCTTCAATTTTTTTTTAATTCTTTTTTATTGTATTTTAGTGCTATTTAAAAAAAATATATGTTTTTCTTATTTTTTATGTTTTTAATTTTATTTAATGTATTATTTATTTTTAATCCAAACAATTATTTATTTGTTTTTTTTGTGTTAATTTTTTCTGAAATTGTATTTTTTTGGATTTTTTTCATATATATATATATATATATAAATTTTTAATTAAATTTTTGTCTTTTCTAAATTAATTTTGCTTCTTCTTTTTTACATTTTTTTAATGATTGATTCTTTCTTTGTATTTGATTTTTTTTGTCATGTTTTTTATTTTTTTGTCTTTATATATATATATATATATATATATATATATATATATTGTTGGCATGTGTCGTCCTTGATGGTAACATACTTGATGAAATGAGATTGTTGGCTATATGATGCAATGTGTTGTCCTTGATGGCAACCTACTTGATAAAGTTGATGACAACCTACTTGATGAAGTTGTCCTTGATGGAAACCTACTGGATGAGTTAAGGGGGAGATTGTTGGCAATGTGATACAATGTGTTGACTTTGATGGAACTTGCCTGATGAAGTTGTCCTTGATGAAAACTGACTTGAATGAGTTGTTAATGATGTAAATCTGATGTATATACAGCTCATTTCAGAAGTAGCTCAGAAAGTGCCGGAATAATGTTGAACAAGGTATGTCACAAGGCATATGCAGGTTTGTTAAGGAGAAGTCGTGTATGTACGCGGAAATGTACATGACAAGTAGCGTATGCCCTTTTGCGCTCTAAAAACTATGATACCTAGGGGCATTACCATGGTATTGGCCCACTGTATTGAGCGCTGGATTATCTATTTGATCCCGTCCAGGAATACCATCGGAAGTTGTGCGGTTTTGAATCATGGTATTGATAAAGGCTAAATCTATATAAGGAGAAGAAGATCATTGTGCAAGGGTGTGCATGAGTAAGGGTTGTTGTTGAATAAATATCTCTAAGGATTATCTGCATGAATGAACTCTGTTCTTAATTGATAGATCTGAATCTTTGATGCACCCATGGATCTGAGGATGGTTCAAGATCTCTAGATCTTATGATGATGATAAATCTCTAGGATGATCTGCGGAAGAAGAAATGGTGAATATCTGGCGCAAAGTCTGCTGAAGATAATGAAGAAATCTGGGTAAGTTTATAGATCTGATCTATTTTGTAAAGTTTTCCATTTACAGATCTATACGCTAGTTGGTATCTGCAAAAGCGCATGTATACGTGGTATTTATTAATGAAAGGCGCGTATAGGATTTTCTGAAGAATAAAATACACAGAAGTATACGCGGGTTGGTGTGCAGGAAAGCGCGTATGTACGCGGCTTCAGTAAAGAAAAGTAGCGTATGATATTTGATTCAATGAATGTTCAAGGTTGAGTTTACTTCTGCATATCTATTCCGAAGTCTGGGTTATCTCTGATATTCTGGTTATAGTGGTCTCACTGTTCTGTTTGAAGTATTGGGCAAAGTATGTTTGTTGATAAGTGAAGGGTTGTGTTGAAGCTGTTTGATCCAGTATGAAAATTGATGAAATGTGGTCTGCAGTGGATCTGAGGGTTGAAGCCTTCAATATGAAAGTAGAAGCTTTCTGCCAGTAGAGGCTGGTGCTAATATCAGGGAGTAGTAGCTCCCTTCCAGGAGAGGCTGGTAAACAAGAGCAGGGGGTTGTAGCTCCCTTGCAGGAGAGGTTGGTAAACGAGAGAAGGTTGTAGCCTTCTGCAGGTGGGTGCCTGCGTGCTGGTATGAGTTTGCGTCAGTACATGGTTGTAAGATGTTTTCTTTATAATAAATATTGAAGACTAAGACGACGGCAGCGGTGGTTTTCTCCCGACTTGGGTTTCCACCTTAAATCCTGGTGTTCATGTGTGTTGCTTATGTGTGATGGATTATTCTGTTTTTACTACACATGCTTACTGCTTAACATCTGATGAATAAATGACACAATGATTTAAGAATCAAATACATAATAAGAGCTCTGAGCATACGCGAGTTTCCTTAAGGATATCTGCGTATATACACTAGTTTTGTTCTGTAAAGTAGCGTATGGGTTTTGAGAAAAGAAAAGTAAAAATTTTATCAGTTAGCTCTAAATACTGATTCACCCCCCCCCCCTCTCAGTATTTTTCCCAACAATTGGAATCGGAGCAGGTCCTTCTGAAAAAGCTTAGCCGCTAGAAGGAAGATCAAGCAAGATGAGAAATCAAGATGGAATAGCATCTATCAAGCCTCCGCTCTTTAATGGAAGAAATTTAATCTTCTGGAAAATAAGGATGAGATCCTATCTTCAGTCTATGGGAGCAGATGTATGGGCCATTGTTGAACGAGGATATCAATATCCAGCTGATGTACCAACAGATCCAACTGAAAAGAATAATTATGAAACAAATGCAAAGGCATTCATTGCTCTAACGGGAAGTCTAACTGAATCAAAATTTGTCAAATTTATGCAGCTGAATACAGCAGAGGAGATATGGGACAAAATCATTCTAAGTTATGAAGGTGATGCAAAGGTAAAAAGTGCAAAACTTCAAACTCTTAGAATTGAATATGAACATTTAAAAATGCATAGTGATGAGAATATTGCCAGTTTCTTTTTACGTCTTGATGATGTTGTAAATCGTATGAGAAATCTGGGAGAAACAATAACCAAATCTACTTTGGTTGAGAAAATTTTAAGATTGCTAACGGCAAAATTTGATTCAAAAGTTTCTGATCTTGAAGAAAAACAGGATCTTCAAAATATTACTGTGGTGCAACTTCATGGCATACTAACTGCATATGAAATGAGAATATGAGGACCATCTGAAGTCAAAGAGGCTGTCTTCAGAGCTTCTACAAAAGGGAAAGAAGTACAAGAAGCAGAAGGATCAGGATATATCTCAGAAGAAGATGAGGTAAATTTTGTAAAGAAACTCCAACTTGGCACAGGACGGTTCAGAGGTAAGCTTCCTTTCAAATTTTTTGAGTGTGGAAGAGTTGGTTATTATGCTTCTAAGTGTCCTCATAAAGAAACACCTGCAAAAGGGAAGGAAGTAGCAAGAAGGAATAAGAATTGGTTTAACACTAGAAAAAGTTACTATACTCATGAATACAATGATGGATGAAGAAATGATGAAAAACTTGTTTGCAGACTTAAAAAGGCTCTATATGGTCTCAAACAAGCTCCAATGGCATGGTATTATCGTCTTGACAAATATCTTCATCAACAAGGATTTTCAAAGGGGTCTGCTGATAGCAATTTATACACAAAAACTGAAAATGATAAACTATTGATCGTGGTTGTATATGTTGATGATATCATTTTTGGAAGCAATGAAGAATCTATGAGTCAGAAATTTGCTTCTGCTATGCAGCAATAATTTGAAATGTCTTTACTTGGGGAACTAACATTCTTTCTTGGCTTGCAAGTGCATCAAACTACAAGGATAATATTTTTACATCACAAACAAAATACCTTAAGCAAATTCTGAAAGAAGTATGGCATGGAAAGTACAAAGCACATGGTACACAAATGCTTAGGATGCAATGCAGTTCTCTTAGTGGAATCTCTGCAATTGAATCAACAGAACCACTATCTATGAAGGAAGTCTACTTCCTATCTCATGGGATGAATATACATTATGCATACGGTTAGGTTTTTGAATTCAAGCTAATCCAAAAGAGTCTCATCGGAGCTCTCAAAAGAATATTCAAATATCTACAAGGAACTGAGACTTTGGACTAACATTATCAAATAATGCGATATTACTCTTTTCTTCATGCATACACTGATGCAGATTGGGCTGGAAATGTTGATGATCGGAAAAGCGCTGGTGGTGGTGCATTCTATATGGGACCCCGGTTAGTATCTTGGTTCAGCAAGAAGCAAAGCTCTATTGCCTTATCTACAGCAGAAGCAGAATATGTGGCTGCCGCATCATGTTGCACTCAACTTCTTTGGATGATGCAAACCTTACAAGACATTCAAATCAAATTTTCACCTCCTATCTCCATTATGTGTGATAATACAAGTGCCATCAGTATCTCAAAGAATCTTGTTATGCATTCCAAGACCAAGCACATTCCCATCAAGTATCACTTCTTACGTGAACAAGTGCTTGAAAAAAAGGTGAAGTTGAAGTATGTTCCCTCCAAAGAACAAGTTGTTGATATATTTACCAAACCTCTACCCAGGGAAGCGATCAAATATCTCAAACAGAAGCTGGGAGTAGTTTCTGCCATGCAGAAGATCAGATCTACTTAAATGCAGAAGATTAAATTGGATAAGCGGATTTCATGAAAGATAGTCGCGTATATACGTGAGTTTATACAGATAAAACCGTGTATGGGTTGTTGCTGACAATTTTTCTCTGGGTCAACATTCTTCAGCACAGCTATGGTGTTGTTGGGTATCTCTGGTTATGTTTCAGCTCTTATATTTCTGTTTCATTCTCTGATATTGGGTGAATATGCCTTGATGATTTGCTGTTGAAAGTGTTCAGGTTGCACAAGCTAAGGGGGAGCATTGGTCATATGGAAAGGATGCATTGTTGGCATTATGATGGTTCTGAAATATGATCTCTCTCCTGAGGTCTTTTTGGTATTTGTAACAAAAGGTCATATTTGTAATGTGATGAAAAGGTCATGTTGAGACCTACAATGTAAAATTGTAATATTCAATCATGTAAGGACTTGGTCAAATTTGTAAACCCACTTGGTTGGGTACCCGAGTCACATATGTAAATCCACTTGGTTGGATCATTGATGTAAGTATGAGTCCTTGGTGATAGGAAAGGTCATAGAGTCATGTACTTCATTGAAAAATATGTTTGAAGATTCAGCATGAACTCAGGGGGTGCATGGTAGCTTCAGTGCACATCAGATCTACAAAGCTCTTATTTCTACATGAGAAGAAAAACCTTGTTTTGGTTTTGATCCGTCCTTTGCCCTTGATGTCAAAGGGGGAGAGTATCATGGTGTTTATGGTGTTTGAATAGGGGGAGAGTATCATGGTGTTTTCATAATGGTTATAATCAATATATATATCTGTTGTGGTGATCAAACACCATCATGGTTGCCATCAAGTCCAAAGGGGGAGATTGTTGGCATGTGTTGTCCTTGATGGAAACCTACTTGATGAAATGAGATTGTTGGCTATATGATGCAATGTGTTGTCCTTGATGGCAACCTACTTGATAAAGTTGATGACAACCTACTTGATGAAGTTGTCCTTGATGGAAACCTAATGGATGAGTTAAGGGGAAGATTGTTGGCAATGTGATACAATGTGTTGACTTTGATGGAACCTACCTGATGAAGTTGTCCTTGATGAAAACTGACTTGAATGAGTTGTTAATGATGTAAATCTGATGTATATACAGCTCAGTTCAGAAGTAGCTTAGAAAGTGCCCGAATAATGTTGAACAAGGTATGTCACAAGGCATACACTGGTTTGTTAAGGAGAAGTCGTGTATGTACGCGGAAATGTACGTGACAAGTAGCGTATGCCCTTTTGCGCTCTAAAAACTATGATACCTAGGGGCATTACCATGGTATTGTCCCACTGTACTGAGCGTTGGATTATCTATTTGATCTCGTCTAGGAATACCATCGGAAGTTGTGTGGTTTTGACTCATGGTATTGATAAAGGCTAAATCTATATAAGGAGAAGAAGATCATTGTGCAAGGGTGTGCATGAGTAAGGGTTGTTGTTGAATAAATATCTCTAAGGATTATCTGCATGAATGACCTTTGTTCTTAATTGATAGATATGAATCTTTGATGCACCCATGGATCTGAGGATGGTTCAAGATCTCTAGATCTTATGGTGATGATAAATCTCTAGGATGATCTGCAGTAGAAGAAATGGTGAAGATCTGGCGCAAAGTCTGCTGAAGATAATGAAGAAATCTGGGTAAGTTTATAGATCTGATCTGTTTTGTAAAGTTTTCCATTTATAGATCTATACGCTAGTTGGTCTCTGCAAAAGCGCGTGTATATGTGGTCTCTATTAATGAAAGGCGCGTATAGGGTTTTCTGAAGAATAAAATACACAGAAGTATACGTGGGTTGGTGTGCAGGAAAGCGTGTATGTATGCGGCTTCAGTAAATAAAAGTAGTGTATGATATTTTATTCAATGAATGTTTAGGGTTGAGTTTACTTCTGCATATCTATTCTAAATTCTGGGTTATCTCTGATATTCTGGTTACAGTGGTCTCACTGTTCTGTTTGAAGTATTGGGAAAATTATGTTTGTTGATAAGTGAAGGGTTGTGTTGAAGCTGTTTGATCCAGTATGAAAATTGATGAAATGTGGTCTGCAGTGGATCTGAGGGTTGAAGCCTTCAGTATGAAAGTAGAAGCTCTCTGCCAGTAGAGGCTGGTGCTAATATCAGGGGGTAGTAGCTCCCTTCCAAGAGAGGCTGGTAAACGAGAGCAGGGGGTTGTAGCTCCCTTCCAGGAGAGGTTGGTAAACGAGAGAAGGTTGTAGTCTTATGCAGGTGGGTGCCTACATGCTGGTATGAGTCTGCGCCAGTACATGGTTGTAAGATGTTTTCTTTATAATAAATATTGAAGACTGAGACGACGACAGCTGTGGTTTTCTCCCGACTTGGATTTCCACCTTAAATCCTGGTGTTCATGTGTGTTGCTTATGTGTGATGGTTTATTATGTTTTTACTGCACATGCTTACTGCTTAACATCTGATGAATAAATGACGCAATGATTTAAGAATCAAATACATAATAATAGCTTTGAGCATACGTGAGTTTCCTTAAGGATATCCGCGTATATACGCTAGTTTTGTTCTGTAAAGTAGCGTATGGGTTTTGAGAAAAGAAAAGTAAAAAGTTTATCAGTTAGCTCTAAATACTGATTCACCGCCCCCTCTCAGTATTTTTCCCAACATATATATATATATATATATATATATATATATATATATATATATATATATATACTTGTTATTACTTTTTATTTTTTTTGTTTTAGTTTTAATTTTTTCAATGTTTGAATTTTTGTTTTATTTTTATTTATTTATTATTTTGTTTTATTTTATTTTTTTTCTTAGGGTCTGTGTTGATTATTGACTACCAACCCGATCCCATTATGTATATATTTGATAGTTGATTTTAAAGTTTTCGTTATAATGGATTGAGTCCACCCCCACAATGTGTTAATTTCATGGCTAGTCTTTAATTTTTCATTACAATGGATCGAATTCACCTACACTATGTGTCAATTTGATGGTTGATTTTTAATTTTTGTTGCAATGTGTCAAGTTGTGTTAGGCTAAAATTTTAAAATCGCTTTAGTTTTAGCATTTAAAAAGGAAATTACTCTTCGTATAATGACTTTTTCCTTCATGTGTTCATTTAAAAAAAAATAGTCATTATTTTTTTTCGTAACGCCATGGTTGAAATATGTTAAAAAATAAGGTTCTTTGTAGTCATGATCTTTGGTTTTAATTCCATGGTTGAAAATTTGTCAAAATTTTAAGGTTTTTCTAAGTCATCATATTTTATATTTTATGTTGTGGTTGAAAACAGTTATAAGTATTTTTTCTTTAACACAATGGCTGAAAATTGTTGGAAATTTAAGGCTTCTGAGAGACTTGATATTATATCTTTAATGCCATGCATTAAAATCATTGGAATTTTACGAATTTTTAGAGATGTGGTATTTTACTTTTAATGCAATACCTGAAAATCATTGGAATTTTAAGGTTTTTCAGAGTCACGATATTTTATTTTGGCATCATTATTAAAAAATGTTGAAAAATCTCCGCCCCCCAAAAAAAAAGTTGTTATTACAACATCAACACTTTTCGTTTTTAAGGTGTTTTTTGCACAAAAAAATATGGTTTTTATTGGCTTTTACTGCCATTTAAAAAAAAAATGTTGAACAACTACCACGAATTTTTTTTTTTATTCGAGCATAATTTTTTTTTGCACAAAAAAAGAGATTTTAATGGCTTTTACTGTCATTTTTAAAAAATGTTGAAAATTTACTATAAAGAAAAAAAAACATTATTCTAGCATCAACACTTTCATTTTTCAGGGTGTTTTTTCATTTTTTTGCGGGGGAGGGTTTTGGAAAGAGTTCTCGTTTCGAGTTTACAATTTTAGTTTGATAGTTTACTTTGTTAAGTATGGAAATTCTATTCATTTTGAATGTAATAGAACTAAATAGATTCTAGTTTGATTAATCAAATTATAGTTGTTCCTTATAAATAAAAAAATTCTTGATAGAATGAGTGGTGATTTTTTTATCTAGCGTAGAGGAATAATTGAAGTTTTAATTAAAAAATATTAAAATGAAACATTTGTATTTTGGCTAATAAAATGTGTGGTGAGTTTCTTTAACTTTTCCCTCCAATCACAACAGTATTGGCCCAGTTTCAACATGAGCTTCCCTAGCACAATTTTCTATCAAAACTAATCAATTTTTGTGGCTTTGGTGTAATGGTTTGGATGGACAACAATTTACATTAAAATTTGATTAATTCAAATTTTAATAAAAAAATATTAAAACTAGCTTAGATCCATCTTAACTATGGATCTATCAAATGTCGAAAAGGACCAAATCTTTTTAGACACACTAGAAAACCACATATAACTTGATTGAGCCAAGTTTACCCAAACCACCCTAGCTATAGTATGTGGACTAGTATAACGACACATATAAACTATAGTATGTGGACTAGTATAACGACAATTATCAAATTAAAATAATAATTTTAATTTTAATTTGACCGAATCAACACAATATTACATTATAAAAGTAAAGTTTTATTTGTATTATTTTAACTTGACCGGACCAACATAAAATTATATTACATTATGTAATGTTTTACAACATCACTTGCATACCGAGTTGTAGAGTGTCTCTAATCATAATAAAATCACTATTTATAATAAAGAGAATAATCAAGAATTAGTAACTCATGTCACAACCATTAGTAATGATGATCTTTTTACAATCTTTTGGTTACAGTTAAGGATGTTTCTAATAAATTATCTAATATATTTATTAATGCTAATCAACTATGTAGTTTAGATCACTTTCATTTTAAATTTCACGAAGCTAAATATGAATTTATCAAAATTAATTTTATTTTTGAAATTATTGGAAATTATAGTGAACTTTATTTTATGCGGTAAAGAAAACAATAAAGAAACAGAATTGGAAATAGATTAAAGTAAACAGAATTGGAAAAGTTAGTACTATTTACCCACCCAAGATTAAATAGTATTAACTTTTCTCTACAAGGTTAAATGTATGAAATTTCTCAACAAATTGTTACTCCAACTATTTTTTTCCTTGAACAGTTTCATGTTAACCACGTTGACTTTCATTATAGAGTCAAAACATGGTTTGAGAAGTCATTTCAAGCAAAATTTCTTATAAATAATAGGTTTCTTTTTCTGTCCTTGTTAGAGGTAGATGTACATATGTTAAATTTTTCTTCATATATTTAACATTAATTCAATTTCTACTTTTAATTCCTGATTTCCATTTGAATGTAGGGTTAAAACAACTTGAATGTTTCCATTGGAAATTTAATTTTACCTATTTCTAGTTGTCCTAGTATATCAAAATAGGTTTAAGAGTAGTTTTATATTTTTTTTCATTTTTTTATTTCTTTTACCTACTCTAATATAGTAGCTATGGAAACAAGAAGGTATCAAACCTATCAGAGAGGTCCACTTCAACTTAGTTTTTTTTTCCAAAGAAGAATTGGTTTTGAAATATTACCATCACGATCAATTTATTTTTACTCATGAAATTTTCAGTTATGATGATTTATGCCTAGATATAGATAATACTAATATGCTAAACAATGAATATGTAGATGCACTTCACTCTAGATCTATTTTTATTTGCAAATTTCATCCCAAGGGTTTACCTCTTGTTAGTGTCAGTATTTTCATTCTTCCACTAGTGATCAAATAAACTCTTTCATGTCATGTTAAGGGTCCCATTATGAAACTTTTGTCATTCCAGTAGGTCATCATGCAGATATTTGGTCACTTGGTGCAGATTTAGGTCAAAATATCACTCTTTTCAAAAAAATTATAACTTGCTGGCTCATTTCACCACTTTGTTTAGTGTTGATTAGTCATAAGTTGTCATCATCATTTCAATCTTTTCATCATGAATTTAATTAAGTCGGAGTATTCATTATGTCTTAGGGTTTTCAAGGTCCATCAAATCACCATTTGCATGCATAAAAGTCGAGCAAGTAAAAGAGTGACAATAAACACATTTTATTATGAAAGTTTGATTTATGAATTTGATTTCAATTCAATATGTAATTTTATTTTTCTTAATATGTAATAAGTTCTCATGGTTCCAAGGTAGCTTCATACTCAAGGTTCCATCATCCAACTAAGTCAAAGTTCTAAACTTCATAGTGTTCCAAATCCATCAAAAGATCAAATCCAAAGGTCCAGTTCAAAAGGTAAAATGCATTGTCAAGGTTGAGTTTAAAAGGAAATGTGGGTCCCAAAGCCAATTTATGAAATTTCACCAAGTATAAAGGGCCATCAAAGACCAAAGAGACACTCATTTTCATCCTCATGCATTGAGCTCTCAAACTCCCAAGTCAAAAATCAAATTTCGAGGAAGAAAATCAAGTTTTTTGGAATTCCTTGTGCTCTTGCTTAAGGTGTTGCGCTTTTGAAAGAGACAGTGTCACACTAAAGCTTAAGGCACTGCACTTTTTCCTTGGAGGCGTTTCACTCCTACTTAAGGCACTGCGCTTTTTCTAGCTCTATACCACATCTTCAAACATTCATTTCAAGTGGTCCAACCATATAGAACTGGTTTCTTGAGTCAATTGTAAGTAGGTTACACCTCTGAGAGCCATACTTTCATTTTATGATTTTGAAATTATGGTGCAAACTTTAATCACTCTCCATTTCAATTTTTAAGCCAAGAAACCCTAGAATACATCATTGCAAGCCAATATTGTTTCCATAGACCCTATTTTCCCTTACCGCACTCCATAATCACTCCCCTTATCCCTATATCACCTTATCCCTTATTCCCAAGTCCCATTTCCTAAAACCCTACTCCTAAGTTGCTTTTTCCTAGGCAGCCACACCATATCCCTGTAATTAAATTCCCTACCTTATCTCCCTAAATTTTCCTATCCCCGAACACTTTCCTAAGCTCCCTAACTCCTTCCCAAATTTCCTAAATTTTCTTACACTTATCCCAACTCCCTAAGCCTACTATCCTACCCCTTTTCCCTTCCCCTTCCCTAGGGTTTCAAAACAAGACAAACATTATGGAGGAGGAAAGAGATATTATGGAGGAGGAGATGAACATAGAAGAGGAGAGGAGACACCAAAAAGGAGGGAGGATTTTGAGGCTTGATCCATCCAACACTATAGAATTATTGGCCTCACCCATGACAGTCAGTTGATGCAAACATGTGGGTTATTTTGACTTCTATGAAATGGTCCAAAGAGTACAACATCACCCTTCCTTGACCAAAATTTTCATCTCTAACCTCCAATACAACCAAGTGACCATCGCAGGAGTGACCTTAACCATCTCCACATATATTATTGTCGTAGCCACAGGGATACCCAATGTGCGTGAAAAATGGTTTAAGGCCAAATATGTAGATGCCTAACATTATGAACCATTTCTCAAGCCAAGGTACAAAAATAACAAAAAGAAAGTATTTCCTTTTAGTAACCTATTTGATATATTTTCTCCCATGATGAATATCATCATGAAATATTTAACTTGTGAGGGTAGATTCTCTAGAATATATGCCTATCACATCAGGTTTCTCATGCATTTCACTAGGGTGAAATTTATCAACATCCCTTAATATTTGTATATGAGTATTGATAAAATGTCATACATAGTGCAGAAAAGAGAGTATGAACATCAGATTAACAACCTTGTCCATCACTCTCTAATCAAAATAATTTTCCTACATCATCTCAATAAGCTAAACATTTCATGGGAGACCTTCATTGAGAATTATGTCTTCAATACTCCACCACCTCAGCCTACTAGACCAATTCCACCACTTGCATCAATGTCTCAAAGAAAAACAAGGTCATCTAGCAGGGCTACAGTCAAAGAGGTCAAAGAATTCAAAGAAAAGGAAAGGGTCAAAACCTACTAGAGGGGACACCTCGGAAATTTTTTGCTCCACAGATTGTGGAGGGGGCCTTGCCTTCTTCATCAGAAAGCATGTACAAAAGGATGAGCAATAGGAACAGAAAGTTGTCCATGAAGAGGAATACCTTCATGAGAAAGAAAGAGACTTTGATTTGATGGACCTGGATGACCAAGATGATCAGGAGGCCAAAAAGCTGATAATAAAAGAGAAGGATGCCACGATCAAAGAAATACAATACAACATGGCAAGAGCCCAATTTGTCATATCATTCCTCGAACAAGAGAACAAGCAGCTGAAAGACAAGCAGGTAGTCATGGAGCTAGAGCCGCTAAAGGAAAAAATACAAGACATCAAGGGTAAGGAAATGATGGCACCTAATGAATCTGACCATGATGATACTAAAACCATAAAGTGAAGACCAAAAACAAGAGGTCTCAAGAGAGCTTTAGAGCAAGAAAAACATGAGGCAGAGTAACTTAGTTTTGAGGAAAGGATTGCAAAGGAATTTGAAGATGACAGAGAGGTATGGCTTTATAGAGTTAAAATCCACCTTGAGAAGCTCCTACATAAGAAAAAAAAGACAATGAGATGCTCATACACATGTCCAATAGGTACATCACTAGAAACAAGATCTGCAACATCAAGCTTAACAATTGAAGGACAAATATAAGCAAACCCTAATCAAGAAAAAGCAGGACGATAAACTTGAGATCCTTGTTGATGCCTCCTTGATTGCTTGAGACACTTCATCAACACTCTCTACCAATTTTGAAGGTTTTTGGGTAATTTTTTTCAATTTTGGGCATTTTGACAAATTTTGATAGACTTTGAACATAGTCCACCTATAAGAAACGCAGCGCCTAGGGCACTGTGATTTTTCTAGGAGCCTCAAAATGACAAATGGACAACACCATTGGATTCATAAGGTCCCCTAAATCACATTTTGACTATTTTCACATCAAATTTAGACATTGTGGCAGGGAGAAATGGCCAAAAACACCTAAAAAAACACCTTTCTACCTCATTTTTTAGGCTTGCGCTGCGATGTTGACTAGTATTGGGAGATTTGAATTGTGTGGGACTTAAATTTATCATTTTCAAAACTTAAGGGAATTTTTGGAAACTAGACAGGAGCATATTTCCAATGAGTTATCATGAGCCCAATTTGGACTTCAGGAAGGCCTCCAAACTTGGCCATGACGTTGACGCTACGCTTTTTCTTCAGGCATTGCGCTTTTGCCAGATTCACTAATATTTTCAAAATTTTCCAGATTTCTCAGTTTGTGATAGAATTTGTGAGTTTTTACTGATGTAATTAATCCATGTAAATGTAATTATGTCCTAAACAGTTACTAGAGGGTAGATACATTGGGTAAAAGTGCATTTTTGGATAAATGAATCAGTTTCACCAAAGTTAGGGATGAGTTTGTTGACCTCCCTAGTCTTTGGGTTTCAATTTTAGTACTTTGTGGATCAGTTCCTCAAGTTAGGGATTCGACCCCTGAGCTGGGGAGAATAAGTTTTAGTCTATATTATTCTCTTATTTTCTCATAGCAAGGGTTGGGTGTTGTTGGATTGATCTAGGAACACTTTTTGTAATCAAACTTTTCGTAAGTAATAACAAGCTGATTTGCAGCTATTTTGATGGAATTATTGTGGTAAAGTGACTTGAAATTGTTTCTTATTGTGTTATGCAAATGTGTGAATGTATTATGATTCATATTCATTCCATTTATAAATGTAATTGTTTCCTAAGTTTCAAAGACAAAATACATTATCTTATGCTTTGTTTTGGAGGAATAGTTACAGTTTGTTTCATATTATTCTTAGTAGAAAACAATTCATATCTATTATGATATTTTCTAAAACTCTAGCAGTCTAAAACACTTCATCAGATATCCTTTTGTGTTGAATTGCTTACCTACCTTGCTCCATCATCCCTGCAATTCTGATACTTGTTTTTCCCTGACCTAATTTCTTCCTTGACCTATTCACCATTGAAAAACTCAAAATTCAATCAATCAAACCCCTGTGCTACTATACCTAACCTAATATCTCATTGTTCCAGTCATCTTGACTGAGATCCATTGGAGAGAGCCCTCTCCTGCCTAGTAGGGATAACTACTTGGTGAAATATTGGTTTGTGGTTACCTTTGCTGGTCTCTTCTCAGCCTCATGGATCCGGTGGAGTGATAACATATTGGCGACCATACTAGGGAAGAACCTGGTTGTACCATTAGTTCTTTGAATTCTTGGGTTGTGGATGATAGGCATAAGATTTCGTTGAGGTTGATCTGAAAAGTTGCAGAGAACCAAGTTTCCAAACAATGAACATTATTTCTTTGAGGAGATACACCAGATCAAGTCCCGAACCTCACCCAGCTGATCTAGTTGAAAATCTAAAGAGGATTGTTTGGAAGCACATATATCAAGCTACAGAAATTCAGTTAAATCCAATTCCATTGGTAAGATCTTCTTCATTGCCTTCAAAAGTTCTATCTCTCGACGACATACCTTTTGATATAAATTTGAGTTGTCTTTTTTTCGATATAAGTCTGAAACCTCATTATCTGATATAGTCTTTGAACCATTAAGGATTTATGAGGTAAAATCATTATCTGAGATAGATATTAGTTCTTTAAAACTTGAAGAAAATTTTCCCTTTGAAGAAACTAAGTCTGAATCAGACTTTGACACTAAATTCCAGGGTCAATTATATAGGCTTGAAAGTCTAGAAAACCAACTTCAATACTAGTTAGAAAAATCCATAATCCAATATCAGCAAGATTCAATACCCATCACCACACAATCACAGTCAGATGTTGCTTCCTCATCTGCACCATCTACTTCATTATCTATTTATAAAAATCCTCCTATTGTCACTCATGTATTTCATTCAGCAGGAATTATGGCCATATTTTCACACCTCATCTTACCAGGTCAACTCCATGCCTTACCACAAGGTTATGGCTAGAGACTCCCATTTTTTATGAAAATTCTTCAATCACTACAAAACAACACATAGTTAAATTCATTGACTTTATTGATCTGGAATATGTAGATGAAGATGATTCTAAAATGAGAATCATAGTTCAAAGATTTTTCGGAGAGGTTAAATTTTGGTTCAGATCATTAAATGAAATATCCATATCCACTTCAAATCAACTAGTAGATTCCTTCATAGCTAGATGGGAGGTGAATAAGGATCCCTTACAAATCCTTTCTGAATACAATAATCTGAAAAGGGAACCAAATGAATCTATACAAGATCTCACTTCCTGATTCAACAGAGTATACAATTCCATTCCCAATGAGATCAAACCTCCTCCAAGGTTGGCCCTCTTGCATTATATGAATGTTTTTTATCTAGACATAGCCTATTAGTTACAAGAAAGGAATCCTGCTACATTAGAAGACATGCAGAAGAATGAAATTAGTGTAGAAGTTAATTTGTCCATTAAGAAGTCAAAAATTAAAGGTGAGAGGAGAGTAACTATCAAAGAAGAAGCATCCTCATCTTCCAATGTAAAACTAGACACCTCGATAAGAACACTAGAAATGATGGTTGATAGGATGTTCATTACTGAAAGATAGCCAAAACCATAAGTTAGAAGTCCTAACTTTAGAGGAAAACAACAGTAACCTCAATTCAGAATCAAGAAAAGAGAACAGAGGGCACCTGAGAAACTAGCACAACCACGTCAGATTCAGATACCCTTATAGAAAAATTATGCTCAAGGAGGTGAGGAAGAAGAAGAAGATCATATTTTTGAAGAAAATCACCTTTTTACATTTGATGGCCAACCCATATTTTTGATAGAAAATGAATAATATGTCGGGAAAACGGATGTGCCCAAGGATGAAGACTATATTCTAGCCCAGGATCAGCGAGGATAGTTGAATTCCCTTATCTCACAACAGAGGCAGTACACATTGAGGATTAGGGATGTCCCAATAACTCCTATTCAGAAGTGGGAATCTAAACAAAAATATACTCAAACAAAACAAAATTCTCAAGGTAATCAGAATAAAGAAAAAGAACTTGCAGCTACAAGTCAAAACAAGGATAATCAACCATCTACAAGCTCACTGGGTAAAGAAAAGGACGACCAAAAGAAAGAAGCTACATCAAAGGATCATGCTGAAAAAAGAGACATCATTAAAGAGGTAGACAAATCCAATCCTTTCAGCTTAGAAACTGAAATTTCCAAATTGAAAGTGTCAATTCCTTTAACTGAACTTGTCAAGAATAATCAGTATAAGTCTCATGTAGCCAAAATGTTAAACGTAGATCCTGTATCTGATATACTTAATGTTGAATATGACCAACCTGAACTTATCTTTGGTCCATAAATAAATGGATAGTTAGAAGATAGTTAAGTTCCCCCATTCTATTTGAGTATGAGAATCCACCAAAATATCCTTCACAATTCCAAGCTTGACATTGGAGCTTCCCACAATTTGATTCTGAAAGCCATTATAGAGAAATTGGGCCTAGATATCACTTGTCCTTACCATGACTTGCATTCCTTTGATTCAGGTAGAGTTTGTTATCTAGGTCTTATTAAGGATTTAGTAATTTCCCTTAAACAAATTCCAAGAAAGAATGTCTTGATGGATGTGGTGGTGGTTGATATACCACCACGATTTGGTATGTTGATGTATAGATCTTGGGGAGTGAAGTTGAGAGGCACTTTTCAACTAGCCTTCTCATATGCGACCATCATGGTTTTTAGGCAATTAATAAAGTTGTACCGAGAAATGAAGCTGAAGACATGATAACCAGCAAAGAGAAGCCTAATAAACATCTAATTCATGTTGTACATAAAAATTTAAAATCTTTTATTTTGTTCAATGATAGCGGCTTGGATGATGTAGATAGTCAGCTTGTATAAGTAGAAGATATTTCAGAGATTTATAATTGTATCATAATAGTTTTAGAGAAGGGAAAATATAATCTGCCAAGTTCTTCAGAGAAATCATTAGATAAGGCAAAGGAAAGTTTAGATCATAATCAAGAAGTGGCCCAGAAATTTGAGACATAACAGAAATCGGAATTCCAACACTTGGATGATGAAAATGGTCTATAGACCATGGATTTTGATGGTGCCTTGGGGAAAGACAGTACAGATATCGAAATTTGGATCCGCAACCCTCTTCATTATCCTGGTAAGGTTCCTATTAAGAATGTTAGATTATGTTCATACAAATTGGCTTTTTATTGTTCTAACAATGAGGCGGAATATGAAGCATTGATCACTAGTCTCAAGATCTTCAAAATGTTGGGCGCAAGAAGAATTTCAGTATATGGCGACTCAAAACTTGTGATAAAAGAGGTAAGAGGACAATACCAGGCCAACCATCCACGAATGAGAGAATACATGAATGATGTACTAGATATCCTGAAGATGTTTCCCAAACATACATTTTCAGTAGTGCCAAGAAGTCAGAATTTCATGGCAGATTCACTTGCTACAGCAGCAGGTAATTTCAAAATCCCTATATTTTCTAATAGAAAATTTGAAATCCATGTTAAACATCGGCCCAATTTTCCAGAAAACTTGTGGTATTGGCAAGCATTTTGGGATGATAAAAAGGTAAACAATTTTCTGCAGAATGAAGGAGAATTCGAGAATTCTTTCATTGACAAAGTTTATGAAAAGGATGATCAGATCATTGAAGCTAGCGAGGATGATATTTTATAGCTGAAAGATAATAATATTTGAAGAGGTCTCATACCTTTGGAAGAATTTTTTGATTGAGATGATGTGGCTCGGAAGCCGACATTGGTTCCTATGGAAAAGGGTGTGGAGGATGTAAACATCAAAACATCGGACTAGCCTAAGATGGTCAAATTTTCCAAGTCCTTATCTCATGAGGTAAAGGACAAGTACATTGATTTACTTTCTGAATTTTCTGATGTTTTCGATTCGGATTATGTGGACTGAAAGGTATATAGTAAGTATATCATATAACACACCATTCCAATTAAGCCCGATCAAAATCCATTTTGGAAAAAGCTAAGAAGGATCAACCCGAGGTTGCTTCCATTCATAGAAAAAGAAGTGAACATACTCTACAAATGAGATATCATTGTTCCTATCAGGTTTTCCAATTGAATATCTAATCTAGTCCTAGTAAGAAATAAGATTGGTGAAATAAGGCTTTGCATATATTTCATAAATATAAACAAGGTATCTCTTAAAGATAATTACCCCCTTCCAAAAATGGATCACATTTTACAGAGAGTGGTTGGGGTTTCCTCAATGTCTTTTCTTGATGGATATTTAGGATACAATCAGATTTTAGTGCATGAGAAAGATCAGGACAAAACTGCCTTCACTACACCTTGGGATATGTTCAAATACGCAAAGATGCCTTTTGGACTAAATAATGCAGGGGATACCTTTCAATGGGTGATGGATATAGCCTTTGTAGATGAGAAATATGTTTTCCTAGTGGTATATTTAGATGATTTGACATTTTTCTCCCAGTCAAATGATGAAGACTTGTATCACTTAAGGATTGTTTTTCAGAAATGTAGGAAATTTGAAATCTCTCTTAATATGAAAAAAGAGCCTTTTTTCCATGGAGGAGGGAAAACTTCTCGGTCACATCATCTCTAATGATGGAATCCGAATTGACCCTTCTAGGGTTGAGGCAATTCAGAAAATTGACTTTCCACGGAGCAAGAAAGAAATTTAGGCTTTCAATGGTAAGATGAATCTCTTACGCAGATTTATTCCAAATTTGGCTGAGCACCTTCGATAAATGACCAACATGTTGAAAAAAGAGAATGAGGTAAATTGGTCTGAGGATGCCAAGAAGTGCTTTAATTCAATAAAGTTTTCCTTAACCAAAACCCCTGTTTTAATCAGCCTAGATTTTTCGATAGATTTTATCATTTTCTCATTTTCCTCCAAGCATACATTAGCTGCAGTCTTGATGCAGAAAAAGGATAAGACCAAGAAATGCATAGCATTTTTCAGACAAACCATTAGGGATGTAGCTCTTCGGTACAATATCATAGAAGAATAGGCTTTGGCTTTGGTAAAATCATTGAAGGATTTCCGTGTTTATATTTTACATTCGCATATTCTGCCTTATGTTCCCAATGCAGCAGTAAAAGATGTTCTCATGCAGACAAATCCGAAAGGTAGAAGAGAGAAATAGATAGCATCAATGTTAGAATATTACCTCAACATGAAGCCCACAAAGCTGATCAAAGGCCAAGGTCTAGCAAAGCTCATGGCCAAGTCAAATTTGCATGTTGTATACATCAATCTTATTATATCATTGTCCGATGAAGAAGAGGATGCCACTCTTATACAAGTATATGATATGTTTATTTCGTCTCCTTGGTATTCTGATATCATATATGTTCTTCAGCATTTGAACCCTCCTCCAAGTGTGACTAAGAGTAAGGGTATCTCTTTAAAGTTGAAAGCTTCCAAATACTACTTTTGGACAATGCCCTTTATTGGAAAGATCTAGGAGGTATTTTATTAAATTGTTTAGTTGAAAATGAAGCCCAAGAAGTTATGAATGGTTTTCATAGAGGAGACTGTGGGGCATGGAAAATTTTAGGGGCTAATATCCGTAGATGGGCTAATTTTCCATGATTTTTCGAAAAAAAATATTTTCCAATTCCCAAATTTTATAAGAAAAAATATTCTACCTTAAAAATTGCCAAAAAATTATAGAGACTATATAAAATCATTATAAGTTTGAATATTTCTACTAAAATATCACCGAGAATTTTATAGTTTGCATATTATGGATTAACAACTTTCTCCAAGGTTTATAATCTTTAAGATTAATTTCCATCCTTAAAATTTTCCCTATTGTGAGGGCCATCGGTTCTGGAAAACCACGACTAATAAAGTGTTGAGATCAGGATATTACTGGCCAACTCTTTTTGCAGACTTGTAAAAAACAATGATGAGTTTCCATGAGTGTCAAGTGTTTCAAGGTAAAAGAAAACTTCTTCCTTTACCTTTCCAACCTATTTCAGTACATGCACCTTTTCAGCAATGGGGACTTGACTTCATTAGAGAGATTCAACCTGCATCATCTGCACAACACAAATGAATATTAACAACCACTGACTACTTCATCAAATGGATCGAGGTGATCCCAACAAGGCAAGCAAAAAACCTATTCAGTTTTTGGAGATTAAAATATTGTCTCGTTTTGGTTTTCCTCATAATATTATTACCGAAAATGTGGCAGCATTCAAGTAAAAAAGGATGGTTGAGTTTTGTGACAAATATAACATCAATTTGGGTAACTCAACCGCCTATTATTCCCAAGGTAATGGCTTAGCAGAATCCTCTAATAAGTCTTTGATTAATATCATAAAGAAAATGATGGAGACCAACAAGAATAACTAGCACAAAAAGCTTGTGAATTCCTTGTGGGAGGATAGGGTGAGTAGTAAGAAATCTATAGGAATGTCGCCTTTTCAGTTAGTTTATGGTGTAGACATTGTTTTTCCTACATCACTCGCAAACCCGGTCATGAAATTATTTCAAGAAGCAGGAAGTGAGGAGAATGATGTACAGTGCCGAATAAATAAGGGGATCCACCTTCAACAGACAAGAGATGAGGTATTTTAGAACACCTCAAAGCTTCATGAGAAGATAATGAAGGTGTATGACTGCAAAACCAAGGCAGATGATTTTAAGCTTGAAGATGTAGTCCTCTGGTGGGATGCAAGGAATGAGGAAAAAGGAAAGAAAGAAAAATTTGAAAACTCATGGAAAGGTCCATACAATATCTCAAAATTCCATGGGCAGCATGCTTTCATAATGAAGGATATGAATGGAGAATAATTCTTAGGAGGACTAGTCAATGGTAGGCTCCTTAAGAATTATTTTTTCTGATGTAGATTTCAAATTTCTCAAATCCATTGTAAATATCAGTTTAACTTTATGCAAAGTGTGAAGTAGATAATCACCAAATCCTGGAGCCCGAGGTGAAGGCCATAAAGTTTTATTGGTTTTATGTTGTTTTTGAAATTAAGTCAATCAAAATCAAGTCAGTTTTGAGTCAACTTTTAGTTATTTTTAAGTTAGTTTGAGTTTGTTTCAAATCAGTTTAAGATTTCAGTTTTCAATTTTTCTTTTAGATTTTCACTCCATGCCCAATGGATAGGAACTTCGTCTATGGTGTTCTTAGCATCTCCAAGGAGCTACCATCCCTAGATGGAGCCAATGTTAGTGTCAGTATTTGCATTCTTCCACCAGCGATAAAATAAAATATTTCATGTCATGTTAAGGGTCCCGTTATGATTTTTTTTTCATTCCAATAGGTCATCATGCAAAAATTTGGTCACTTCGTGTAGATTTAGGTCAAATATCACTCTTTTCAAAAAAATTATAACTTGCTGGCTCATTTCACCACTTTTATGTGTGTACGTTAGTCATGAATAATCATCATAATTTCAGTATTTTCATCATGAATTTCATTCATTCAGAGTCTTCATTAGGTCTTTTTGGGTGTGGAGCTTGATTATCTTGAATCACAACATTGGACCCCTGTACCTTAATGGGGGTGGAAACGCCACCCGTAATTAAACGCTGCCTGGGGGGTCCAGGGGGGTGGCTGCGACTTTATGGAGCCCCCCTTGGCGGGGGGTTTCGAGGGCAGCACCCCTGAAGCTTAAAACATATGTAAAATTGCCTTGTAAAAGTATAGTAATTTCTAGTCAATCTAGGCCGTTCATTAGGCAGACGATCTGACGGTAGAAGTTATGTTTATTTTAGGGTATTTTTCCCTAGAAGGCAACCCCTTGATTTTATGAGGGTATTGTATTGGGAATGTGTATGGGATGTGTATTCTCAGAGTGAGAAACAGATAGGGAGACTGTGAGAGATAACAGAGGATATCACAGCGGATCTATTATAGGTTGTGTCTCTTCATTTTGCTGGATAATAGAAAGGAAGGACTAGCTGTTCAGGGTGGATGTAGCCCAAACTGGGTGAACCACATATATCTGTGTCTCTCTGGTTTTATGTGTTTTGTGTGCTTGTGTTTTCTGCATATTTTATTTGTTTCATTTCTCTATAATATATAATTTTCTAACAACTGGTATCAGAGCCAAAGGTCTATTTGGCTGATAAACTTGTAGGAAAGAAGGGTTCCTGGTTCGAGTGGAAGTAATGGAGGAAGACGGTAAATTTAGGGTCGAGAAATTTAACTGCCAAAACTTCCCGCTGTGGAAGATGCAGATGGAAGATTATCTTTATTAGAAAGAATTGTACCTACCATTGAGCGGGAACCTACCGTACGGCTATGACAGACACATAATGGGAGATTCTTGATAGAAAGGCACTCGGAACAGTACGGTTGTGCCTCGCAGCGTCGGTAGCCTTCAATATTTCAAAGGAAACAACAACAGAGGGTTTGATTAAGGCATTGGCGAAATTATATGAAAAACCCTCGGCCTCAAACAAGGTATTTCTTATGAAACATTTATTTAATATGAATATGTCGGAAGGTGGATCTGTTGTAGACCATTTAAATGATTTTAATACAGTTACTAGTCAATTAAGTTCTGTAGGGGTAAACTTTGATGATGAAGTTCGGGCTCTTTTATTTCTGTGCTCATTGCCAGAAAGCTGGAATGGTTTAGTTATGGCCATTAGTAACTCTATCTCTGGATCTAGTACTTTAAAGTTTGATGATGTTGTTGGTGCTATCCTTAGCGAGTAAATGCGATGGAAAAGCTACGGTGAGACATCAGGTAATGCTTTGAGTACAGAGTCTAGGGGAAGAAGAATGGAAAGGGGAAAGAGCTCAGCATATCACAGTAAATCAAGGAAAAGAAGATCCAAGTCCAGATCGGGGATAGTGTGCTAGAAATTTTGAAAGAAAGGACACCTGAAGAAAGACTATAGATCTCAGAAGGGAAAATAAGGAGACGCACATCAAGAAAACAATAATGAAGCAAATGTGACAGGTGATGTGTTACAATATTATTTAATTCTTTCTTCTGAAAATGTTACTGATTCTTGGGTTGTAGATTCAGGGGCCTCATTCCATGCCACACCTGATAACAAATATTTTCATGACTATGTTCAAGGAGATTTTGGACAAGTCTGTTTGGGTGATGATAAACCCTATAAAATTGTTGGAATGTGTATATTTCTTGTAAAACAACAGAATGGAAATCAATGGCTATTAAAGGAGGTAAGTCATGTTCCAGATCTGAAGAAAAATCTGATTTCAAAAGGGCAATTAGGTGGTGAAGGTTGTGTGACAACTTTCACAAATAAAATTGGAAGGTCACCAAAGGAGCCCTGGTAATAGCAAAAGGAGAAAAGGTTGTGTTGAAGCCTAGAAAATCTATTCTTCAAACATTTGGGAAACCCACCCGGTCGGGACCTTAGGACAGCTCCTTATCCGTTTGGTATGGTGGCTCCGACTGGATTGAAAGGACCAGTTTCCTTATAACTAATGGGTTGGTGATGGGTTGATTTGGATGAGTGAAAATGGGACTAAATAACTAAAATGAAACTATCTAATTTAATCTAAATACTGAAAAAGAAATTCTAAAATTAACCCGGGTATCATATATGAATACAACTTAAAATTGTTCCAATTGAACAATAACCATAAAAATGTATTATCGTTTAATTGAAATGTGCATAAACAAATAAAGATAACTCTGTTTAAGAAATTAAACAGAGTTATATTAGCATATTGTATTCATCATTCTATATCATCTACATACACTTATGAAAGATAACATTTCAATTATACTCAAAAATGATATATAAAGAAACGTTGTGAAAAACAAATATATATAAATGATAGCAAATTTTAAAGCGAATATCATATGACAAAATAAATCAACAGTGAATAGATAAAAATACCTTATCCATCTTGAAAGCTTTCAAATGAAATTTGATACTCTAATCCAGTAATTCAGATGCAAAATCAAATCCAAGGTACAGAAATGCAACACTTTAAAGATAATTCTGCATAAAATCACCAGATGTGATCTTTTATAAAATATAAGAGGCAATGGAGTACAGAAATGTAATCTCCAAGTCCAAAAAATATTATAATTCAGGACCCTTCTCTAAATGCATGAGAAGGGTCTAAATACTACTAGCTAAATCTAAAAATAGCTTATTACAAAAAATAAGGATTCGGTTTAAATGACCGTCCTTTTCCTAGGCAAAAATACAGTAAAACTAAACTAAATCTAAAAATAAAGACTATTAAGTAACTACTTATGAACTTGATCTTTAAACTTGCAAGCATCCAGCATTGTTTTGAGAAGAGGTGGTTGGCCGACTTCAGATTTCAATCGTCTTGAAAAGACAGAATTGGCAAGTGTAGGCGCAATCTTCTTTGCAGAACTAATGATACAATTAAGCGCACTGCATTGACTGTGTGGTTTCACTAAATATGTCTAGTAAGAATCCCAGTTTAATATTGTCAATCCCTGGATTGATTTTGCTTTTTCTTCCGCCTTTTGTGTCCACTCTGTTTGCAATTGATGCACCTATGGAAGATATCCGAGAACAGTTTCTGAAATCAAATTTTCTTTGTGCAAATTCTCATTTACACAATCAATAAGACTGCTTGCTGCTGTAGCCGACTCCTCTGCTGCTTTCTCTGCCCCTCTGATTTGTGCATCCCAGTCATTGAAAAGTATTTCTTTATGGTTTTCATTAATAATTGGTGCACCAGCTTTTCTTCCTTCCTCTGTCTTTTGCCATACCAAATAATCAGTAACTTTTTCATTAATTAAATCATAATCATTTCGTAAATCTATGACATGAATGGTGATCTTATCACTTTCTTGACAAAAAGAGTTCCATTGCAAGATTTTTTGGCATAAGACTTCTTCTTGTTGCAGTAGTTGATTATTTAAAGAAATAGTTTCTGAAATAAATTCTGGAAGTTTAGGATCATCTTTGTGCTGATCTTGGATAATCTGTATTTGTTTTTCTTTATCACCCAGACTTTTTTGATATCCAATTTTCATTTCTTGAAGTTGTTGCTGTAACTTTTCATGTTTCATCTGTGCTTCATTATTGGTCTGTACCTGTTGCAATTGTTGTTGCAGAACTTGTATCTGTTCTTCTCTTTCATTTAATAAGAGTTGTATCTCAAATGCTTTGTCAATAGTTGAAGAAGCATAAGCCCCTATAATTTGAGATAACTTAGCAAGATTATCAGTAGGCTCTGTGGTAGGATCCTTCCACAATACATCTAATTGTTCTGCTTCAGTAGCAATTGCACCTTCTAATTTTCTCTTTTTCCTTTGCTTCTTCACTACTAATTTATACTTCAGGCTGTAGAATACATCTAGAGGAGGAATATCCTCTACATTAAGTAAAATTTTAGACGAGGGAGTGATAGGTATGTGCTCAGTTTCTGTGACTGTGCCACTTATTCCTGTGCTCAAAACTTTTGTTGTCTGTATAGGGGTCTCTATATTCTGTCCTTCCACATTAAGCAATTGATTAAATCTTTCCCATTCTTTGTCTAATTCAATTGTGACTGACTGTTGCTGTACATTAGTAGGAGGAGGAGTTATCTGCTGAGAAGTCAAAATTTGCTGTTGTGAAAGTTCTTTCGATTGAGCAGTATCTTTCACTGATTCTTCATTTCTATCCTGCTCTTCATTAGACTTATTGGAACGTTCAGAAGTCTCTCTTTCAAATTTTGACTTAGATTTATCTGTACCTGAACTGCCACTTATACTGACACTAGGAGTTGGTTCCCTTGCGAGTTCCAAACGTAAATTTTCCAAAGGGATGGTGGTCAGTCTTCTTTCCCTGTAAACCTTAAATTCTTGAAATTGTTCTGGAGATAACTGCATCTATGTTGAGTGTAGAATTTCTTTCAGTGTGGATTTTCCTAGGAATATATCATCAAAAGAGTCCTCTTCTCCGGAAAATATCCTTACTTTGATTGCAGTGGTGAAATTTTTAGCAACTTCATTAGGGTCGAATAACCTTTTTGCAAATTTAAACAATTATAAGCATGTAATATTGCTTACTTCCTTGAATGCATGTCCAATATCAAATAATGAAAATGTTCCACAAGCTACGGGAAATTGTGTCCAAATGGCCTTCTTCTTATCCCTTAAATCCTTTGTCAAACCTCCTTGACCACAGGTTTAGTATGCAATTTCCCGAGCTATAAGTTTATCAGAAACATATAAGGGTAAAACATGAGGAGAAGCAGAGCTTCCAAAAACCCTTACATAGGTAAACCATTCTTCCCCAAACCATCGTGCGACGGGAAGAATGTCGACTTCTGCTTACGGGGAAAACCTTGGAGCATCTTTATTATACAATGTTTTGTGCAGAGGCAACATTATGCCGTGGCAAATCTTGTAAAAATGAGGAATAAACTTGGATTCCCATAATTCCTTGTGATACACATGAATAGGCAAAGGATCTTGAATCATCCATTTCCAACCCATCAAAGGGAATTTAGAAACAAAGCAGATAGCGTCCATAACATAAGCAGATAGATAAAAAGGAGGATAAATCCTCTGAGAAACAATTCGTTTAGACCGGTAATGGAAAATAGTTGTGGCCAAATTATTAGACAAGATTTTGGCCCAGTCTACAATTGTAGCGTTAACAGCAGCATTCAACAAAGGGAGCCATTCAGGCAAGATCATATTTACGTCAGGCTTTCCAAAAACCCTGCATAACATAGCAGTAGAAAAACAATATGGAGAGGTAAGTGAACCAGTACTGTACATACCGTGTTTGTTTTTCTTCAATGGTTCATCTCCTTTGGTCCATTCCTGCGTGCATTCTGCCAAATTTGCATGTTCTTTGGCAAAATCCTCCATAAATTGTTTATTATAAGTTGCCTGAGGTTCTGGAAAATGATACATCAGCCTCAAATCTTCCGTAGTGAACGACCTGATGAGCTCTTGATCTGGAGTTCTAAATTGCCTGTTTGAAATATCGGTGCTGTCCAGCACCCATTTTACCATGTTTGTATACGAAAAAATTCTTGGTATTGCCGCTATCCGGTGCAGAAATGAACAAGCTAGTTCTTTAAGGGTTGCCTCAGATGAATTACTTGAGCCTGCAGTAGCCGAGACTTGCATTACCCTAGGATTTTCTTCTTCGAGCAAATTATACATCCCTTCCCAGGTGGTGATACCGGCATCCTTATTGCAAGCAATATCCGCATACAGTGAAGCCATTTCTTTGTTTTCAGAATTTGAAATCTTCTCCTTCTTACCCATAATGCTCTGTGAACGCTTTGTATAGTATTCTGTTCCTTCGCGCCTGTGAATTTATGAGTTAAGTGAGAGTAATGACATGAAAAAGGTGATGAGATAGTTTTAAATGCAAAAGGCGGATGAAATATATTATTTTAACGTGAAACGACCTTTTAATCAAAACAAAATCCCATTTATCATTAATTGACAATCCATTCATTTAATCCAATCATTAAAGCGCAAAACAGATATTGATTTATGGAAGGATTGTCTTTGGACAACGCACTTTTATGAATCTGCAACATTGCGATCTGCGATTTGCTGCGCAATATCGCAATATCACAAATTCGCAAATCGCAAAATCGCAAATCGCAAATATCACAAATCGCAAAATCGCAAATCACAAATATCACATATAAAAAGTATTCGTTTAACATTTTTCTGCGATATGCGATTTGCGACCAGTATTTTAACGTATAGGATTTTTGGGATCGCATTATCGCAATATCGCAAAGTCGCAGTTTAAAAGATTCAGTGTTACAAAAGACATCTACTATTTGCGATGGATGCGCTATTTTGCTCAAAGAAAGATTTTATTGTAATCTATCATAAACTTAAGTGTTTCTTAAGGATTTTATAAGGAATTTCCCTAAGTTATGATAGAAAGTTTTATTTGAAAAGGAAAACAAATAATGATTGATTTTTTTGGATTTTTTAACTAAGGGTCTCCACTTATTTAGTATTATTACTAATATTAAATAAAAAGGGGGGTTGTTGCTGGTCACAACAATTGGCGATTCACTGAAAGAAACAGTTATCTCTGAAAAAATAAAATGAACACTATATTTCTAGTAAGTAAAGATTTTTAAAGATAATGAAAAATTATCTTAGGATAATTCAAATGAAATTTAACTATGAAAAAGAAATAAAAATCATTCACAATTTCTTTCTAATTCCTTAAGAACAAAAACATTTTTGGGTTATCTCAAGCTTTGATCGGTGTTAATAATGAAGTAAGTGGATTTCTCCAAGTTTGGTTTTATAATATACTCTATTGTCATAGGTATTGCCTCTGCTACCTGCAAACGTTCATAGTCTTGACAGGGTTACCTTTGAACCATTTACCATTCATTGTCCCATCCAACTAAAATTATGACTTTTTAAAAGATAAATTCATAAGACATATTATCTCATGTTTTTGTCTTTTACTTATTATTTTTTTTTTTTTAAGAGCCATTGTTCTGGTTTGGTAGCCAGATAATAACAATGCCATTCACTAGTTGTAATTAAACTGAACAAGCTGGCTCGTGATGAGACCCCTTGTCTTATATTTATAAGCCATTACCATGTTTGGATATGCAGTGTTGGTAATGTCAGTTTGATTATTTCTTATGAACATGGTAAGTCGGCTCATAATGAGACCTCTTATCTCTTAAATTTTCATATAATTTCTTAGAATTACATTCTAAAAAATCACAACTTAAATGGATGGGGTGAAATAGTTTTATCCTTAAGAGTCAATGGATGACAATTTACAGAGTTTTTTGAGTACCAAGACTTTGAAAAAATATTTACTTTTATAGATAACCTTTCTCTGCTCAATAAACTTATAATGATTTACATTCTCCTCAAGTTTTCAAAAGATCATGCAAATGACTGGAATAATCTTTCAAAGTTTAACATCTTATTTTAAACTATCCAAAAACTGTGATCATCTCTTTAAAAAATTTCATTTACACAAAATAAATATTTATAATATTTTTCCTAAGAAATTTTCTTATAGTAAACAGTCAATTTATTAACAACTTTTATTTTCCAAAACAATTAAAAAATTTGCAGAAAGGAATATGTACAATTAAGAAGGGGTTACCTCCTTATGAAAAGAATTTCTTCAAGACAAGCCCATTTACAGGAAGAGATTCTCTCTTTCCTGTTAAATCTTGGAGTATGAATTTATTTGAGCTTATCTTTTCAGCGATCTGAAATGGTCCAAGCCACATTTTCTGAAACTTGGTATGCTTACCTTTTTCTTCATGTGCTTTATCCCATTTTAGAACAAGATCACCAATTGACAAAATCTTTGAGCCGGTAGAACTTGCATCAAAAGAAGATTTTACAAGCTGTTGATGTTTTTCATGAATAATTTTTGCTTTATCTCTATCTTCTTCAAGTTTAAGGATTTGATCATATCTCAATTGAATGGATGAAGAAGGATTTTCTTCAATAAATTGTACTAGGGCTAATGATGGAAGAGCTAAATTTGATGGTATTACAACTTCTTTTCCATAAACCAAATTGAAAGGTGAAGTTCCAATTGAAGCTTTTTGAGTAATACGATCAGCCCATAGTGCAAAGATTAAAGACTTGTGCCAATTCTTTTGATTTTGATCAATGGTCCTTTTAATGATTTTGATAAGATTTTTGTTAGTGGATTCAAATAAACCATTACCTTGTGGATAATAATTTGCTGAATATTTCAATTTAAAACCTCTTTTGACTGCAAATTCCATTATACTGTTTTCGGAAAAATAAGATGCATTATCAAAGACAAGAGCGTTAGGTACACCAAACCTGGTTATGATGAATTGATCTATGAAATCAATAATTGCATCAGAATTGGCTACCTTCAAAGGGATTGCTTCTACCCATTTTGTAAAGTAATTAGTTGCTGTAAGGATGTATTTGTGCTGTTTGGAAGAATGAGGTACTATCTCACCAATAATGTCAAGCCCCCATTTCTCAAATGGTTGCTCAATATTTACCGGTTGCAAAGGAAAAGCTGGTTTCTTTTGTCTTCCACTAGAAGTTTGACAAAATTTGCACTTCCTTACATAATCATGCGTATCTTTAAAAAGGGTAGGCCAGTAATAACCAGCATGAATTATTTTGTGAGCTGTGGTATCACCTCCAAAATGACCTCCTGCTGGTCCATCATGCAATTCCTGCAACACCTTTTCAGCTTCAGTCTTTTCAAGACATCTTAATAGGATTGAATCATAATTCTTTTTGAATAACACATTATCAATGATATCATATTTAATAGCCTTCAATCTTAAAGCATTTTTTCTCTTATAGCTGAGATTGGAAGGAGCATACCCATTTTTCAAGTAATAGATGAGATCATCATACTGAGATTTAGAATCTGTAACACCTATCTGACTTACTTGAATATCTTTATTTGAATCTTGATTTTCTGGTATGTTATGAGATCCTGCCAATAATCTGCAAAAACCTTGTCCTCTAACAATCTTAGCTGGTTTAATATCAATATCATATTCTTGTAAAGATGTTACCTAGTTAGCTCTTTTTTCCCCTACTTCTCTTTGAATTAATAATTGTCTCACTGCAGAGAATGGGACAATGATTTTTGTATGTGTTTTCAAGAGAAAAGTTCTGAAATGTTTGATTGATTTAAACATGGCAAAGGCTTGTTTTTCAACATCGGAATAATTAAGCTCAGCTCCTTGCAGATTTGAGCTAAAGAAAGAAATTGGTGCCTCAATTTTCTGATCATTAAGATGTGTTAAAACTGCAGCATAAGATGTTTTGGTGGCCAAAGTATAAAAAAGTAAAATCTCTAGAGAAAACAGGGGTATTCAATGCTGGTGCATTAATGATTTCTTGTTTGATTGCCTCAAAGGCTTCTTTCTCTTTATGCCCCCATTTGAATACTGAGTTTTTCTTGATCATATTTTGCATAGGTAAAACAATTTGAGAAAAATCAGGAATTAATCTTTTTACAAAATTGATTTTCCCAAGAAATGATTGCATGGATTTTTTGTTATGAGGTAAAGAAATATCAGAAATTTCTTTCACTCTATCTGGATCAATATATATACCATCTTTTGACACAATAAATCCTAAGAGTTTTCCTTCATCGAAAGCAAAGAAAGATTTCTTTGGATTTAAGGAAATACCAAACCTTCTACATCTTTCAAATATTTTCTTTAGATCATGTAGATGATTGGCTCTTTTTTTTTAAAATACTGTTATGTCATCAAGATAAACAACAACTGATTTATTGATCAGACCTTTAAATGCTATGTCCATGGCTCTTTGGAAAGTTGCTCCTGCATTTATTAGACCAAAAGACATTTTCTGATAAGCATAGGTTCCCCATTTGGTTCTGAAAGTTGTTTTGAATCTGTCATCTGGATGAACTAAAACTTGATTATAGCCTGAAAATCCATCAAGAAAGGACATGAGTTCAGAACCCGCTACCTTTTGAAGTATCTGTTCCATAGTTGGCAATGGGAAATTGTCTTTTAAACACGCCTTGTTTAAGTTTCTAAAATCAATACAGATTCTTATATCACCATTCTTCTTCCTTACAGGTACCATATTGGAAACCCAATTGGAGTGCCTTACAGGAAAAATGATTTTGGCTTTTAAAAGTTTATTAAGTTCTGATTTGATTTGACCTTCGAGATTTGGATGAATCTTTCTTAACTTTTGTTGAACAGGTTTAATATCAGGAAGCATTGGAATTGTGTGTTGAATAACAGAAGTATCATACGTTTTTAAATCATCATAATTCCAAGAAAATATATTTTTATACCTACTCAGAAGTTTATTGAAAGCATTCCTTTCCTCTGGAGTTAAATTGAGTCCTAAATTAACATTTTGAGGATTAGAGTCAGAACCAAGATTTACTAATTCAAACTTCAAAGTGGAACTTTGAAGTTTAGCATTGGTAACTTTCTTGAATCTGTCTTTAATATCATACAAGTCCTCTAATTTAACAACAGATTTCGGAATGGGATTTTCATTACCTTTTGAGGAAATTTGTAAATCATGATCATCCTCATCAATAATTTGTTCATCATATGATTTCTCTGAAGTCATGAAATTCAAAATGTCTTGATCATGATAGAATACTCTCCAATTTGTGACATTATCTGGGACAGATGGGCGAAAAATCAATTCTACTGAAAATCTATCAGGACTGTAATCTTCAGCAGGAAGGAGTTTAGATGCAACATTAGCTAACAAGTCAGCTGATGTATTTTGATTCCTAGGAATAGAAGAAATATTGAATGCTAGAAAATGAGTGGTAAGATCTTGCACTAGGGTTTGAAAGTGTTTAAGATGTCCTGAAAGACAATGGATAGTATTCCTAACTTGTTTTATGACAATTTCGGAATCACAAAAGACTTTCAAGTATTTAACATCTAACCCTATAGCTTTATAAAGTCCTTGAATCAAGGCTTCATATTCTGCAGTATTGTTTGTACACTCAAATTCTAACCTACATGATAGCATGGTTTTCTCTCCATTTGGATCAATTAAGATGCATCCTGCTCCAGCTCCATCACTAGATTTTGATCCATCAAAATATAATGACCAAAATAAAGATTTATCTATTGGCTTATCTACAATTACATCAGAAATATTTACAATTCTGGAAGAATCAGATTGTGAAAAATTTTCTATTTGAGAAACAAAAGTATTTACAGAAAAGGGTGATTGTGGTGCTTTAAAGTTTCCAAGAAATGACTCGGCAGAATAACCTCCAAGAATATTGTTGTTGAATGCCACAGGCTCATTAGATTGTTCAAATTCAGTGACAGTGTGCATCATATGTTTTTCTCGTTCTACTTTGATTTGATTTGGTTTCCCTTTGTAGGGAAGCCACATATGTGAATAATCAGTAGTGATGTAACCATTAAGTTTTGCAGACCAGTCCCTGCTTAAGACTAGTCCATAGAATTCAGGAATATCTGCAATCAAAATATCAATTCTTTGGACAATCCTAGGATCGAAAGCTAGTCTGATAGTAACTGAATTGATTTCTCCTACAACTTGAACTTTAGAGCCATCCAATTGAACAATATGGACTGTCGATTTTTGTGGTTCAATATTCAATTTGGCACAAAAAGAAGTAGGCATTATATTAGAGGATGCTCCAGAATCGATTAAACAATTATGCAGATTCTTATTGTACATTTCGTAAGTCAAAAGAAAAGGAGGAGTCTGAGAATTTGATATTCTCTAATGAGCACAGTATCAGTAGCATCTACTTTGTCTGGTGGCTTACCAGTCCCTTTAGCTGCTTTTGCAACTACACCACTTGGTAAAGGAGCAATTGTAGTGGCATTTAATTCTTTTAATAGCAACTTCTGCTGGTGTTTTAGTTTGTTGAGTTCATGTAAGGAAATGTTGGCTTTAATCTTTTTCATGTATTCAACAATGTTATACTCCATAGGATCTGATACCACTAAAGTCTTTGTTGTTGATGTAGGAGGATTAGAAGAAGATGGTTGATTTTGAGTAGGTAACAGAGAAGTTTTCTTTGCAGGGGATTTGTTTTTGGTACTTGGAGTTGTAATTTTCTTTTTTGGACCTGTTTGTATAGGTTCCGATGTAGATTTACTCCTAGTACTTACATGCATAGCTTCTTGTTCTACCTCACTATCAGAATTAGGGAGAATAAAATCCCACATTCCATGTAATTCATCTATTTCTTCATTTTCATCTTCCTCTTCTGATACTGGAGGAGTATCTTCTTCTTCTTCCTCTTCTGATTTTGCATTAGAGATTGAATTGGGAGGTTTAGATTCAAGTTGATTTATTTTGAAATTTCGGAATGGTTTTTTGGTAGAAGTTTGAGCTACTTGTTTCTTTATTTCAATCATTTCATTCGACATGGTTTTAAGAAATTTCTGTAAACCTTCCATGTCGTATGGGTCTTTGGCCTTTTTCCTTGAATCATATTTGAAGCTGACCTTCTTGGATTTCCTTTCCTCAATAGCATTTTTCTTTTCTAGAGAAATAATTCGTTTTTCTACTGCAATAGCCTCTTTCATATTCTCGGCTAACGTAGGTTTTGCAGCTCTATCTACAAAAATTGCTATGTTTGAGGGCAAAGCAGTTATGTACCATTCACTTCTGACTTGTTCACTAGGCCTTGAATCTGTGTGGATTTTGTTCAAGAGTTTGTTGAATCTCGCATTGAAATCTTTAATGGGCTCCTTGGGTTCTGCCTTCAAATTTGAGAGATCGTTGATTAAAGTAGCTATTGATCTGTCATCTCCAAATTTGGTTAAAAAATGATCTGCAAAAATGGCCCAAATTGTTATGGATCCTGAAGGTAATGAAAAGTACCAGGATCCTGCTGCCCCTTGAAGAGTGTAAGGGAATAGTCTGACTACAACATCTTCTTCTACGACTCCATTCAAATTTACAGCCAGCATAAAGTTATTGATGTGTTCTTTGGCTGGAATGTTAAGCTCTGGACTAAATTTTGGAAGCCATTTTCCAGGATTGTCAGGTAAATCATGTAAAGGTGTAGGCATATTGACAGCCCCTGGACTTGCCCATGGTCTCTGTGCCATTATTATAACAACCGTTGAAGAAGTAGTAGAGATTGGTGGTGTCTGAACAGAAGTTGTTGGAATTGATGATGATTGAGCAGATGGTAATTGAGTAGATGATATGGAAACAACTGTACTTTGTTGAGTTGGGGTTTCGGAAACAGGTGATTGAATATGAGATGAAGAACTTATATCACTTTCTGATTCCGATTGAGTTCTTTTTGACTTGACTCTACTAGGTAAAGGGAATTCTTTCGGAGAAATACCAAGTTTTTCACTTTGAAGCCTAGTAAGAGGTTTTGAAGGAATAAATTTTGAGCTTACACGACCTTCAGATATTTCAGACTCATCTAGAGATAATGAGAATCCTTTCAATTTATGAATTAAATCTTGTACTTCAGGAGACTCAGGATTTTGATTGTCTGATTGTTTTGAGATTTTGGTAGTGGGTGTATGAATACTCTTCTGAATTCCTTCTCCGGGATTTTGTAATTCAGAAGAAATTGAAGAAGTTAATGAGGGTGTTTTTCTCTCAGAATGGCTTGTGGATAAATATTTACTTGCCATTCATAGCTCATGCCCTCCTTCTAGCACCAAAAATGTTGAAGCCTAGAAAATCTCTGCTTCAAACATTGGGGAAAACCACCCGGTCGGGACCTTAGGACAGCTCCTTATCCGTTTGGTATGGTGGCTCCGACTGGATTGAAAGGACCAGTTTCCTTATAACTAATGGGTTGGTGATGGGTTGATTTGGATGAGTGAAAATGGGACTAAATAACTAAAATGAAACTATCTAATTTAATCTAAATACTGATAAAGAAATTCTAAAATTAACCCGGGCATCATATGTGAATACAACTTAAAATTGTTCCAATTGAACAATAACCATAAAAATGTATTATCATTTAATTGAAATGTGCAGAAACAAATAAAGATCACTCTGTTTAAGAAATTAAACAGAGTTATATTAGCATATTGTATTCATCATTCTATATCATCTACATACACTTATGAAAGATAACATTTCAATTATACTCAAAAATGATATATAAAGAAACGTTGTGAAAACCAAATATATATATAAATGATAGAAAATTTTAAAGCGAATATCATATGACAAAAGAAATCAACAGTGAATAGATAAAAATACCTTATCCATCTTGAAAGCTTTCAAATGAAATCTGATACTCTAATCCAGTAATTCAGATGCAAAATCAAATCCAAGGTACAGAAATGCAACACTTTAAAGATAATTCTGCATAAAATCACCAGATGTGATCCTTTATAAAATATAAGAGACAATGGAGTACAGAAATGTAATCTCCAAGTCCAAAAAATATTATAATTCAGGACCCTTCTCTAAATGCATGAGAAGGGTTTAAATACTACTAGCTAAATCTAAAAATAGTTTATTACAAAAATTAAGGATTCTGTTTAAATGACCATCCTTTTCCTAGGCAAAAATACAGTAAAACTAAAACTAAATCTAAAAATAAATACTATTAAGTAACTACTTATGAACTTGATATTTAAACTTGCAGGCATCTAGCATTGTTTTGAGAAGATGTGGTTGACCGACTTCAGATTTCAACTGTCCTGAAAAGACAGAATCGACAAGTGTAGGCGCAATCTTCTCAGCATAATTAATGATGCAATTAAGCGCACTGTGTTGACTGTGTGGTTTCACTAGGTATGTCCAGTAAGAATCCCAGTTTAACCTTGTCAATCCTTGGATTGATTTTGCTTTATCTTCTGCCTTTTGTCTCCACTCTGTTTGCAATTGATGCGCCTGTGGAAGATATCCCGGAACAGTTTCTGAAATCAAATTTTCTTTGTGTAAATTCTCATTTACACAATCAGTAAGACTGCTTACTGCTGTAGCCAATTCTTCTACTGCTTTCTCTGCCCTTCTGATTTGTGCATCCCAGTCATTGAAAATTATTTCCTTATGGTTTTCATTAATAATTGGTGCACCAGCTTTTATTCCTTCCTCTGTCTTTTGCCATACCAAATAATCAGTAACTTTTTCATTAATTAAATCATAATAATTTCGTAAATCTACGACATGATTGGTGATCTTATCACTTTCTTGACAAAAAGAGTTCTATTGCAATATTTTTTGGCATAAGACTTCTTCTTGTTGCAGTAGTTGATTATTTAAAGAAATAGTTTCTGAAATAAATTCTGGAAGTTTAGGATCATCTTTGTGCTGATCTTGGATAATCTGTATTTGTTTTTCTTTATCAGCCAAACTTTTTTTATATCCAATTTGCATTTCTTGAAGTTGTTGTTGTAACTTTTCAAGTTTAATCTGTGCTTCATTATTGGCTTGTACCTGTTGCAATTGTTGTTGCAGAACATGTATCTGTTCTTCTCTTTCATTTAATAAGAGTTGTATCTCAAATGCTTTGTCAATAGTTGCAGAAGCATAAGCCCCTGTAATTTGAGATAACTTAGCAAGATTATCAGTAGGCTCTGTGGTAGGATCCTTCCACAAGACATCTAATTGTTCTGCTTCAGTAGCAATTTCACCTTCTAATTTTCTCTTTTTCCTTTGCTTCTTCACTACTGCTTTATACTTCGGGTTGTAGAATACATCTAGAGGAGGAATATCCTGTACATTAAGTAAAATTTCAGACGAGGGAGTGATAGGTATGTGCTCAGTTTCTGTGACTGTGCCACTTATTCTTGTGCTCAAAACTTTTGTTGTCTGTACAGGGGTCTCTATATTCTCTCCTTCCACATTAAGAAATTGATTAAAGCTTTCCCATTCTTTGTCTAATTCAATTGTGACTGACTGTTGCTGTACATTGGTAGGAGGAGGAGTTATCTGCTGAGAAGTCAAAATTTGCTGTTGTGAAAGTTCTTTCGATTGAGCAGTATCTTTCACTGATTCTTCATTTCTATCATGCTCTTCATTAGACTTATTGGAACGTTCAGAAGTCTCTCTTTCAGATTTTGACTTAGATTTATCTGTACCTGAACTGCCACTTATACTGACACTAGGAGTTGGTTCCCTTGCGGGTTCCAAACGCAAATTTTCCAAAGGGATGGTGGTCAGTCTTCTTTCCCTGTAAACCTTAAATTATTGAAATTGTTCTGGAGATAACTGCATCTCTGCTGAGTGTATAATTTCTTTCAGTGTGGATTTTCCTAGGAATATATCATCGAAAGGGTCCTCTTCTCCGGAAAATATCCTTACTTTGATTGCAGTGGTGAATTTTTTAGCAACTTCATTAGGGTCGAATAAATTTTTTGCAAATTTAAACAATTGTAAGCATGTAATATTGCTTACTTCCTTGAATTCATGTCCAATATCAAATAATGAAAATGTTCCACAAGCTACGGGAAATTGTGGCCAAATGGCCTTATTCTTATCCCTTAAATCCTTTGTCAAACCTCCTTGACCACAGGTTTGGTATGCAATTTCCCGAGCTATAAGTTTATCAGAAACATATAACGGTAAAAACATGAGGAGAAGCAGAGCTTCCAAAAACCCTTACATAGGTAAACCATTCTTCCCCAAACCATCGTGCAACGGGAAGAATGTCGACTTCTGCTTCCGGGGAAAACCTTGGAGCATCTTTATTATACAATGTTTTGTGCAGAGGCAACATTATGCCGTGGAAAATCTTGTAAAAATGAGGAATAAACTTGGATTTCCATAATTCCTTGTGATACACATGAATAGGCAAAGGTTCTTGAATCGTCCATTGCCAACCCATCAAATGGAATTTAGAAACAAAGCAGATAGCGTACATAACATAAGCAGATAGATTAAAAGGAGGATAAATCGTATGAGAAACAATTTGTTTAGACCGGTAATGGAAAATAGCAATGGCCAAATTATCAGACAAGATTTTGGCCCAGTCTACAATTGTAGCGTTAACAGCAGCATTCAACAAAGGGAGCCATTCAGGAAAGATCATATTTATGTCAGGCTTTCCAAAAAGCCTGCATAACATAGCAGTAGTAAAACAATATGGAGAGGTAAGCGAACCAGTACTGTACAAACCGTGTTTGCTTTTCTTCAATGGTTCATCTCTTTTGGTCCATTCTTGTGTGCATTCTGCCAAATTTGCATGTTCTTTGGAAAAATCCTCCATAAATTGTTTATTATAAGTTTCCTGAGGTTCTAGAAAATGATACATCAGCCTCAAATCTTCCGTAGTGAACGACCCGATGAGCTCTTGATCTGGAGTTCTAAATTGCCTGTCTGAAATATCGGTGTTGTCCAGCACCCATTTTACCATGTCTGTACACGGAAGAATTCTTGGTCTTGCCGCTATCCGGTGCAGAAATGAACAAGCCAGTTCTTTAAGGGTTTCCTTAGATGAATTACTTGAGCCTGCAGTAGCCGCGACTTGCATTACCCTGGGATTTTCTTCTTCGAGCAAATTATACATTCCTTCCCAGGTGGTGATACCGACATCCTTATTGCAAGCAGTATCCGCATACAGTGAAGCCATTTCTTTGTTTTCAGAATTTGAAATCTTCTCCTTCTTACCCATAATGCTCTGTGAACGCTTTGTATAGTCTTCTGTTCCTTCGCGCCTGTGATTTTACGAGTTAAGTGAGAGTAATGACATGAGAAAGGTGATGATATAGTTTAAAATGCAAAAGGCGGATGAAATATATTATTTTAACATGAAACGACCTTTCAATCAAAAAAAAATCCCATTTATCATTAATTGACAATCCATTCATTTAATCCAATCATTAAAGTGAAAAACATATATTGATTTATGGAAGGATTTTCTTTGGACAACGCGCTTTTATGAATTTGCGACATTGCGATCTGCGATTTGCTGCGCAATATCACAATATCACAATATCGCAAATCGCAAAATCGCAAATCGCAAATATCACATATAAAAAGTATTTGTTTAACATTTTTCTACGATATGCGATTTGCGACCAGTATTTTAACGTATAGGCTTTTTGGGATCGCATTATCGCAATATCGCAAAGTCGCAGTTTAAAAGATTCAGTTTTACAAAAGACATCTACTATTTGCGATGGATGCGCTATTTCGCTCAAAGAAAGATTTTATTGTAATCTATCATAAACTTAAGTGTTTCTTAAGGATTTTATAAGGAATTTCCCTAAGTTATGATAGAAAGTTTTATTTGAAAAGGAAAACAAATAATGATTGATTTTTTTGGATTTTTTAACTAAGGGTCCCCACTTATTTAGTATTATTACTAATATTAAATAAAAAGGGGGGTTGTTGCTGGTCACAACAGGTTGGTACATTGTATTTATGCAATGGTATTTCTAACTTTGTTAATGCTTTAACTTCCAAAGGAGCAGATGCAACATTATGGCGTCATAGGCTCAGACACATGAGTGAGAAGGGGATGAATATTCTTCACTCAAGAAATTTGTTGTCAGTTTTGAAGAATGTTGATTTGGATTTCTATGAGAATTGCATTTATGGAAAACATAAGAGAGTTATATTTCTCAGAGTTGGGAAAGAAAATAAGAGCAAAAAATTAGAGCTTGTGCATACAAATGTATAGGGACCTGCTCATGTATCATATCTTGGTGGCTCTCGTTATTATGTTACTTTTATTGATGATGCAACTATAAAAATTTGGATTTATTGTATTCAGAATAAATCTAATGTATTTGATACTTTCAAGAAATAGAAATTTTTGGTTGAGAATGAGACAAGAAAGAAGTTGAAGTGTCTCAGATCAGACAATGGAGATGAATATTGCAGCAAACAGTTTGATAGGTACTATTTAGAGCATGGAATTCGCAGAGAGAAGACAATTCCAAGAACACCACAAGAAAATGGTGTGTTAGAAAGGATGAACAGAAAAATCATGGAGCGTGAAAGGTGCATGAGATTGCATGCAGGATTTCCTTTACAATTTTGGGCAGATGTTGTAGATACTACTGTTTATCTAATAAACATAGGGCCTTCAAGTTCCTTGGATGGTGGTATTCCAGAGGAAGCATGGATAGGTAAAAAAGTAAACTACTCTTTTTTAAAACCTTTTGGTTGTGAGGCCTTTGTCCATATTAATAAAGAAAACAGAACAAAGCTTGAGGCAAAATCAAAGAAATGTACATTTATTGGATATGGTGTTAATAATTTTGGTTATTTCTTATATGATTATGAAAATCACAAAATCATTAGGAGCAGAGATGTAATATTCAATGAAAATGTCTTATATAAGAATCAGTTGCAAGAAAAAAAATAGGAAAAAGAAAACAAAGAATACACAGTTCTTGATGAGATCACAGAAAAAGTAATGGTGCCTAAAAATAATAATAATCAATAGCAACAGCAACCACCACAACCGCAATAGGCACCTCAAACACCTGAAAGTGGTGTTAGAAGATCTACCAGGATAAGTAGACCCCCTGAATGATACTCTCCTTCATTATATTATTTATTTTTGACTGATTCTGGCAAACCTGAATGTTATGAAGAAGTAATGAAGGTTGAAAGTAGGAAGAAGTGGGAGATAGCCATGGAAGAAGAGATGGACTCCTTAATGCATAACCAGACTTGGGACTTAGTCAGGTTTCCTACAGGTAAAAATACATTGCAGAATAAATGGGTTTATAGGCTAAAGGAAGAAGATGGAGGAAAATAGAGGTACAAAGCTAGACTTGTGGTGAAGGGGTTTGCACAGAAGAAAGGTATTGATTTTGATAAAATATTTTCTCCTGTTGTTAAGATGACTTCAATCAGAACTATTTTAAGTCTTGTAGCAGCGGAAGATTTACATATTGAACAGTTAGATGTAAATACATCATTTCTCCATGGCAATTTGGAGGAAGATATCTAAATGGAGAAACCAGAAGGATATGAGGTCAAAGGGAAAGAAAAATTAATATGTAGGTTAAATAAGAGCTTGTATGGCTTAAAAAAGGGTCCAAGGTAGTGGTATCTAAAATTTGACAAGTTCATGTTTGAAGAAGGTTATAATAGATGTCACTGTGATCATTGTGTTTACTTGAAAAAGAAAAATGATGGCAGCTATATTATATTGTTATTGTATGTAGATGACATGCTTGTTGCAGGGTCTAACATGCAGGAAATAAATGTGCTCAAATTTTTTTTGGAAAATTCATTTGCAATGAAGGATTTGGGAGTTGCAAAACAAATCCTTGGTATGAGAATAAGTAGAGACAGGAAAAATCGCAAATTAATGTTGTCTCAGAATGAGTACATACAAAAGGTGTTGAAAAGATTTAATATGTAGAATGAAAAACCAGTTAGTACACCTTTTTCTAGCCATTTCAAACTTAGTAAGGAGATGTGCCCGAAGACCCAAGAAGAAATGGTCTACATGTCTAAAGTTCCATATGCATCAGCAGTTGGAAGCTTAATGTATGAAATGGTCTGAAAAAGGCTTGATATTGCACATGCAGTGGGAGTTGTAAGCAGGTACATGAAAAATCCAAGAAAAGAACATTGGATGGTAGTAAAATGGATTCTCAGATATTTGAGAGGTACCACAAATCAAGCATTATGCTTTGGTGGTTCAAACATTTCTCTACAAGGATATGTTGATGCAGATATGGCAGGTGACAGAGATAACAGGAGGAGCACTACAGGATATGTATTTACTGTAGGTGGAACAACTGTCAGTTGGGTTTCAAAAATCCAAGGTGTTGTTGCACTTTCAACAACAGAAGCAGAGTATGTTGTTGCTACAGAGGCTAGTAAAGAAATGATTTGGTTAAAAAGGTTTATGGATGAATTGGGTAAGGAGCATGATATGGGCACATTATACAATGATAGCCAAAGTGCCATTCATCTTGTAAAGAACTCAACATCTCATTCCAGGACTAAACACATACAGCTCAAGTACCATTTCATATGGTCAGTATTGGAAGATGGACAGTTGAAGCTGAAAAAGATACACACTAGCCAAAATCTTGCAGATATGCTAAAAGAAGTTGTAATCAGGGAGAAACTGAGATTATGCTCAGTTTCAATTGGTCTTCAAGGATGATGATGAATATTAGAAACAACCAGGTCCAAAGAGGAGTCATTTTCCAACAAATGAAGCAACGGTGGATTTTCTACAATCAGTCTCCAAGTGGGAGATTGTTGGGTGTGGAGTCTGATTATCTTGTATCATAGAATTGGACCCCTATAACTTAACGTTTCCACCCATAATTAAACGCTGCCTGGGGGGTTCTGGGGGGGGTGACTGCAACTTTATGGAGCCCCCCCTGGCGGGGGGTTTCGGGGGTAGCGCTCCCGAAGCTAAAAATAGATGTAAAATTTCCTTGTAAAAGTATAGTAATTTCTAGTCAATCTGGGCCGTTCATTAGGCGAATTATCTAACCGTAGAAGTTATGTTTAGTTTAGGGTTTTTTTCCTAGAAGGCAACCCCTCGCTTTTATGAGGGTATTGTATTGCGACTTTGTATGGGATGTGTATTCTCAGAGCGAGAAACAGATAGGGATATTGTGATAGAGAACAGAGGATATCACAACAGATCTGTTGTAGGTTTTTTCTCTTCATTTTTCTGGATAATAAAAATGAAGGACTGGTTGTTCGGGGTGGACGTAGCCCAAACTGGGTGAACCACATATATTTGTGTCTCTCTGGTTTTATGTGTTTTGTGTGCTTGTGTTTTCCACATATTTTATGTGTTTCATTTCTCTATAATATATAATTTTCTAACAGGTCTTAGGGTTTTCAAGGTCCATCAAATCACCATTTGCATGCATAAAAGTCCAACAAGTAAAAGAGTGACAATAAAAACATTTTATTATGAAATTTTGATTTGTAAATTTAATTTCAATTCAATATGTAATTTTATGTTTCTTAATATGTAATAGGTTATCATGGTTCCAAGGTAGCTCCATACTCAAGGTTCTATGAGTCAACTAAGTCAAATTTATAAAATTCATAGTGTTATAAATCCATCAAAATATCAAATCCAAAGATCAATTTCAAAAGGTGAAGTGAAATGTCAAAGTTGAGTTTAAAAGGAAATGTGGGTTGCAAAGCCAATTTATGAATTTTCACCAAGTATAAAGGGCCATCAAAGACCAAAGAGACACTCATTTTCATCCTCATGCATTGAGATCTAAAACTCCCAAGTCAAAATTCAAATTTCGAGGAACAAAATCAAGTTTTTTGGAAGGCGTTGTGCTCCTGCTTAAGGCACCGCACTTTTGACAGAGAGGGTGCTACACTCCTGCTTAAGGTGTTGCACTTTTTCCTGAGAGACGCTGCGCTCTTGGTTAAGGCGTTGTGCTTTTTCCATCTTTCTCCCACAGCTTCAAACCTTCACTGAAAGTGGTCCAGCAATCAAGCAATGGTTTCTTCATTCAATTGCAAGTAGGTTACACCTCTCAGAGCCCTCCTTTCAGTTTATGATTTTGAATTTATGGTGCAAACTTTCCTCACTCACCATTTCAAGTTTTAAGCCGAGAAACCCTAGCTTTCATCATTCCAAGCCAAGATTATTTCCCTAGACCTTATTTTCCCTTCCCACACTCCATAATCACTCCCCCTATCCCTATATCACCTTCTCCCTTATTCCCAAGTCCCATTTCCTAAAACCCTACTCCTATGCTGCATTTTCCTAGGCAGCCACACCACATCCCTGTAATTAAATTCCCTACCCTCTCTCCCTAAGTTTTTCTATCCCCCACCACTTTCCTAAGATCCCTAACTCCCTTTCCCAATTCCCTAAATTTTCTTACACTTATCCCAACTCCCTAACCCTACTATCCTACCCCTTTTCCCTTCCCCTTCCCTAGGGTTTCAAAACAAGACAAGCACTATGGAGGAGGATATGAACATATAAGAGGAGAGGAGACACCACAAAGGAGGGAGGATTTTGAGGCTTGAGCCATCCAACACTAGAGAATTTTTGGCCTCACCCATGACAATCAGTTTCTTCAAACATGTGGGCTATTTTGACTTCTATGAGATGGTCCAAAGAGTACAGCATCGCCCTGCTTTGACCAAAGTTTTCATCTCTAACCTCCAATAAAACCAAGTGAAAATTTCAGGAGTGACCTTCATCATCTCCACATACATTATTTCTGCAGCCAAAGGGATACCCAATGTGGGTGAAAAATGGTTTAATGCTAAAGATCTAGATGCCCAACATTATGAACCATTTCTCAAGCCAGGGTAAAAAAATAACAAAAAGAAAGTCCTTCCTTTCAGTCACCTACTTGATATATTTTCTCCCATGATAAATATCATCATGAAATATTTCACTTGTGAGGGAATATTCTCTAGACTATATGCATATCACATTAGGTTTCTCATGCATTTCACTAGGGTGAAATTTCTCAACATCCCTCACGATTTTTAGAGTATTGATAAAATGGCATATAATATAGTGCAGAACATAGAGTATGCACATCAAATTAATAACCTCTTCTATCACTCTCTAATAAAAATAATTGTCCTACATCATCTCAATCAGCTAAAAATTTCATGGGAGACCTTAATTGAGAATGATTTCTTCAATACTCCACCACCTGAGCCCGCTAGACCAATTCCACCACCAGCAATAGTGTCTCAAAGACAAACAGGGTCATCTAGAAGGGCTACAGTCAAAGAGGTCAACAAATTCAAATAAAAAAAAAGGGTCCAAACCTACCAGATGGGACCTAGGAAAGTGTTTACTCCACGTATTGTGGAAGGGACCTTGCCTTCTTCATCAGCAAAGTAGGGACAATAGGATGAGCAATAAGAAGAGACAATTGTCCATGAAGAGGAAGACCTTCATGAGGAAGAAAGAGACTTTGAGTTGATGGACTTGGATGACCAAGATGATCAGGAGGCCTCAAATATGATCATAAAAGAGAAGGATTCCATGATCAAATAACTGCAGGAAAACATGGCAAGAGACCAATTTGTCATATCATTCCTTGAACAAGAGAACAAGCAGTTGAAAGACAAGTAGGTACTCATGGAGCTAGAGCTACTAAAGGCAAACAGAAAATACATCAAGGGTAAGGCAATGATGGCACCTAATGACTCTTACCATGATGATACTCAAACCATCAAGTCAAGACCAAAAGCAAGAGGTCTCAAGAGAGCTTTATTGCAAGAAAAACATGAGGTAGAGAAACTTAGTTTTGAGGAAAGAATTGCAAAGGAAGTTGAAGATGACAGTGAGGTTTGGATTGATAGAGTTAACCTCCACCTTGATAAGCTCCTCCATAAGGCAAAAAATACAATGACATGTTCAGACACATGTCCAATAGGTACATCACTAGAAACAAGATCTGCAACATCAAGCTTAAGTAATTGAAGGACAAATACAAGCAAACCCTAATCAAGAAAAAGGAGGAGGATAAACTTGAGATCCTTGCTGATGCATCCCTGATTTCTTAAGACACTTCATCAGCACTCTATATACCAATTTTGAAGGTTTTTGGGTAATTTTTTTCAGTTTTGGGCATTTGGACAAATTTTGACAGACTTTCAGCATAGTCCACCTGTAAAAACCGCAACACCTAGGGCGCTGGGTTTTTATAGTAGCAACCAAATGACAAATGGCCACCACCATTGGATTCATAAGGTCCTTTACATCAAATTTTGACTATTGGCACAAAAAATTCGAACATTTTGACAGGGATGAATGGCCAAAAACACCTAAAAAATCACCCTTCTGCCTCATTTTTCAGGTTGGCACTGCGCTTTTGACCACTCTTACGATATTTGAAATTTGAGGGGCTTAACTTCATAATTTTCAGAACTTAAGGGAATTTTGGAAATCAGACAAGATCATCTTCCCAATGATCTATCATGAGCCCAATTTTGACTTCAGGAAGGCCTCCAAAAGAGGCCATGAATTTGGCATTACACTTTTGCTTCAGGCACTGCGCTTTTGCTAGATTCACTGATATTTTCAAAATTTTCTAGATTTCTCAGTTGGTGATGGAATTTATGTGTTTTTACTGATTTAATTCATCCATGTAAATGCAATTATGTCCTAAATAGTTACTAGAGGGTAGATACATTGGGTAAAATTGTATTTTTGGATAAATGAATCAGTTTCACCAAAGTTAGGGATGAGTTTGTTGACCTCCCTAGTATTTGGGTTTTGAGATGAGCACTTTGTGGATCATTTCCTCAAGTCAAGGATTCAACCCTTGAGTTGGGGAGAAGCAGTTTTAGTCTATATTTTTCACTTCTTTTCTGATAGCAAGGGTTGGATGTTGTTGGATTGATCTTGGAACACTTTTGTAATCAGACTTTTCGCAAGTAATAACAGACTGAGTTGTAGCTATTTTGATGGAATTCCTGTGGTAAAGTGATTTGACATTGTTTCTTCTTATGTTATGCAAATGTGTGAATGTATTGTGATTCATATTCATTACATTTCTAAATGTAATTGTTTCATAAGTCTGAAAGACAAAATACACTAGATTATGCTCTGTTTTGAAGGAATAGATACAGTTTGTTTCATCTTCTTCTTAGTAGAAAAGAATACATATCTCTTATTATCTTTTCTCAAACCCTACCAGTCTAAACCACTTCATCAGATATAATTTTGTGTTAAATTTATTACCTACCTTGCTCCATCAGATCCCTACAATTTTGATCCTTGTTTTTCCCTGACCTTATTTCTTCCTTGACCTATTCACCATCCAGCACCTCAAAATTCAATCAATAAAACCCCTGTGATAGCATACCTAGAATAATATCTCATTGATCCAGTTATCTTGACTGAGATCCATTGGAGAGATCCCTCTCCTACCTAGTAGGGCTAGCTACTTGGTGAAATATTGGTTTGTGGTTACCTTTGCTGGTCTCTTCTCAGCCTTAGAGATCCGGTGGAGTGATAACACCTCTTAATGGGATTTGATAAAATCATTTTATGCTCTTGATAATTTCATGTTCCTATTGATATATTAATCACAAATAATGATGAACATATTATAAATAAATAACGTGTGTGACATTGATTTTGTATTTAAACCTTGTATCATCGCTTTATATCAAACTCTACTGAACCTTTTTTGCAACTAATTACATTAGGTGACAATTTTACTCATTTTTCAGAGTATAGAAGATGACTGTAGAGATTGAAATCCTAAATTTTATAATGATATTTGTGCTGAAAAAAGTTTCAATGGAAATAAATTCATGGAGAAACAAGTTCCAACTAGTATACACGACAATAATCCTTCTTTTTTAGAGGATAGTTTAGAACATGTTCTGACTCTCTTAACTCAAGATTGATAGTTGATAAGAGTTTATCTAACAATGGAATATGATTCAATTCTTGGTTATAAAATCATCTGGGAGCATATAACCTTTTATACTATGGGGAGAATTTTTTTATGAATCTATATTTATTTGATAATCTTGATTCATACAATAATAGTTATCTTAATCTTGATGTTATAATTTATACGCCAACTAGTTCAAATTTTAATGAAAAGGGATATTTGAAAACTTAGCTAAGTCATGAAGTTTCTTTTCACCTAATTCAGGATGATGAATCTCAACTTGATATGCATATTAATATCATTTTTAAGTCTCTTATCCATTAGATGATATTGGAAAGTCACATCTTATTCATGATTCATAGTAGAAGGAAGTCATATTTCATGTGTTTACTAATATTGATTGTATTGAATCAAATGTAACAAAAAGTAACATACATTCATTTTTAGGGTTTAGACTTGAATAATTCTCATGATTCTCTATCTAAGCACAAATCACACATTTCAATTTTATGTTCTAATGATTTCTTATTTTTTGTAAGTTTGCAAATTGTGAGGCTACATCATGATCATGTCCAAGAATAAAACCTAATTAGGATGAGGAATTGAACCGGTGATTTAACATCTAGGAGTGCCTTAACAACACACCCGATCATCGTCTGTAGAAGACCCCATGGAATTTTATAATGATGTAAATCTTGATATTTAGAATTAATTTCAAATATTCAACTATATTCATGCTAATATTCCATTACATGCTTATTATGAACAAATCTTAATGAAACCATTTCTTTTATGATTGGTACTCGTTATTGGCTCAATAAATTCCTTAGTGCTGATTTTATATTTAATAAATCATATTATCATGAATGTATGAAAATTTATGTGAAGAATGAAATTTATTCTTTCCTTTTTTAATTTTTAAATATCCTTGGTGGAAAGAACCTAGTTCTTTTGGAGATTATCAAGAGGCAAGTTTGTACAACCTTATTAAGTCCTCTAAATTAAACCGCAATGAAAATACTCATAGTATACTTACATATTTTTATATTTGTTATGATTCTTTCACCTTAAAAAGGATAAGAAACTAATAATTACTATCAACTTTGAGGGAGAAACCTCCTTATAGAATAACTACAATGAAAAATAAAATACTTGATGATTCTAATACTAGGTCTCTTTAGTATCTATATACAAGAGATAAATGATACAATTATAATAAAATGTGGCCATTAGGGGTTCTAGCCTACATAAAAATATAATAATATAAATGTAATAACTCAATATATATGGCTTAATAAGGGGTTTTTGGGTTAACATGGGGCTTATATAGGGCTTAAAATTCCCCTCCCCTTCAAATACATGTTTTCCTCAACTCTTGAATATCTATGGTTGTTTCTACATGAAACACTAATCTTCCCATGCCACTTCTTCCACTAGTTATTTATTCAATTTGACGAGGTGCTTAGTAACTGATTTATTTATCAGCTGCTTAGTATTTGTTTCCAAAATTGTTTCTAGTTCTAGTATTATTTTCCCTTCTTCATTAATCTTCGATACAAGACTCTAGATTGGGATCTTGTCACCGATGACCTTATTTAAGCAAGAAACATGGAAGAATAGATGTACCTGTGAATATGGAGGAAACCAAAATTTGTAGGAAATTTGTAGGTCATACATTCTAATGGCTTCCAGTCTTGCTATTGGTGCAAATTTCTCCTCAAATTCTATTCCCTCTATTTGTGCATAACCATTGAAGACCATTCTTGCTTATTTTATTGCAACTTGTCCTTCCTCTTTCATCGTATTCTTGAAAACCCATTTGGTTTTGATAACTTTTTTATCCTTGGGTCTTCATACAAACTCCCAAGTGTCATTTTTCTCAATTTGGTACAATTCATCATTAATTTCTTTCACCCAAAAATTGTCTTCACTAGCCTAACTCATATTTTTGGGCTCAATTTGTGAGAGAAAGGAAATATTTTCATGAATAGAACTTCCAATAAATTTTATTTCTTGTTTTAAAATGGATACTTTGATCACTAAGTAGTGGATTTTTGGGTGTTTATTTTGTACAGACCTCGATGGGGTATTATGCCTTTGTGTGGTGTCTTCTCCTTAATCTTATTCCTCTTCTTCTTCTTCCTCTTCTTGATTTGCATATCTGAAAGAATAATCCTCCTCATCATATTACTTCTCATTTTATTTAGACTTCACTGGATGAGGTAATGTTTCATCAACTACAACATTGATGCAATATTCAACCCTATATGTCCTTTTTTTGAAGCATTTGTATCCCTTTTTCTTGACTAAATATTGAATAAATATACCCTCATCTGCACAAGAGTCAAACTTTCCAAGGTCTCTATCATTTCTCTTGATATATCATTTACTCCCAAACACCTTGAAATGTTTTATAGATGATGGTATCCCTCTCCATAACTCATAAGTAGTTTTATCACTATTAGGCTTGAGATGTGTTCTGATTTCTAATTAAACAATTACTTGAACCACTTCACCCCATAAGGTGTGTGCAACATTCCCTTCATCCATCACTTCTCTGGAAATATCCTAATTGGTTCTATTTTTCCTTTCAATCATGTCCTTCTAATTTGGTTTTCTTGCTACTAAGTATTTCCTCCTTATTCCATTTTTTCACATAATTCTTTAAATTATTTTGAGGTGAATTACCCCCCTATCAAATCTCAAGCATTTTATCTTGAGTTCCTTCCCATTATCAAACTAAGCCTTAAACACTTAAAACTTATGGATTTTGAATTCTCTTTCAACAACATTATCCAGATATCCCTTGCAAGATCATCAATAAATAAAATAAAGTAAATTTCTCCTCTTGGGTTATTTTCTTTGGTGGGATCACATATATCTATATGAACCAACTCCAAAGGTTTAGAAGATGAGAACTCATTTTTTTTAATTGTGCTCTTTTCATATTTACTAAATTGACATGACTTGATAATTGGACTATTACAATTTGATAATGTTGGTAAGCCTTTTCCTTCCCTTAGCTTACTAATATTGACTAGGATATCAAAATTTACACGACCCAAAAAAAAATTCCATAGCAACATTCTATCTATTTTTCTTAAGTAACAATTCACTCTGGAATCATCAAACACATACACATTTTTGTGAGTTCTAATTTACTTTGCTACCAACTTTCCATTCTCAAATTTTTGTATCTTATAGTCCTTAGAGTGTAAATCCACATCATAGCCATTGACACACATTTACCTTACAGTTGGTAAGTTTTTCTTGAGACCATCCACATATAAGAAATTTTGTGCCTTGGTCTTTTCATCTAGACTAACTATGCCCTTTCCTTGAATTTGTGGAGGAGCATTATTTTCGAAAGTGGCATTTCCTTTGTTTTTCCCTTTTAGAAACAAGAACTCGCTCTTGTCTCCAATCATATTCTTGGAAAAACCAATATCTACATAAAATTTTCCTTCCAACTCATGTGTGGATAAGAAATTCCACACTCCTTAGTTTTCTTAGTCTTTTGTTTCCATGTCTTCATGTCTCTTGGATGTACTGAATTTTCAGAGATCTACTATCTATATGGACAAATAAACTTGGTTCTGCATTCATTTGCATTGTGACCAAATTTATTACGATTTAAGAACTCAATTTCATTCAGAAAGGGGGAGAAGGAATTTATACTCCTTGAAAATGAATTTCTAGACCTAGGATTATGATAGTATCTAGATCTGGAATTTTCATCTCTTTCAACTTTGATATTTTTCCAGTTAATGAATTTATGTTCAACAATGTGCAATGAATAGTAGTGTCCATAGAACAAATTTGGGTACCTGATCTTTGATAATTGACATGTTTGAGTATATTGATTGTACCTTGGTTCTTGTCAGTTGATTTACATATCTATGTGAGGGATTATTTGAAAAATTAAAATAATTTCTCAATTGATGAGGACTTCTCTGACATGTCATCCATTTTTCTTCATTGAATCTTCCTTGTAATTATTTTACATAGCTTCTGAGACCCTTGAATCCTATGGACCTGATAATGGCCTTTTCTTTAAAAAAATTGTGTTTGATGATATCCCAGACCTACCTTATTTGTTAGAGATATTTTACTATTCAAAATGTGGTATAGTTTCTTTATGTCCAAATCCATGTCATTTTTGGATTTCCCAATGTCTATTCTCATAGATACTATCCATTCTTCTAAATTGTGTTAGTTTTGTTTTCATTCAATGATCAATTAATTCAGAATTTCCTCTTTCCTTTCTTCTTCTTGTAGCTTATTATAGATTCTTTGTTTTTTTTCCTAGATGTTGTGCTAGAATGTCCTTTATGTTAATAACTTTTTCTACTTTTTCTTTTTGATAAAATAATTGTTCATTATCATAGTTGGACATCCCTTCTTCAACTCACAATAATTTCTCTTTTGGTTTCTTGTTCTTCCTTTTGGCCTTATTTATTTCACTAATATCATTGATCAACTCTCCTCCAAGATCTATTATGCCTTCTTCTTCTTCCTCAAGGTCAAAGCCATTATTGGACCTAGATTCATATTTGAATGCCATGATTAAACATACATCAGGCTCATCTTCTGAAGACTCTTCACTATTTTCTTCTGAAGAAGACCTATCCTCTTTAGAGTAGAGCCCATTTTGGAAGTATTTTTTGTTTTTATATTTTTGAGATTTATCTATTGACTTATGATCCATTTTATTTTCTAACTTCTATTTATATGGAAACTTGGAGGAAAATTTCCCAAATTTTCCACAATCAAAGAATTTTAAGTCTAGGTTTCCCTTATACTTACTTGAACCATGTTTTAACATTTTGGAAAATCGAGCTAACTCCTAACAAGATTTAGATTTGGACCATTCATGGTGACCTTTGCATTCCTTAGTATTCTTTGAGACTTTAAATTCCACCTCATTTGGCTCAACCTTCTCTTTTCCTATTCTCATCTCATAGCCTGTGAGGGTTCCTTGTAGTTGCTCCATTAAAAGAGACTTCAAGTTTGACATCTCTTCTATAACTGATATTTTAGCATTGAATCTCACAGTCATATATCTCAATACCTTCTGGACAACAACTTCATTTTCGAGGTCGTCTCCAAGCCCTCTAATCATATTTTCTACCTCATCAACTCTAAGAAAATATTCTCCTATATTTTCTTCTCCATTCATTATTCAGATCTCGAATATCATCTTGAAGGCTTGAAGCTTGGTTTTCTTAGCTTTCTCATCTCCTTTATAGATATTATTAAGCTTATTCCATACTTCCTTGGTTAACTTACAATGCATTAATTTTACTAGTTTAGATTGATTATACCAAAGAGAATGAAATTATTGGCCTTTGCATTGTTCCCATAAACCTTTTTAGCATCTGCATCCATAGGACGGGTATCTAGGACAATATAATCAACTCCTACAAAAATCCAAGCATATACACTTAGGGACATGAGATAGGTTTCTATCTTAAATTTCCAAAATAAAAAAATTGTACCATTAAATAATGGTATCTTACTTGAATAAGAATCATGAAATTCGTGTATGGCCATATTTCCCTATCAATCTACCTGAAAATGGTTAAGTTGTTCCTGAAGGAACCAGGCTCTGATACCAATTGTTGGGAATCAAGAATTAGTGAGGTGGGGGGGTGAATAAATAATTAATTTTTATTTATTTATTTTAAGTTGATAACATGAAATTTAAATTCCATACAATCAAACAAAAAATGAGAGACCAACATTCACGTACATTTGAACATCATGATTTATGAGGAAACCTTTCTAGGAGAAAAACCACCAAATATTGTTTTTGTATTATGATGATAATAAAGGAAAAAACTCTAATTGCATCATATATTTTTGAGAACCTAATCACAGGAGCCCCAACCTCTTTCAAATCAATAAGCCAAAACTTTCCCATATGCTCTAACCTCTTATAGCTATAGGCCCCTAACTACTTCAATCAAGTGTTATACTTTTCGTACATTTTCAAATTGAGAACAATGACCTACCTCAGTATCAAAAAATTAAATTGTGACCCTTAGCTGTTGTCTCTCTCCAAATCCTTATCCTTTTCTTTTAACAGACACTCAACCATCTCTACCTAAACTACTTATATTCTACTGCACTCTCCGTGATTCACTCGGAATATATAATATTAACACACAACCATACAAATTACTTTGTGTATCTTACTCTGTCGTTCCACTTTGCCTCATCTCATACACTATGGACCTCAAACACAACAATATACATACACATAGTACCATATTTTACCATCTTCCTAATTTTCTCACTATGACACTATAAAAATAGTTTCTCCCCACTCTATCATGTAGTTCAAGAACTACATTAAATGAATTAGATATTGTAGGAAAGTAAACATTGGAGAAAAAAACTAACAATCATAATCATACAAAGTGTTTAATTGCATGATATAATTTCCCCTTAATTTATTAGTATGGATTCCTTTGTGAATTAAATGACCATAGTACATGTTCAAAGTATTTCAATAGAAATTTCATTCTTAATATGAACTATCTAAAACTTATCCTCCAATATAATTTGTCCAAGAGAAGAGGAATCTGATTACTAAAACAAATGTGCTACACCAACCACATTTACTATGATATGCTTCCTTCAATTAGTGTATTTCAGTTCCACTTCATGTTTTTTTTTTTAAAATTAAATTCTAATAAGCCTACCTAGTTTAGTAATTCTAGTATATCAATAGTTTTTAATAGTGTTTATAGTTATATCTCAAAAATTGGCTAATTACTATATTCAAGAGATGTCGCCAAACATGCCGTATTGAGCTCCTTAAATACTTGGCATCATACATCATAGGGCTATAACCAATGGTATAATTACAAAGTTCTCAAAACCACAACTTGAGGATTCAAATATCCTTTAGTGGGTAGATATTCTAACTACCAGATCACTAGCTAACCAATCTAAAATAAAATTGGGTCCTTTTTCATTAGGTCCTACATCAGTCGGGAGTATTCCCTCATTCCATTGGATCACCTAAAGAGGACACTAGATGCATGATTTTCCTTTGAAAATATGTTGCCATAGCACCAATCATCGTCAAATATAACTCTACCAATTGTATTAGCCATGTGTCACTTAGGTCAAGGGTCAGGGATTAGGGGCCAGTCCTTTGGACTTCTACTGAAAAATTTCCATGAGACAAATTCCCGACCTAAAATGAACTATCAATTAGGCCAAAGGAATGACCTTACTCACTCATCCTTGTTCTTCATCAATCCACTTAATTTTGAAATTTCTTTAACAAATAAATTGCTTGCAAAACACAAGGTCTATGCATAACCTTGAAGTATAGAACTATGCTAAAATTAAATTGACCATAACTCGATTATTGTTTGGATTTTTTAGATATGCCTTATACCATTATAAAGGTATTTCCAAGGTATATCTATATGAGCACATTGTAATGGAAAATGACCATATCCCCTAAGCAATAAGTGCCTTCAAATATTGAGCCACCCAACCTTCATAGTTATAATCTCTTAGCTTCCTCACTTAACATACTACTATAATGGTTGTCTACTAAATTATGTAGCTACCATATGACTCACCCTCTTCTTGAGACTCCTTGGAAAGCTCCATGGAACCTACATCTTTGACATAAATGATAACAATTCGACATCAATGACAACACTTTTCCCAACATCATCAAAATCCTAAGGTTAGGGCTATCTTAGAAAATTGTCATTGGCTAGGATTCTTTGAGAACTTGACAAGATATGATGATGAAGTTGCCTTAAATTTTTATTTAAACCTACAACACCATGAGGGCCATGAAGTAGTCACTAGAGTTAAATAATTGATAATATACATTGATTAATACTTAATCAACAGGTCCACTATTGGAAATGTAGATCACTACTGAGAGCAGGGGTGAATCTATAGTTATGGAGCTTATTAATTTTTTTCCATTTAATTAATCATTTAAAAATTTACAATCTGAAACACATAAGGAGATATCATAACATCATAATATAAAACATAAACACAAAAGTAATTAAACACTGAAGACAACAATCATTTCTAGTGGAAATCCTGAAGGGAAAAACTAAAACCCATTGTTTATATGCTCCTTCTTATTCTCTTATCATTAATAAATAAAATCATTGCATTTTCATCTGGCCTCCAACATCTAGGATCTACTACCCCTTTAAATAGTATTATTGGATTCCACCAGCTAGGGAGTCTCTATTTACAAAACTTTACAGGGCACCACCTACTGGAATTGAGCACTCCAAATAATTCTTTCCCAACCACCACTAGACTATCCATCCACCATTGGATGGAGCTACCACTCCCTAAATACTGTAACGTACACCTCCCCTAAAATCTACCCAAGTAACTGACCAACCGGGGTAAACATGAGATGAGTGAAGTTAAGAGCATACTCAACCTCCTTGGTGATTTTAAGAAAGTGAAATTGACATAGAAAACCATAACACAGACCCCATGTACCTGTTATAGGACCCCAGAGGCTATCCCATTTATCCACCTGACTTTCCCCTGGGTCCCACTAAATTTTAGTGAATAAAACCCTTAGAAAAATCCTTCATATGGGAAAGGGTGTGTCTAGGAGGCTCTGGATGCTCCCACAACATAGCCATGCATGCATCTAGGGACATTTCCCCTCAGGCCTGTGCTAGCATCTATGGGATTTATGGCACTTTCTAATCCTATAACCCTCAGCAATACCCAAAACTTCTTGTAGTTTCAATAATCCATCAAACACGTGATGAAAATGCTAATGCATCAAAAAAGTACTCCAAGACTAGGCCTAGCCATCCCCAATTGGGACTAACATGTTGTCAAACACCTGGCATATATGAAATCTGCAGGTATAGAATAAAATAATGAGAATGATTAACTGAAAACACTTATGAGACATGACAAGAAGGATCACCACCCTCTTCCTTGAACTGATATGAAATCAATTATTTATTGTGCCCATTATTTTAACAGTTACAAGTAAATACATGAAATAACCATGATTTGAGCCAGTCATATAGCCATGCATATAACCAACATAAAACTATGTAAATATAATTGAGATAATAGCCATTAAATCCACACATTAATAAGTACAAAAGAAATATAACTCAACTTTTATTGAAGATAAGAAATATATGGCCAGGTTTGGGACTTCCATGTACCACCTGACCATAGACATGGTTGATCCAAATCTCTCTTTATCTATTCACCCCTGTTCCATATTACAAGCATGAATGTGGGATCTAATGGATAAGCAAATCCAAAAAAAACCAAGGGAATACATAGGTTAATCCACCTCCACCCTCACCATACTGTGATCACACCTAAATCGATGCCCCGATCACAAAACCAAATCGTGATTGGAATGTCTCTCGAAACCCATCACTATCCTTGATGGAATTTTCATCTCCTTGTCTCTTAGGATTTACCGCAATCCAATTATGGATCACTAGGCCCTAAACCGAGACACCACCCTCAGGCTTTACCATGTTTCTCGCCAAAATCGGTCAAAGGATTCCTAGGCCTTTGGGAATTTTCCTTGAGACCACCTCCACCCTGAATTCTGAAATCCATATGACAATTCTGAAGCTCAAAACCGAGATCAAAATCCAAACACACCATGGATATCCGGAAAAAGGCAAGGAAAGGCTAAAAACCACTTTCAAAACCAGGAAAAACCATTCCACCAACAACAAGATAGCCAAGTACCAACATGCATAAGTCATGTATGTTAAAACAATCTAGGAAATCAAAAATGAAATATGTTTGCTAGAAGTATTCCTACTAAATCTAGTAGATCTGCTCTTCCTTGCTTGATATTTTCTTCCCTTTCCTTTCCTTGTCCTTCCTTTGCTTTATTTCCTCTTTCTTGGCTCAATACTGAAATGCTCCTAGAAAACTCAAAGTATCCAAGAGTATGAGAGAGAGAGAATAATGAGAGAGCTCCAAAACTGAACTAAAAAAAAATTACACTAATAAAAGGTACCAACTAATCCTCGTAAGCCTTCATATTAATTAGGCCTCTTTTTTCTTTAGTTTCCATTATTTTCCTTCATTTTCCTCCTCACATGCAACCAATCGCCTTTTACCTTCATTTTCTCTTAATTTTCTTTATTTTCATAAATAAATGTGCAAAAATTATTGTTTCCTCTTTAATGCATTAGCCATTTCCTTTTCCAATTTCCCTTAACCATAAACACATCCATTGATTCCGACTAGGATATCTTTGCCCAACATTCAGCTTGGGATACATTTCTCTTCCATGGTCTTATTTTTTTCCTTTATTAAGTTTTATTACATGAAATTCTAGCTCGAGTCTGTTACAAAACCCTCCCCCTTGTGGAATACCTTCCTTGGTGTTAAACCACACCTACACCTTAGCGAAACTGTTGAGAATAAAACATACTTCAAATGGATATTTATAACTTAGTTCGTTGCATTATTTATAATGAATGATCTGCTCAAAGCAAAAAACCATGATAATATGACCATATAAAAACCATACTGCTTATTGGAGATTTATAACTTATCTCATGGAAGTATTTACATCCATATACATATGTACATATACCAAAACATCTCCAAAACATATGTCAAACATATAACATGCATCATACCAAAAATGTTGATGTGCAAATAAACATGCTCCCTAACCTGAAATTCCTCAAATATGTGTTAGTCTACATAACTCTTATGTTTTTCCTATGATGCCTTTAGATTCTTATTTATAACCTTCATTTAATTCTCCATTTTTTCCAACATGTCAGGTTCAATCAAAACACCGTTAACTGGATTGCACCAACTCATGGGAGTATTACAACTCCGCCTATACAGTGTCTTGAAGGGACTCATCCCCAATGACTCTTGATACCCATTGTTGTATGAAAAATAAACTAATGGTAGATAATACTCCTAATTCCTCTTCTAATTCATCACATACATCCTCAACATTTCCTCCAAGACCTCGTTGACCCTCTACGTCTATCCATATGTTTGCATATGATAAGCTATACTCAAGGCAAACTATGTACCCAAAACTACGTATTTAGCTAGCAATGTAGCACAGGTGTTCATAATAGATGTAGTCAAACTACATGGTGTTCCAAAGAAGATTGTGTCAGATAGGGATGTGAATTTTCCTTCCAAAACTTGGAAGGAAACTTCACATCCTATCTGACACAATCTTCTTTGGAACACCATGTAGTCTGACTACATCTATGATGAACATCTGTGCTACATCACTAGATAAATATGTAGTCTTCATTATAATGAAGTGTGCTACCTTTTTCAATCTGTCCAGAATAACCATGATGGAATCATGTTGTCTCACTATCCTTGGTAAACCTATAATAAATTCCATGGAAATGAACTCCCATTTCCATTATGGAATCACAATAGGTTGTAGTAGTCAAACTAGATGCTTACACTCTCCCTTCGCCTGCTGATAGTCCAAACACATAGCCATGAACTCTACTACATCCTTCCTCATATTTAGCCAATAATAGAACGTCTTCACTACAGTCAATTTCTTTTGATAGCCTGGGTAACCTGAATACGGTTTCACATGAAACTCCCTCAAGATCACCTTCCTAAGCTCGCTACTAGCTATCACATATATCTTGTCTGTAAACCTAATAAATCCATCTTTCATGAGACGATAGTCCACATCCTATACACCTACACCTGTAATTTTACTTGAACTTGTACCTGTACATGTACCTATACCTATACTTGTACCTATACATATAACTATACTTGTACTTGTACCTGTACATATACTCTGTTGCAATCTGTGCCTAAGCTTCATATACTTGACATCATGTTGAATTGCTTGCAAAATCCTATCCTGTAAATCTGTCCCATAGGAGCTCATATATGCAATGTGATTTACATGTATCCACCTGCTAAGAGAATCTATGATCTTGTTCTCTTTACCCTTGATGTATTTGATCTCAAAATCATTCACTAATCCTGGCCAACCACTTAGATTTCCTGTCATTTAGATTCTATTGGTCAAATAAATACCTCAATCCACTTTTATCACTCATCAGTACAAAACTCTTGCCAAGAAGATAGTGCCTCCACATCTTCAATGCATGGATGATCACTGCTAGCTCAAGATCATGCGTTGGATAGTTATGTTCCTGATCATTCAAATTTCATGAATCATAGCATACCACATTTCCATCCTGCATAAGGACTCCACCAAGCTCTCTTTTTCAAGCATATGTATATAATATAAAATCTTTGTTTGGATCTACTATATTTAACACTGGAACATGTGTCAACAACTTCTTAAGCTATTCAAAACAAGCATCACACTCCTCTTTCCACTAAATTTTTTTACCTTTCCTCTGCAATGATGTAATAGGATAAGTAATCTTCAAGAATTTCTTGATGAAACTACTGTAATAAATTACCAATCCCATGAATAATATCACCTCATCTACATTTCTAGGAGCTACCCACTCCATGATAGCTCTTACCTTTTTCGGATCCACTTTTATGTCCTCCTTGGAGACAGCATGTCCCAAGTAATGTACCTCAATCTGAAAGAAACTACATTTGATGATCTTAGCATACAACCGATGCTCTCTCAACAATCTCAACACTACTTCCATGTGCTTGACATGATCTGCCTCATTTTTAGAATATACCAATATGTCATCAATGAATATGATCACAAAAGTGTCTAGATAAGGACACAACACACTATTCATTAAACACATAAAGGTAGTTGGGGCATTACTCAAACCAAATGGAACTACAAAAATTCATAATTCCCATACCTAGTACAGAAATTTGTCATGTAGATGTCCTCTTATTTGATGTGTACCTAATGATATCTTGATCTGAAGTCGATTGTGGAGAACAATGTTGCTCCCTTCAGTCAATCAAACAAATCATCGATCCTTGGTAATGGATACTTGTTCTTGATGGTAACTTTGTTAAACTGCCTATAGTCAATGCATAATCTGAGAGTGACATCCTTCTTCTTTACAAACAATACCGGTTCTCTCGATGGTGATACACTTTTCCTAATGTATCCTTTTTCAAGCATATATTTCAGTTGCAACTTTAACTCTAAAAAATCAAGCATGATAGTCCTATAAGGTGCTTTATATGTTGGTGTTGCCCCCAGTACTAACTCGATAGAAAATTCTACTTCCCTGTGAATTGGAAACTATGAAATCTCTGTAGGAAATACATCCTGGAACTCTTGTAGAACTGGGTACCTGATCAAAATGTATGCATCCTCAACTGCCTTACCTTTGTCATTGGAAATGTGCACTACAAGTAAAACACACTCTTTCCTGCAACTACATCTGGCTTGCATAGTTGTCACCATCCTAAATCATGTAGGATTCTTCTTTCCCTATAAGACTCTTGGTTCCCTAGTGTCATCCAAGCACTCAATGGATTTTCCATAACAATCCACTTTGGTCCTGAAAAGGTATATCCATTCCATACCCAATAGCATACTATATGATCTCAATGACAATATGTTCAAGTGTGTTGCTTTAGGCATACCATTTAATCCAAATGGGCAAGCACTTTCCCAAAGGTGAAATATTTTATTTGTACCTATTGCCAGCTACACTAACCAAGACTCTACATGCATTTATTTTCTCAAATGACACTTAGCCACCAGGTTAGGATTAATATAAATATAATTAGATTCAGGATAAATCAAATAGAAACAACTTGATCAAAAATCTTACCATCCAACTCAATGATAGATGCCTGGTGATTTGCCTTCCTATTTTTCACAGCTGCATAAATTTGAGGAATGTTATGATCAACATCCCAAACTATCTGCACCTCCTGCGCACTATAGATATGGGTTCTACCACCATGATATTGTCAAAATTCCCTCTTATGGTGATCCTTGTCATATATCCAACATTATAAGGGTTCTCTATCATCACTTCTAATATGTTTCTCTCCAGGTCCTTTCCCAGTTGTATTGAACTTCTTGTATAAAATTACATTTTATTTCTCACCTGCATCTTGCAGTATTTCCTGCTTTGGTGGCCATCTTCCTCTATCTTTCTCAATTCCTTTCAAATCATGCTTAGGCTAAACTTTTTTTTTTTAATGCTCATAAAAATGCTCTAGCTTTCGAATGGCCTCCTCCAATTATCTAGGCTCATCAAACTCAATCCGGTCTCTATAGGCTACTGGAAACCCACTGATGAATCTTTGAAACTTGGCTTTCACCACCTTGAGGTAAGGCACATATCTCAACAAATACAAGGACATGATATTATGCTCATCATCTGTCATGGAACCCATCTGCAACTCATAAAACTCCTTATCTCTAGAATCATAGTACCTCTTCGAAATATGCTTCTTCTGAAATAACATATCAACCTCACTCCAAGTCAGTTCCTCCTCATAAATACCCCTGAAATTCTTCACATATTCCCACCAAATACTTCTTTTACCTCTGAGACTGAATGTAGTTATTTTGGCTTTCATATTTTCTGAGTAGTCATGCAACCAAAATAATTTCTTCATACCAAGAAACCATGCCTTTGCATCTTATTATTTATTCATCTCTCCATCAAATTTAGGTGGTTTTGCTTTCTTAAACTCACCCAAAAAATATCCCTTTCCACTCCTCATGTAAGGATAATAATGATGATGATCATAATGCCTTTCAGAACTAGAACTAGAATAGTACCTATGTCTATCACCTCTCCTTTCTGGAGTGTCCAAGAACTTTCCGTCTCTAATCATGTCATCTCTATCCGACCTATAACCACCAAGAGCCCTTCTGCCATATGTTCCATGAGTTCCATCCTCCTGTCCATAACTGAAATGAAGTGGTCCCTGTTGCTGCAAATCTGACAAAATTTGAAGGATTTCCGCATTCACTTTTGCTTGTTTTTCATGTGCCTGTATGATTCTGTCATTGTCTACCTCACAACTCCTTATTTCTTCCTTCAAAATTCTTAGTGTATTTGCTAAATCAGAAGAATTCAAAACACCATGTTTTTCATATGATTCATAAGGATAACCTTTATAGTCTACCATATTGCTAGCCATCTTTGATTTCTTCCTACAAGGCATCTCATGTCCGCTTTAACCAAATCACAACAAACCAACGCACCTTAGCATAATTCAGGGAGGATATCTCATCTGCAATATCAACCAATCATCATAATACATGTATATAAACAATGATGACAACATATAGACTTATAATACATATGTATATAAGTGCATAAACATCATTTTAGTTAGAGTCCAGCAATAATTGCATGACCATATTAGCTACACACCATGTCCTTATGCATGAAAGCCTAAAAAATGCCAATACAAACTTGACCACATGTAATGATCTGAATGATGTATCTTAGTGTTTTTGTGTTAATTAATCTTTCAAATTTTGTAATCAATGTCTTATATGTGCTTAAGGGTTCAAGTTCTCTTGCAAATTATTGAGTCTCATGAGCGATTTTCATATTAATTTCATGAAAACTTTTACATAAAATAAAGGTTCAACAACAAAACATAAAAGTATAGTACATCACCATACAACACATCAACATAGGAATTTGATGAAGGATTTCACCCCTCATGGGCTACATCTCCTTGGTCTAGCTTCCATGGCTTGGGCCACTATATTATGCTCAAATTTTCAAAATTATGTGTTTACAATTATTTTCTGCTCCTGAAAACTACACCAATGAGTCCATAATTCCAAAAATGGTCATCTATCCTCTTTCTCCACCTGATTTGGTCAAAAAATCCAAAAATTATGACCATTTATAGTTTCTCCATAATTTCTAGCCTAAATATAGCTAACTGGAGCTAAATCCGGTTAGCTGGGACTAAACTGCCAATTTTTCTAGATTTGGTGGACCACCATGTTAATCCACATTAAATTAATTAAGCGCATTTGGTGCTAATTAAGCATATTTAGTGCTAAACTTGTACTTATGGTTAAATATGGATTAATGCATTTTTAATACGAGTTTAGGGGTTAATTAAATCGAGATTAGTGTTTAACTCTGTGTTTTAAAGTTGGCTTCGACGATGGTCATAGGATATGGGCATGTGTATTGGGGGCTGGCCCCCCTGTTCCCCCGTCGATGGTCATTACAAAGGATAAAATGATATGGAAATGTATAATGGTTAAGAAAAAATGTGTGGTGTTGCGGTAGTGGAGGTGCGTGTTGTGTGAGAGGTTGCGATGTCAAACCCTGGTGCCTCCTCCTGGACTTATAACAAAATTTTTCTCCACCCTTTCAGGGGGAGGAACGTGGCTGCCCTAGGCCACACCACGTGTACTCTCCCCATTAGCCCAATCCTCATCTAATAAAAATATTCCAAATCACTAAAAATTTCAACCAATGCGGTACTACCACTTTGCAGTCGCTTACTCGCCCAGAGGTAAACGACCAATTTTGACCCAGCGAAGTTAGCATGCCACATCAATAGTACAGACTGCTGACTAGGCAACCTATCTGCCCTTTTTTTTTAAAATTGCATGTTTATAAAAGTGAACAAAACTCATTTTTGGGAGCATACAGAGTCCATTTTGTGTGAAACAAAGTGCGCCATATTCAGAATGACGAGAACTACGCAATAATTTAGGTTTTGATCCATTATGAGAACTTTGATTTTTGAGCATAAAATTCAGCCCCTGATCATTCCTCCCCACTGGAAGCTTTTGGACCCCAAAATATAATATTCAGTTGTTGAATAGGTGAGGGTACAGTTCCCTCACCTTCTAATTTAAATCCATTTGGATTTTGAAGGATTGGTTCCTTTAAGCCCCACTCAAAGATAGTCAACACTTCCTCTTGTCGACATCCTTGTCCTCTTGTCAAGTATGGTGTCTCGCTGAAGCTCAACAAATAAATTTGAAGAAAAATATTCAGTAGATGGTAGTTTACCATTCTCTCCTTGATATTCAATCAAAAGAGGCTCATACAATCTCAAATTTTCAACATTAACAACTGAATAAATTTGCATGTATGAAGGTAAATCAAGCTTCAAGGCATTGTTACCAGTATTTTCCATAATTTTTGAAGGACCATAACGTATTGGTTTCATATTTTTACCTTCTCCTTGAAGCCTTTCATTGCTAATGTGAAGCCAAAATTTGTCACCAACTTGAAACTTATGATCCACACGATGTTTTTCATGCCTCGCTTTGTACTTTCCTTGACTTTTTTCTAGTTTATCTTGCACTATTTTATGGATCAACTGAATTTTCTCTATGAAAATATTTTATTTATCTATGTCGCTATACCCATCGATAGCTACATCTTTCCCAAAAATCAAATCCAATTGTAATGTCCCAATTTTTATGGAACATTAATTTTTGCCATTCTCACTTAGGAGGAGAATAAAATGGGCAAAGAGACCCATTCATAAATAAAATATTAATAAAATCCCTCATGAAATGGGAGAGAAGCATCATTAGAGCTATTCTTGCACACCCATGTGTAAAAAGGGATAATTGCAAGGAGGCTAAGTCATGTTGACCAAGTCAAACTACGCAATAGATGGAGGTGTGGCTTGCTTGAGAAGCAAACGCAATTTCTTGTGGGGTCCATGGCCAAGGAGCCTTCATTGGCATAAAATAAGGAAGAAACAACCATTTTTTCTCATTCATGAATATTTCGAATTGCTGCTCTCTACAGTTGCTTAACTGAGATTGCTGTGTTGTTTAGCACAAGGGAACTCCTGTTTAGGATTCCCTCATTCCTGAGAGGCCTCTTTAAGGTTTTTTCTTCAGCTCCTCCACATTCTGGTTGAAGGCCAAAGCATTTCCCTTCAGTACAGCGTTTTCCGCAGTGCAGGAGACATTGTGTTGCTGGGTTGCAGTGGAGACATCATAACAACACTTCTGGAGCTCTGATTTTAGAGGAGAGAGTTCCTTGGAATCCGGGAGGCCACTAGAGGAGATTTCAGATCTATTTTTCACATTTTGGCATCAGTCCCATATCCTCCCATCATCTACAGCACAGTTCCTTCCCTTAACTATGTTATTTCTGAGAAGAATTGCAGTGGGGTTTTGCACCACTAGTTTGGAGGGAGAAATATTCAGGGATTGGATCAGCCTTTCCCCTGAAAGATCCATTGAAGGATATCTATTTAGTATATGAATAATTTCCATTCATCTCCATCCATTTTCTGAGTTGCAGTGATATTTCAATTTGAAGTAGCAACTCCGGCATTTTTCCCTTTTTGTATATTTCAGCCAATCCTTCCAAGGATTGATGTATTATTATTTCCAGGGGTTGAGATCTTGCTCCCCCTTCTTTATTTGAGCTTTATACTTCCATATCCATGTATTTACATCATATATGTAGCAGTACCATCTAATTACTGTGCATTTTTAGTCACAGGAATTCTTGTGTAGCAGTATTGTGATATGTTGCAGCATGCATGCCATTGAGGGGTTCTTTGCTCAGCTTGAGTGAGTGGTTCTTCAAGCATTTGTATATTTTCTTTGCTGCTATATATATTCAATGACTATTCATATTTTCATGCTCATATTCTCTCTCATATAAAACTGCTATGGTATTACATGTTTAATTGTTGATGCATCCCTCTTCATTGGGCATTTTATGAAGATAAACAGGCAAAGGAGACTTGTCTTAATCTCCTAGAGACATTTTTTTTTAGCCCACTCTTGGATTTCAGCTCTAAATAGATATATTCAAAGGATCCCAGACCAGGGATCAAATCCTGCTGCCTCCATTCCTGGGAAATGCATTTTCCAGGCTTGGATTCATAGTCATTCCTAGTAGGGAATTTCACATATCTGTAGACATAGTCTACAAAGGGCCAGAAATCCTCTGGATCTCACCCTTATTTAGAAGGTGACATACCTGGTAAATGCCCCCGCAGTCCATCTCTGGCATATAATTGTGATATTTCTGAAAAAGGAATATTACAGTGGTATTAGAGCTCCCTTCTTGGCTCAGCCTGTGGCTTTCAAAGCCCAAGAAAGAAAGAGAACATAAGAGATGATGATGCAGAAGATGAGATTGATCTCATCTATTTTCAGAACAAAGGAGAGCCTCCCCAACGAGGAGAAGCAAAGAGAAGGAGAGGAAGGTCCATGCACTTCCTATTCTCAAAAAGAAAGCAAGCATGGGAGATGCTTGGACCATCAGGTTCTAGATCAATACCTAGATGAATATAAATTCCATTCTGCAGCATTCAGGGAAGCTACAACATTCCCACAGTTTATTTAGTAGAAGGAGGAGAGAAGGCCCTCCAGTAGAAGAGAAATCATAGGCAATAGGTTTCTATTGTTTACATTTGATGGGGGCACTTCAGCTAGAGCTTGGGTGAAAAAGCTAGAAGCCTTTTTCTTGCTACATCTAGTGGCAAAGGAAGAAGCAGTGGAGATTGCAGCGCTGCACATGGAGGGTGAAGCCTCTGTTTGGTGGTTCAAACCCTTGGTTCATTCAAGGGTAAGCTCTTTTGAAGACTTTTCTCAAAGGTTGATTCAAACCTTTGATGGAGAGAGGACAAAGGGAGAGCAGCCTTTTCCAGCTATAAAGGAGGAAACTGTTGCAGCCACACAAGAAGACCCCAGGATCCATCAAGGTATGAGTGAAGTTCCACTTGTAATTTCAGCAAACAACTTAAGGAATTTTGGAAATTCATCTTTAAAGGTCCCAGGATCTACATCTATTGCTATTCCAGAGCACCATGATTGCACTGTGCTGTGCAAAGGTTTTAAGGGAGAGATAAACCCTCATCCTCAGGAAATTTTGATGAGTCTCATTCAGCGCTTGAGGTTTGGATGTGAACCATTGGAGGATGAAATAAACCATGTCACCTTCATGATAAATCAAGGAACAAACCTTGAACTGGAGGGTGAAATAGCTGCTACACTATTGGAGGAATTAGCAGCGCTGACAGACATGGGTGGAGAGGAGATATTATCTCCATCACAATTGGGTCCTCATGGATCCAACATAGCCATGGGTGAGAGATATTTTCTAAGAGGTCTCCAATTAGCTACATTTCAACCTTCCATGAAATGCAAGGGGGAAGATATGGATTGGGAGAATGGTAGCCCTCATTGGAGGAGTACCAAAGGAGGAAAAAGGAGAAGACATCCACAAGGAGATGAGTGGGTGTGGATGAGAAGCAAGGGGCTGATTTTCCACTTGCAAATATATGATACCGGGTAGCAAGAGGCTTGGTTGCGCTGGCTCCTCTTGAAGGAGTTTGGCCATCACTTGATGTACCTTTTTTCCAGGAGGATAGGAGTGGAGAAGAGGTGGCAAGGTGTTTACATAATTGAGCAGCAAGGAGTAGGGATCCATGGTGCTGATATGGCATATATATCAGTCATGATACCTTCATCACATGAGTTACATGATGTGATCATGAAGAGGCAGCAAGCACTTGGGTTTCTTGAACTATTTTGGAGAGAGCACAAGTAGATTTGCTCTCAAATGATTTATGGTGTTGCAGGAGTAGAGGAGGGCACTCCCATAGTGCAAAGGGATTACTCCTCATCTTGGATTGATTGGGAGGCATTTCCATCCTGGGAAAAGCTTCACATTTGTAGTAGCATCACCATAAGTGTTCTTGACAAGGAGCATGTCAAGAAAAAAAAATTGGCATGGGCAAGAGCCTTTTTGCATGAGCTCACAGCATTGTCACTTGGGAGTAGAGCCACATGCATAGATTCATCTATAATTTTACTTCCATTCTATGGTAAGAGCATTGTATTTTCATTTTCTGATTTGCATCCTTTTATCATTATGTTGCAGTGCATGGCTCCTCAATGGGGAAGATTTTTCATATTGCTCCATGAGCAGAGTTGGGCCAACCCATATGATGGAGATAGCCATATTTTTCATGGCCTTGGGAAAAAAAATTTCCATCCTATTCATGTTCATCTAATTCCTATGATTAGCATTATATCTCAAAACATTTTTCCTTGTACATTTCTTGAGCAACAGTTTGCAAAACTGCATTATGCACTCTTGGGAGACTGTTGGTATTTTCCAGCACCATATGAAACCAACAATACTTCCTCTATGTTGATGAGGATCATGTTTCCATTTTCTGATATTGTCCATATTATTATTGGGGGCATGATTAGTGAGATGACACATGAGTTAAGCGTGTCTTTGAGGGGAGGAGATTCCCACAATTTTTGCATGGCATGTTCTAAGGGGAACATGAGGAGAGACATGGCCACCACAGCCACCTATTTGCATTCTTTTGAGGTGGGACATGAGTTTGAAGATGAGATCTATCCATTTTATTTATATGGGCATGTATTTGATTTTTTATTGCTGATTCAGACATCTATTTACTATTCAGTAGTAGAGGTGATATTTTCCACACAATGCTTGCCATGTTATTTTTTGCAGCTGCAGTGGATGAGATTGTGTTGTAGCCCTATGAGACATAGTTTGTACCTTGCTACACATGGTATAACCTATAGAAAACATTTCATTGGGGTATCCTATGATGATCATGTCCTACTCATCATGGATGACATATCTTGGGCCAGCTGGATTTTCATTGATGGAGGAGAAATCCTTGGAGGATTGCTCTTCATGTTGCCACTTGGAGGCAATACATTTTCAGCCCTTGATCAGAACACACTCCACACTAATCATGGGTGGAGGGTAGGACAGCATGGGGTGAGATATGGAGCTTTCCATATTCATATTTTCAGCCCACCTTCTTTTCCAGAGCTCAAGGTGGAGAGATTTTTCTATGAGTTGTTATGTTTGGAGGCAGCTCATGTTGTATGGATGATTTATTGGGGATGGGAGATTAATATGGGGATGATGAGTCCCAATTTATATCAGATCTCATGCCTCAAGGAGGCCCTTATACAACCCATTGTTTCATTCATGGATATTTGTTTCTACATGACAGCTATTTGGGGATGCTCACCAAAGGCTAGATTGCATATGTTGGAAGGAAAACTTGGACATCTGATTAATGATATGGCATCTTTTTCTTGGAAGAGTTTATCATTCATGGATGCTATAGGGAAATTAAGGGGCAATAAATCAGTCTATCCTTGTACTTTCTTGAGGACAAGCAATCTTTGAGAGGGGAGGACTGTAATGTCCCAATTTTTATGGAACATTAATTTTTTCCATTCTCACTTAGGAGGAGAATAAAATGGGAAAAGATACCCATTCATAAATAAAATATTAATAAAATCCCTTATGAAATGGAAGAGAAGCATCATTAGAGCTAGTCTTGCACACCCATGTGTAAAAGGGATAATTGCAAGGAGGCTAAGTCATGTTGACCAAGTCAAACTACGCAATAGATGGAGGTGTGGCTTGCTTGAGAAGCCAACGCAATTGATTGAGGAGGAAGAAACCCTAATGTGTGGGGTCCATGGCCAAGGAGCCTTCATTGGCATAAAAGAAGGAAGAAACAACCATTTTTTCTCATTCATAAATATTTTGAATTGTTTCTCTCTTCAGTTTCTTAACTGAGATAGTTGTGTTGTTCAGCACAAGGGAACTCCTATTTAGGATTCCCTCCTTCTTGAGAGGCCTCTTGAAGGTTTTTTCTTCATCTTCTCCACATTCTGGTTCAAGGCCAAATCATTTCCCTTCAGTACAGCGTTCTCAGTAGTGTAGGAGACATTGTGTTGCTAAGTTGTAGTGGAGACATCATAGCAGCACTTCCAGAGCTTTGATTTTAGAGGAGAGAGTTCCTTGGCATCCGAGAGGCCACTAGAGGAGATTTCAGATATTTTTTGCACATTTTGGCATCAAGCCCATCTCTTCCCATCATCCACAACGTAGTTCCTTACCTTAAATGCGTTATTTATGAGCAGAATTGCAGTGGGGTTTTGCACCACTAGTTTGGAGGGAGAAATATTCAGGGATTGGATCAGCCTTTCCCCTGAAAGATCCATTGAAGGAGATATATTCAGTATGCACAGAATTTCCATTCATCTCCGTCCATTTTCTGAGTTGCAGTGCTATTTCATTTTGAGGCAGCAACTTCGGCGTTTTTCCCTTTTTGTATATTTCAGCCAATCCTCCCAGGGATTGATGTATTATTATTTCCAGGGGTTGAGATCTTGCTCCCCCTTCTTTCTTTGAGATTTATACTTCCATATCCATGTATTTAAATCATATATGTAGTAGTACCATCTAATTACTGTGCATTTTTAATCACAAGCATTCTTGTGTAGCAGTATTGTGATATGTTGCAGCATGCATGCCATTGAGGGGTTCTTTGCTCAGCTTGAGTTAGTGGTTCTTCAAGCATATTTTCTTTGCTGCTATATATATTCAGTGACTATTCATAGTTTCATGCTCATATGCTCTCTCATATAACACTGCTATGGTAGTACATGTTCAATTGTTGATGTAGCCCTCTTCATTGAGCATTTTCTGAAGATAAACAGGCAAAGGAGACTTGTCTTAATCTCTTAGAGACATTTGTTTTGAGCCCACTCTTGGATTTCAGCTCTAAATATATATATTCAAAGGATCCTAGACCAGGGATCAAATCCTACTGCCTCCATTCCTGGGAAATGCGTTTTCCAGGCTTGGATTGATAGTCATTCCTACTAGGGAATTTCACATATCTGTAGACAGAGTCTGCAAAGGGCCAGAAAGCCTCTGGATCTCACCCTTCTTTAGAAGGTGACATATCCGGTAAATGCCCCTGCAGTACATCTCTGGCACAGACTTGTGATATTTCTGAAAAAGGAATATTACACCAATGGCGATTTCAGTAAGTATCCAAGACATGCCTCAAATGGTGATGTTTGAGTAGAGGAATGTTTTGCACGATTGTAAGAATGTTAAATGTAATGAAACCGTTCATCCCACAACTAAGGATTTTTAATGCAATAGCCTCAAATAATATGAATGATTGTTCTATTGACCACCTCAGTTTGGCCATCTGTTTGTGGATGAAAGGTTGTACTCTTCTTCAACTTAGTGTCCATCAAGTCCCACAAGTTTGACCAAAAATTCCCAACAAATCGAGAATATTTATCAATTACAATAGATGTGGGAAACTCGAAATGAACCCAAACTTGTTGAAAGAAAAGATGAGTTTTTTGTTCATCTGTAACTTTTTTATTACATGGCATCAATATACAAATTTTTTTGAACCTATCCACAACTACATACAAATAATCATGACCTCTTTTTGACAAAGGAAGACCTCCTGCAAAATCCATAGAAATATTCTCCCATGGATGTGAAGGAACCAAAAGTGGTGTGTAAAATCCTTACTTCCTATTACTAGGCTTACTAACTGGACATAATGAAAAACCGTTAATAAAATGTGACACACTTTCAAGCATACGAGGCCAATAAAAATACCTCTGAAAATTTTCCACTATTTTTCTTAAACCAAAATGTCCAACAATAAGAGAAGTGAGTGCCTCCCTTATGAAATTCACTCTCTTGCCCTATGGAATACAAGGCTTGCCCAAATGATACAACAAGTTATTATGTACATGGTAATCTAATTCCTCAACTTGGGGACCTTGACTCAAGTTTGCATAAAAATCTTGAAAGCCATTATCAAGTGCATATTTTTCAATGTAACTTTCATGTAAAATAGAAGTATTCTTGATTAAAGTTGTTGCATTAATAATAGGCCTAGAAAGAATATCAAAAACCTTGTTGTATATACCTTTCTTTTACCTGATGGCCAGGTGGAATTGCTGCAAGAAACCCATCCATCAAAAGTGCATTGACTGCTACAATTTAGTTTGTGATTACAAGTATTCCAATGGTTGGTGATCGGTGTGGATGATGGTTTCCTTTCCCATCAAATAGTGTTTCCATTTCTTCACACTTTGAACCAACGCATATAGATACTTGTCATATGTAGGATAATTTATCACTGCACCATTAAACATTTATAAATGGAATGAAATGGGCATACCATGTTGTAAAAGGATTGCGCCCATGGCATAGTCACTTGCATCGGTTTGAATCTCAAGGGGATGTCTCAAGTCTAATAGTGCTAGTATTGGGGCTGAAATGATCTTCTTTTTCAAAGCATCAAATTATTTTTCCTAATTTCCTCACCACTTGAAGACTTTCTTAACAATAGTCAATGCATGTAATAGAGCTACAATAGAAGAAAAATTAGCAATGAACTTGCTCCAATATTATGCTACTCCTAGAAAGCTTCTTAGATCAGTGACTGACTTGGGTGTAGGCCAATTCACAATTACCTCAACCTTAGAGGGGTCTATCTTCAGCTCACCTCCTCCAAAAATATGTCCTAAATACACTAAAGAATTTTTACCAAATTCAATTTTTGACATCTTCAAAAAAAAATTGTTCTTTTCTCAAGACATCAAGCACCTTTCTTACATGCATGAAATTCTCATCTCGTGATTTTTTTAATATAAAAATATAATCTAAGTAGAAAATGACAAGCTCATCAAGAAATGGTCTCAATACATAATTCATAACTCTCATGAAAGTAGTTGGAGTGTCGCAAAGACCAAAAGGCATAACACGCCACTGAAACAATCCTTGTTTAGTTTTAAATGTTGTCTTCCATATGTCCTCTTCATCTATTCTAACTTCATGATAACCACTTCATAAGTCTAACTTAGCGAAATAATTTGCATACCTCAATTGATCAAGAAAATCATCAATCCTTGGTAGTCGATAATGATTCTTTATCGTGATTTTCTTAAGTGCACAGAAATCCACACACATGCGCCATGTTCCATCCTTCTTGGGCACCAACATAATAGATGAACTACATTGTGAGGTAGATGGGTGAATGGTACCTTTATTCAAAAATCCTTGGATTTGCCTCTTGATTTCTACACTTTCCATTATCGACATGTGATACATGCCAATGTTAGGGAGTGGAACATCTTGCTGCAGTTGTATCTCATGTTGGATTCCCCTCTTGGGAGGTAACCCATTTGGTTCCTGAAACATATCACCATACTGACTTACTACATCAAAAAAATTCAAATTTCAATTTATCATCACAACCTTCAAAATATTCATAATCCTTATCATTATTTTGTTTTATCATAAGAAGCACAAATTTTTTTCTTGAATTTACTAGCCTCTTCATTTCCCATCATTAACTAAAGAGAGGTTTAGCTTGTTGTGATGATCTCTCACAACATATTCCACTCCATATTTGAACAGGTTGTTCTTGTTCTCATGGCGATAGAAGAATTCTTTCCTATCATAGAGATATGGACTACCCAAAACAATTCCTAATATGTCAAGCGGTACAACATCTAACTCAACTTCATCAATAAAGTCTGCGGTAATTGCAAACCAGAAAATAAATTTTCTTGTAACCTGTAAATTTGTATCCTTGGTTATCCAACACAAAGGGTATGGCTTATTATGAGGTAATGTTCCAAGATTAAGCTTCTTGACTAAGTATTCATATATTAATTTCGCCTGAGACCCACTATCAAATAGTGTGTCAATTTTTGTATGTTTTGAGATCACTCTTACATGAAACAACACTATTTTTGTTTCTTCACTTGGAGTGTTACTGTGACAATTTAATTAACTATAAATTGCTATGGCTTCTTTTCCCTTTGTGGAAATGGCTGCAATTTTGGTCTCATCTCCTAAGTTGGATCCAAGATCATGTTGTGTTGTAGTGATTTTCTTTTGTTTCCCCTTGTTGTTGAATTTCTTATGCCTCAATTCTGGATGAACCTTCCAATAGTGGGCTTCATCATGACCCTCTTTACGAAAATGAGTACATGTGGTTTTCTCCCCTTCTTTTTTAATATATGCATTCTTCTTTTGTTTACCCTTGAAACCCTTTCCTTTTTCACCACCCTTAAACGGTTTCTGTTTATCCTCTTCTTGTACATTTTTCCCTCTTTCCTCAGAGTGTGTAGCTTATACATAGACCTCATCTAGACTAGTGCGATTAAACATGAGGATGGTATGTTTCAGGTAACTATGAAAACCCCTATGTACTTCAGCAAAGTTTCTTGACTATGAAAATCAACACCTAACATAAGAGCTATTCTCCTAAATTCATGAGTCTAATCTTGCACAATTTGACCTTTCAATTGTCTAAAATTTTGCCAACTCATAATAGATTTTTTCACGTAAGCTATAGGATAGAATTTCCTATTAATGGAAGCAATAAAATTTGACCAAGTCATTGAGATCTTACCGTTTCTCTTAATCTCATATTGTGTCTTTGCATCCCACCATACATGTGTTGCACCCTCTATTCTCAAGGAAGCCAATTGAATATTTATGTCATCTTCTTGACGGTTTTGAATTCTTCAATAAACCTCAAATTGACGAATCCAATTATCCAAATTATTTGCATTCACTTTGCCATTATACATCGCAAGCTCAAATTTAACATCAATTTTATGTAAGGGTGATTTACCAGTTCTTTTTTAAGTATGTGTATGAACAGATGGAATGGTTGTGGTAGTGGAAGATGATGATGAGGAAGGTGAAGATGAAGGTGAGGATGATGGTGGAGTGGATGGTGGCTTCTTACCATCTCCATGGCCTCCTCCTCCTTGATAACCCTCTCCTCTTGGAGGCATATAAATTTCTCCTTGCATCCTTAAATTCCTCTCCTCATAGAGGACCTTAACCATCTCATTCATATCAAAGAATGGATTCTTGAATTCTCTCTCATCTTCTATCATGGTAGGTTTTACTTCATGAGACATGCTCACTAAAGACTCAAATTCAACTTGAGGATGTCATAGCGTTGAGGAATTTGAAAACCTTCCCCTTATTCCTCTTCACCCGACTACAGGGTTCTCAGCCAACTTCCCTTCTCTTATTTTGATTTTTAACCATGTATGCATGACACAAACTTACAAACAATTAGATCCCTTCTTGCACAACAAAACCTAAATATCTGGTACCAAAAATGATCTAAATGAAGTATGTTAGTGTTTTTGTGTTAATTACTCTTTCAGATTCTGTAAACAATGTCTTATGTGTGCTTAAGGGTTCAATTTCTCTTGCAAATTATTGAGTCTCATGAGTGATTTTCATGTTAATTTCATGAAAAATTTGACATAAAAAAAAGGTTGAACTACAAAAAATAAAAGTACAGTACATCACCATACAACACATCAACATAGGAATTTGATGAAGGAGTTCACCCCTCATGGGCTACATCTCCTTGGTCTAGTTTCCATGGCTTCGGCCACTATATTATGCTCAAATTTCAATAATGATGTGTTTACAATGCTTTTATACTCTTGAAACCTGCACCAATGAGTCGAGAATTCCCAAAAACAGTCATCTAGCCTCTTTCTCCACCTGATTGGGTCAAGAACTCCAAAAATTATGACCATTTCTAGTTTCTCCACAATTGCTGGCCTAAATTTAGCTAACTAGAGCTAAATACGGTTAGCTGGCACTAAACTGCCAGTTCCGCTAGATTTGGCAGACTTCCAAGTTTAATGGCGCTAATTAAGAATATTTAGTGCTAAATGGTTAAATATGTATTAGTGCATTTTTAATACGAGTTTAGGGGTTAATTAAACCCGGATTAGTGTTTAACTTCACATTTTAAAGTTGGCTTCGCCGGTGGTCACGGCCTACGGTCACGTGTATTGGGGATTGGCCCATCTTCCCATGTCAGTGGTCATTACAAAGGATAAAATGATATGGCAATGTATAACGCTTAAAAAACAACATGTGGTGTGGCAGTAGTGGAGGTGCGTGTTGTGTGGGAGGTCATGGGGTCGAACCCTGGCGCGTCTGCTCGGACTTATAACAAATTTTTTTTCCACCCTTGGGAGGGTGGGGGGGCCATGTGGCGGCCCTAGGCTGCACCACAAGTCCTCTCCCCATTAGCTCAATCCTCAACCAATAACAACATGCCAAATCACCAAAAATTTCAACCATTACAGTGCTGCCACTTGGAAGAACCTTACTTGCCTAGAGGTAAATGACCAATTTAGACCCAGCCCAGTCAGTATGCCATGTCAAAAGTATGGATTGCTGACTGGGAAACCTATTTGTCTTTTTTTTTTTTCATGTTTAGCAAAGCGAACATAACTCATTTCTTGGAGCATATGGAGTCCATTTTGCGCAAAACAAAGTGTGTCGGATTCAGAACGATGACCACTACGCGATCATTCAGGTTTTGATACATTCTGAGAAATTTAATTTTTTAGCATAAAATTGAGCCCCTGATCATGTAAATACCTTATATGTGTAACTAGTCATATGCTCATGAAAACACATTTACAATAACACCCTCAACCCTTCCATGGTGACATAACTGCCACCATTAACAACACCATGCAGATGCAACTAGTGCACATCCCACAAGCATGAAAAAGACATGCATGAACAACTTGATTGCATGATGACAATAATCTTGAAAACACCAAATTTTTCCCAAGGAGAGTGAAACCATCCTCTAATACCACCTGTAATGTACACCTCCCCTCACAACTACCCAAGTCACCATCCAACCGGGGTAAACATGATATTATGGCGGTTAAGAGCAGACTCGACTTCCTTGGTGACTTCAAGGAAATGGAATTGATGTGGAAAACCATAAAATAGACCCCCTGTACCTGCTACAAGACCCCCAGAGGATATCCCAGCCATCCACCTGGCGCGTCCCTGAGTCCCACTGAATTTTAATGAATAAAACCCCTGGATGCTCCCTTGATATGGGCAAGGGTGCATCTGTGAAGCTCTGGATGATCCCACAGCATAGCCATGCATGCTTCAAGGGACTTTTTTCCCTTAGACCTATGCAAAAGTTCGTGAGATTTATGGAAATTTCTAAGCCCATAACCCCAGACGCTGCCTAGAACTTCCTGTAGCTTCTAGAATCCATCAAACACATGATGAAAATGCTAATGCATCAAAATATAACTCCAGGACTACGCATGACTATCCCCAATCGGGATTGACATTCTTTCAAACACTGGGCATAGATGAAGTATATAGGTCTAGGATACACGACAATGAATGAATGACTGAAAACTCTTATGAGAGATGACAAGAAGGATCACGACCCTATTGCTCGAAATGATATGACATCAATTAGGTATTGCATAAATTAATTTAACATTTACAAATAAATACATGAAATATCCATGAATTGAACCGATCTTATAACCATGTGTATAACCAACATAAAACTATGTAAATAAAATTGATATAAAATCCTTTAAAGCCACACATTAATAAGTAAAAAATGAAGAGAACTTAACTTTTATTAAACATGTGTAATAGTCGACCAGGTTTGAGACTTCCATGTACCACTTAACCATAAACATGGTTGAGCCAAATCTCTCTTCAGTCAATCACTCCTATGCCATATTCCAAGCATGAATGTGGGATCTCATGGATAACCCAATCCAAAAACAACTAAGCAAATCCAGAGGTTAAACCACCTCCACTCTCACCATACCATGATCACACCTAAATTGGTGCCCCGATCACAAAACAAAACCGAGCTTGGAATGCATTCGGAAATCCATTGTTATCCTTGAGGAATTTTCCATCTCCTTGTCTCTTAGTATTTACCACAATACAATCCTAGATCACTAGGCCCTAAATAGAAACACCACCCTCAGGCTTTACCATGTATCTCGCCAAAACCATTCAAGGGATTCCTAGGCCTTTAGGAATTTTCCTTGAGACCACCTATGCCCGAGATTCTGAAATCCATCTGGAAATTTGAAATCGCAAAACCGAGATTAAAATCACAACACACCATGTCTATCCAGAAAAAGGGAAGGAAAGGGTGAAAACCACTGTCAAAACCCGAGAAGACCATGGAACTGACAACAAGAGAAATAAGTACCAACATGCATAAGCTATCCATTTCAAAACCAAATAGGAAATCAAACATGTAATATGTTACTTGCAAGTGTTCCTAATGAAGCTTCTAGATCTTGCTCTTCCTTGTTTGATCTTTTCTTTCCTTGTCCTCCCTTTGCTTTCTTTCATGTTTCTTAGCTCAATACTAAAATTCTCCAAGAAAGCTCTAAGTATCCAAGAGTATGAGAGAGAGAGACAATAATGAGAGAGATCCAAATCTGAATTAACAAATTGTTACACTGAAAAGAGGTACCAACTGATCCTCATAAGCTTTTTTATCAATTACGGCTCCATTTTCTTCATTTTCCTTTATTTTCCTTCATTTTCCTCCTCACTTGTAACTTGTAACCTTTTACCTTCCTTTTCTCCTAATTTCCTTTATTTTCATAAATAAATGTGCCAAAAATATTTTTCTCCTCTTTAATTCCTTAGCCATTTCCTTTTCCAATTTCCCTTAGCCATAAACACATCTGGTGATGCCTACTAGGATATATTTTCCCAACATTCAGCTTGGAATGCATATCCCTTGACCATGGTCTTATTTTTTTCCTTTATTAACTTATATTACATGAACTTTCAACCGAGGTCTATTACACATACCATTTTGTTGTCCACCACTAGCATGGAAAAAATACTCATTTCTTTGTTAGCCACTAATAAATGGATTACCCAACTTCCTCAAAATCTTGGAGGCACACTTTCATTATTTTCAAACTGAGCTCCAAGGAGAACTTCACGACTCAAAAAAATCATGTCATTCCTCTCTGCAATATAATAAATATGTCCAAGAACAAAATATGGTTACAAAATAATATTTTCGTGAATTCACTAGCAGTAATAATACACTAAATGATATTCAACCATTCCTTACTCGATCTCCTCAATTTTATCATAAGTTGTTGGTTGAAACACACTTTTCTACATTATATAAATTATACACACTGCTTCAAGTTTTCTACATATTATTCCTCACAAATTGCACACTCTCCTATTCTCACACACTTTCTCAACCTCAAAATAAATCCAACCAAACTCTCATATAAAGAATTTCCTCATATAAATAATTTTCCAAAGTGTGAATACAAAATAATACAGAGCTCAAAAACTTGGTTTATTCACTAGATTTAACTCGTATGGTATTTTGAACATTTTCCCTCCATAACGTAACTCTCCTCGATCTTCATTAAATGAATGATATTTTCAACTTTAACTAATTTTTAAATGAAGAGTAATCTTTTAGAAAATTTTTGAGAAAATACCAGCTGCAAATACAATAGAGAATATCCATGAAATTAGTTGAGTGTGCACATATTTCAGAAATTCCACCTAAAAATATTGTCACTGGGATAATATGGGCATCCTAGAGAGGATTTTTTCTTGGATAATATGGGATTCCCATTGGCTACGCTGCTATCTTTTCTTGATGCATAAACTCCTCCCAGGGAAGATTCCTTAAGACATGAGTTTTTCATCCTTTTGTCACCAAATTTGCAGCTCAGATTCAAGACATTAACATATAGACCTAAACATCATTATAACCATAAAATATCATATATGAGACCCAATACAAATTATATAATACACAATTACAAGGAAAATAGTGCTAAGTTCTTATTGACATCAATGTCAACACTACAATGCGAATATTCACAACCCTTCCAAAGGGAATTCAATGGAGTCAAGAAGAAGAGTTAAGAAAGTGACATAACATTGAAGATAATGTAGGTTTCTATCTCGTAGGCATGAACACCTCCAACACAACATGGGATATTAAATAGGTCATAAAGGAAATGAATAAGGAAAATAGAGGAAGGAGGAAGAATATGTTGCTCATAGGATGAACAACAATTTTAGTAAGGGAGCATGCTGGGCCTCCCAATTAGGTAAAACATAAGGCCTATCTAACCTTTCGTAGGGACATAAAGGTTGTACTATACCTTCCCATTTACACTTAATAATGTTTCCTTAGAATAAATGAGTTCTTAGGAAGGTTAAAGATATTTACCATGATTTATGTGCCTAGTGTAATTATCTTGTAGGATATCAAGAAGATTTGGAACAGAACATGAGGATATCTAGTTAGAGATATTCATGGGACATGTTCCCTAGTATATAAAGATAAAACGTGAATAGCTTGGAACACTAAATAATCTTCCATGTAGCCGTTAAATCACTCAGGGAGAATGATCCTATTTTCTAGGAGTTTCAAAGGGAAAGAAGTATTCCTTTCATGGAGGTTTCCCCTCATTCATTTCATATAAATATAGGGTTAGAGTAGCCCATTAATCAACTATTCAAAGTTAGTGGGAGAAGTAGAAGCATAAAATTGGAGATCCTTAGGAATTTTAGTTTTGAAACTTTTTATGTACAAGCAATTGTTTTATTAATGGAGGAAATATTTGGTTCTTATACTATTTATCCTTTATGGATTTGAGATTCCTTGGGTTAGGGCCCACCCAAAGTTCTCAAAACCCATTTTATATCATTCTTCATTATGCACTTTTTCATTCGAGCAATTTATTTCTGAGGATTATTTTTATGCAGGGTTGATTAGCTTATTTATGAACAATATTTTTTTGCACAACATAAGAGAACTATATGATAGAATTAGTAATGATTATATTACATAGTTAGAATATTTATTTATCCATTTGATTTCACTTTAGTTGATAATATTTTTTTTTTTTCCATCATTACTATTTTTTGTATCTATACAGTCCCTTGCTTTTGAAAAGCTACAGGAGAATCCACAACCCCATATTTTCTAAATAAATCCTTCTACTACTAACATGATGATGCGAACATGATTTATTTGTCATTTATTAGCCTTAATTATCCTCCTTTTTCTTTCAAACTGCATCCCTATCACATTTCACTACTCACTAAACTGTCTCTTGTAGCAAAATAGGAACTCTAGTAGTAGCTTGCATTTTTCTTCTAAAACTATTAAAACTTGCATCCAAATCATGATTAATATTATTTTTTATTTTACATCATCCCTAGAATCCTAAAGATGGAATTTAGAGGCAAGGAGACGAAGTAGATTCTTTGACCTATGTTTTTGTAGAAATGTCCTTTTTCTTGAAGAATTAGGGTTTTCTCTTTACAATCTTTACTTTAGTTGTGAGTTTTCTTTCATTTCATAGTTGAAATATTCCCAATTAGCCATGAGCTAGTTGGAATATTAATTTTTTTCTTTTTCTTCTTAATTTGCTGAATAAGAGGGTATGGAGACCCATAAATATCCTTAGTAGGAATAAAATCACTATTAATGTGAAAGGAGATCACTTTAGTGTCTTGATAAAGCACCCTTCTGTGTGAAAAGGGGCTAGAGCATGTAGACTGGGTCAACTTTGACCAAATCAATAGCGGTGCCATGAAGGAGTGGAATTCATTATGGGACAGCGCAGTTTTGGAGGGAGACTCCATGCATGGATGTAGTGGCTTTAATGACTGGGGCCAAGGGTGTGGATTCTCACCACTTATATAAGGAAGGGGATGGAAGCCATAGAGGATATGTTTTAGATTATTATTTTGATATGGTTTTTTAAGACTTGTTTGCTCTCTTCAGCTGTTTAGCTAAGACTGCAGTGCTATTTAGCACAGGGTGTTCTCGAGTGGGAATCCCACCTTCATCCTCGAGGGACTTCGAGTGCCTGATCAGGAGAAGTGATTTCACTACATTTCCACTATCCAGCATCAGGCCAAGCTCCATATTTCACCTACATTATAGTTTCTGCAGAGGGTTGTGTTGTGTTGCAGGTTGCAGCAGTGGAGAATACATTTGGGTGATTTCTAATATGTTTTTTAGTGGAGGAAGGTTTCCTTCCATTGGGAGCCTATTGAGGAAGGCCCTTGAGCCTTATTGCAGCATTTGGCATCAGTCCACACTATCATTTTCCCCTACAATGTAGTTTATTTCTTGGATTGTGTTATTTTAGGGAGGTGTTGCAAGGGTGGTTTCAGTACACCATCTGGGGAGGAGGTTTTCTAAAGAAGGGATTAACCTTTCATCTAGAGAGTCTATTGGAGGAGGCTATATTATTTTCCATATCATATCAGCCACATATTTCCTGCTCTATTTTTGTAGTGAATCTTCAGCCCTAGGGATTTGATTCATTTCTTGTATATTGGTGTATTTATGAAAACCCTCTTGGGTTCTTTGTTGGAGGTTGTATAGAGCCTAGATATTCATTTTCTATACCTTTTGAGGCATATATCAGCCATTCATGTTTTTGTATTAATATTCTATAGCAGTGCTCCTATGACTGCGCTGTAGCACTCTTCCGACATTTTGTGTTGTAGCAGCACCTCATTATGGAGGGGATTTATCTATTGGAGGCTTATTGGATATTTTTATATGCTTTGTGCCCCATTATTTTGTACATGTTTGCTGTTGTTATGATGAATAAAGAATCTCCATATTGGTCTCTTATATTTATGCATTTATCTTCACTTCTATTTCCATGTTTATACACTATATTCCTGCTTTACCCATTTGGGAATATTACAGTGGTATCAGAGCATAATATTGGCTCAGCGTGTGCATATTAAGTGAATATGTCATTAGAAGAAGGAGATACTCTCACAGATAGAGAGGAGAGGTATCTCAGAAGAAGCTGGAAGTATGCTTATACAGATGATAAAGAAGATAAGGGTAAAACCCCTTTATTAGGAGAAGATGAAGAGAAGGAGTTTCCTAAGCTTCTTCTTCAAACTATGCAAGACATTGCTAGATAAATAAATGAGATGAGTATGGATAGACACAAGGAATCCCCTAAAGGGTTTATACGTGGTGAATGCTCTGACATTTCTCATCACTGGAGTGATCAACTAGTGAAGTAGTAGGATTCCCAACACTCTACAATGCCTACATTCTTAGCAGTGGGAAACAGAGGGTTTCAAGAAAAACAAAATATTGAAGACTATTTCATGGAGTATGAGTCTCAATCTCAGAGATTCAAGGATAAATTGAGTTTTAAAGAATTTTTTCGGATCAAGGACAATAGGAGACTCAGGAATCAAAATAGAGGTGAAGGATTCATATAGAATCATGATCTACACTGGACTATGTGCATATTTTTCTTACCCAATTTTCATGGGTCATCTAAATGCACTGCCAAATCATGGGTAGAGAAGATAGACATCTACTTCCAGCTGAACCAAGTAATGGAGATGGAGGCCATCAAGATAGAAGTGATGTACCTTTAGGGTGAAGCACATGATTGGTGGTTTCATGGGTTGTCTACATTGGGTCATGCCAATGTGACTGCATATTCAGAGTTCACAAGGAGGTTGGTGGAGAGTTTTGATCAAAGAGATCTGGAGGCACCTTTCATGGGGCTGGAAAATCTCAAACAATTAGGTAATCCAGAAAATTATATTTTTTAATTTCTAAAACTTTTTTTTATGGTTCCTGATTTATCTATAGCAAGGAGGGCCTATAATTTAATTGATGGGCTAGCAGAACCTCTTCATGGGTTGTTTAAATCTATCAAACCCACTACCCTTCAAGATTCCATTAAGAGGGCTAGAGATCTACAAGATGCCTTGCCAAAAGAAAAGGTAACATTTCACCAAAAGCCCACTTTTCCATCAAAGGGAAAAGATGAGAAGGCTCCTTTTTCAAAGGAGAAACAAAACAAATTACCTCTTAGTGATGATGTCTGAAGAGATTTTAGGAGAAGGAAGCTTTGCTTCGCATGGCAAGAATCATGGTCACCCAGACATATATGTGCAGCAGGAAAGGCACACTATATAGAGGTCTTTTCATATTATGAGGAGGATGAAGAAGAAGAAATAGAAGGAGGTCGCAGTGCTGGGATAACAGGAGAGGATCCACCACCACCAAGAGGTGGGAATGGAGCATTTGCTCCAATTGGAGGGGCCCTTACATCATTGAGAGGAGTACCAAAGTAATTGACCTTGAGGGTTCGAGGTTCCATTTTGGATCATAAGGTTCCAATTATGATTGACAGTGGAGCTACCCTCAACTTTATTGATGCCCAACTAGTTCAGAGGAGGGCAATACCCACTAATGATTTTGAGGGATTTTTTTTTTGGTCCCAAGAGCTAGAACTATGCAGTGCATGCCTTATGTTCCGTCATTATCTCTCATCATGGAGACATATACTTTGAATGATCACTTCTTTTTGGTTTACATACCTGACGCCAATGTGATATTAATTTTGCAGTGGTTGATTACTTTGGGGAAGGTCACCACAGATTTGGATACTTTACAGATGGAATGGGTGAATAGAAAAAGTGGCAAAAATAAGATGATTAGGGGAATGCACACATATCCCTCACAAACAACTTCCACACTAAAAAAATATATGGATTTGCACAGTGGAAGCAGGGACCTAATAGTCCCATATATTATGCCATGACTTTGGCCCATGAGACATTATTTTTTTGTGGCAAACCACCTAGGAGGCCACCTAATCAAGAATTGTGAGGAATGTCTCATAACATGTTGCACCACTCATAGATCCAGGAGGAGTGGGAACATTGGGAGGTCATGGTACAATGTAGAGAGTCTTGGGCAGACTCAAGGATGAGGAAGACATTATCCCACTATCACAATTACCCACTCCCACACCACATCTTGCACTGGGAGAGGATGCTACAGGGATGGGGGTTGGCACTACTATGGTGCAAGGTGACTATTCCTTGACTTTGGAGGCTTAGAAGATGTTCTCACTTGGAGAGAAATATTCCACTCATGGTAGAGGATGGTAGCCAATCATGCATGCTTTGGCCAAACTCAGAAAGTTTTGGATAGGTGATAGCTTCCCATGGAAAAATAACCTCCAAAAGATTCAACCTTTACTTGAGCCTGAGCAACTACAAGAGAAGTAGCAGAGAAGGGATAGCAACATCCTGGTATGTAACTTTGGAATGGGAGATGTCAAAGAGGAGGAAAACCACATGACAGATCATCAACACTATCACTATGGAGGATAGATTCATATTGGAAATCCCAACTGTTGGTGGATTATTCCTAGGATCTTTTTACTTGCATGATACTTGATGACTAACTACCAGAGGAGGGATATTCAGTCAAATATGAGTTCATCTACTATCATGGTAGGATATTCTTATCTAGGGCATCCAAGCTCAAGGAGAATTTACTACATGCAACACATGAATATTTTCTCTTAAACCACACTTATTCCATAAGAGCATACCATACCATCATGGAGGGATATACTTGGGAAGGCTTTGAAAAGGATATATATCAGCATTTTAGGAGATGCATGAATATGCGGAGATGGAGGATATACATAAATATTTGAGGGAGTTATCACAACCACCTCTTTCCTCTTTGGGAATGAGAGGGGATCTATCTATGGACCACTCCATTTGTGAGAACAAAGCATATGGTAAGGATCATGTTTGTATGCATAGTGATTTATATATCGAATATGTGCATTCCTTAACCATACATGTGTAGGCTATTGCCCCAAGTGAAAGCATTCTTCCTTATAAACTTCATGGTAAACTTTGGGCCATAAACATTATTTAGCATGGCCACTCCCTAGGAGGATATAGGGAGATGATATATCATTCAGGGTGCACTCCAAAAGCACCAAACATTACTCACCTTCTCAAAAAAATTGAGGAGACTATGGAAGAAAGTAAGTGGTGGCTTAACCACTTACCATATCACTATCTGAGGCACTTAGGAGATATACTATGCTAGTTACACATGTGGGACTATGATCCACCTCCATTATTGTATATAATAACTTTTGTATACTTGGTTTTGATCCCATATATTGATGATGTCCTTATTCTTTTTACGAGAATGATTGGAGGACGGATGGGAGGATTGAACATGCCCTTTGGGATAGATATTCTCCATGTTTCTTATGCTTCATGTTTCAGGGAGAAAATTGGGAAAACCATGATTTTTGTATTGAATCTTTTTCTTCCTTATGATATGAGTCATTTGCATCTCATGAGAACTTGGGAGGAGCATTTCATGGAGGAATTGATTGGGAGACACTTGGCTTATGAGGAGAGATTATCACATGGAGGTGTCACCAAGGAAGGAGGAGAAGATTTTTAGCACTCACCTTTATAGTTTCTTGAGGTCAAGAAACATTTGGGAGGGCAGGACTATAATATTCCCAATTATGCATGAGCTAGTTGGAATATTAATTTTTTCTTTTGCTTCTTAATTTGCTTAATAAGAGGGTATGTAGACCCATAAATATCCTTATTAGGAATAAAATCACTGCTAATGTGAAAGGAGATCACTTTAGTGTCTTGATAAAGCACCCTTATGTGTGAAAAGGGGTTGGAGCATGTAGACTGAGTCAACTTTGACCAAATCAACAACGGTGTCATGGAGGAGTGACATTCATTGTGGGACAACGCAGTTTTGGAGGGAGACTCCATGCATGGAAGTAGTGGCTTTAATGAGTGGGGCCAAGGGTGAGGAATCTCACCACTTATATAAGGAATGGGATGGTAGCCATAGAGGATATGTTTTAGATTACTATTTTGATATGGTCTGTTAAGACTTGCTTTATTTCTTCGGCTGTTTAGCTAAGACTGTAGTGTTGTTTAGCACAGGGTGTTCCTGAGCAGGAATCCCACCTTCATCCTAGGGGTACTTCGAGTGCCTACTTAGGGGAAGTGATTTCACTATGTTTCCACTATCCGGCATCAGGCCAAGCTCCATATTTCATTTACAACACAATTTTTGCAGAGGGTTGTGCTGTTTTGCAGGTTGCAGCAGTGAATAAAAAATTTGGGTGATTTCTAATCTGTGTTTCAGTGGAGGACGGTTTCCTTCCATTGGGAGGCTAGTGAGGAAGGCCCTTGAGCCTTATTGTAGCATTTTTCATTAGGCCACACTATCATTTGCCCCTACAATGCAGTTTATGTCTTGGACTACGTTATTTTAGGGAGGCGTTGCAGGGGTGGTTTCAGTACACCATCTGGGGAGGAGGTTTTCTAGAGAAGGGATCAACCTTTCATATAGAGATTCTATTGGAGGATGCTATATTATTTTCTATATCAGATCATCCATATCTTTTTAGCTGTATTATTGCATTGAATATTCAGCCCTAGGGCTTTGATTCATTTGTTGTATATTGGTGTATTTCTGAAAACCCTCTTGGGTTCTTTGTTGGAGTTTGTATAGAGCCTAGATATTAATTTTCTGTACCTTTTGAGGCATATATCAGCCATTCATATTTTGGTATTGATATTCTGTAGTAGTGCTCCTATGACTGCACTGTAGCAGTCTTCCAGCATTTTGTGTAGTAGCAGTACCTCATTATTGAGGGGATTTATCTATTGGAGGCTTATTAGATCTTTTTATATGATTTGTGCCCCATTATTTTGTACATGTTTGCTGCTATTATGTTGAATAAAGAAGCTCCATATTGGTCTCTTATATTTATGCATTGATCTTCACTGCTATTTCCATGTTTATGCACTATATTCATGCTTTTCCCATTTGGGAATATTCAATAGTAGAATAGGCATGATTTCATTTAATCTCAGTTAATTTGGGTTTCATTCTTTTATTTCATTTATTTTAGTTTTTATTATTTTCTTTCATTCCCTATAATTCTGAATTTTTCCAGTAGCATATAATAGATAGAATGGTCTCTATGTAACTAGATCTCATCTCAGTATTTCCACCCCTATAAAAGTTAGCAAGAGAAAAGGATAAATCCTAATGCACACATAGTTCCAATCCTTCTTAATTTTTTATGAACCTAGGGTTGACAATTAAATATAATATCCTTGGGAGTTGCAACATTATTGTTGCAATACTGAGGGCCGTCATATGGTTCAAATAGAAATAGTATTGTTGAGGGGATTTTGGACTAGAAATTTGTACAAACTATTTTGAAACACTTCCTTTTATGGGTGTAATATTTCCATTGTTCCTAAAAGTACATATGAATAAGTAAAATACCATATTGTCCTTGGAGAAAAGATGGTGTTGTGGCATAAAATATTAGGGATGCATATTGGAGAGAAGGGACTTGGAGAAAAACATAGTAAAAGTATGGTTGAAATAATTTCTAATTGCATTTTAGATATTTATTTCTGTGAACATTAATTTTATGATAAATAAAGTCAAGTAAGATTCCCAATAGCTGGTACAGGGGATAAGGGGAGTTTAGAGTCAGTATATAGTTATGTGTTTGGATTTATGTATATTTTATCACTAGGAAAATTTGTGTTATGTCTCATTCATAGATGATTTCTAAAGAAATACATGGATATATTTCCTCTCAAATAAATTTGATGTCTTTGGAAAATGTAAGGAGTTAAAGGATATTTTGGAGAATAATATATAGAATAAAATCAACATGTTGAGGATATATAATGGTGGGGAATTCTCTAGGAATGAGTTCAAGGAATTATTTAACTAGTGTGGTATAGTATGTTAGAATAATAAATCATAAAAACTTAAAAAGAATGGGGTTGTAGGAAGGATTAATAGAAAATTTATGGAAAAATCAAGGAGCATGCTCACTGATCATGGTTTGTGATAAAAATATTTGGTAGAGGCAATGGGTATTGCGTTTTATCTAGAAAATTAATCACCTTCAACGACATTGGTTGACATGACTTTGCATAAGGAATGGATTGGTAAGAAACCCTCTCTTGACATTTAGTTTCTAGTTGTGACACATATGTAGATGTTCGAAAGGAAAATAAGAGAAAGATGTACAATAAAGCTAAAAGGTGCATATTTAATGGTTATGAATATGGTTTAAAAGGTTATAAGATTTGGAATCTTGAAAGAAGGAAGGTTGTTTTTAGCTGAGATGTTGCCATTAGAGAGGTCAAAGATGATTTCAAGAAGAAAGTACCACCAAGGGAAAATGAATGAAAGGTATTTAACATTAGATATATGATGAAGAATATGACCCAACAAATGAACATATTTCAAAAGAGGAATACCCACATACTCTAGTATTAAGGAGATCAGTTCAAGAAAAGGGAACTAAGAGGGTATAATCCACTTTATTTTAGTTTTGGTTTTTTGTGTCTATTTTGTTAATTATCTTGGAGCTATTAGGAAGGAAGTGAATTCAAAGTATGGTAAACCCTCAAAAAAAATCCATGGTCAATGAAATGGAAAACTTGACCAAGAAAGAGGCTTGGTTCCTGATGATTTCTAGCTACAAGAAACCCCATTGGTAGAAAATTGGCCATAAGAATTTGAGTTTGGAAGGTAAAGTGAAGAAACATAAATTTCAATGAGTAGAAAAAGCTTATTTCCAAGTGAAGGGAATTTAATTTAGTGAAAAAATTTCTCCTGTTTCTAAAGTTAAATTTTATTAGCCTTCCTTATTATTCCTACTTTTTATCTTAAAGTATAATATATGGATGTGATGCAAAGAACCTATCATCTATACTTGTACTCAATAACAATATGAAGGGGAAAAAAAATCACGAAATTATGTTTGGCGCAACCCATCTTGGCCTCAGTTTTGGCTAAGTCTCTGCATTTTGAGGAATGGAGTGTGAAGTATACTGCTAAGCAAAGAATTTTTGATATACTGCACGGTATCTTAGGATCTTATGTAGGTGTCGAAGCCCCTACTTTTTGTAACAAGTTTGGGTTGTATTTTTCTTATACCATGGTATTTGTACCATGGACTTGTGTCGATGTAATGTTATATAATGGGATGTAATGATATGTTAGAACATAAGAACAGAGAATATTTTAATTTCTATGGTTAAGGGCTAGTTTTGTATCACTCTTTTGTAGCAAATAAAATGCTTTGCACCTGAATGGGGAGAGACCTTACAAGAGTCTGCAGCTTACTACACATACCACCTGCAATTGTCTGCATGGGTCGAAGAGTTGATTGTAGTCAAAATATCCATCATAATAAATAAGAATTAGTTTTGAGACGACATTCTATGTTCTTATGTGTTTCTTGTCTATTTTATTATTATAATTTGTTGTGAAATAGTTATTACCATTGTGCATTATAACGGTGTAGTTTATGATATTGTATAATGTGTTCTATGGAATGTGGAAAAGTGAGTGAAGGGTTTTATACAAAGCTGTCATTTAATGTATGTTAAAAGATAATAGAAGCATAGTAGATTACCCACATCGTGCAACCCCTTAAGGATGCAAAAACCTGATTATTCAACCACCCATAAGTCACCTTGGGTGAGACTGCGATCTACTTGGAGGTCGTTGTCAAAAGGGTCGATGATCGAGGGTTTTTTTGTTTTGTAGCATAGATCAAACATGGGTCAAGCCCAAACAAGCAAAAAAAAGGTTTTGTTGTCAGGACCAGGACCTATTTGAGGGATATGTGGTTGTGGCATCCATCAAAGAAGGAAATTTAATATTGGATAGTCTGGAAGGAGCAAGAATTTTCAGATCAAGAGAAAAGAAATCCATGCTTGAAAACTGAAGCTTGGTTACAAATGTATCTTTTCACAAAGCAGTATGAAATTTTCTTTAGATCATTTCTTGGTGAATTATATGAGTGGGTGTCGAGGTGGACTGTAATATCCCAAAAGTGGGATTGCACAACAAGCCTACTGGAATAATGCAATCCTGAGATATCTATACATAGAAATGAGTTTGCAACCCTTGGATCCCTTAGATAAGCAGATCTAGAGTCTAGATCCAAAATGGGAGAAAAAACAAATCAAACTAGGTGTGATAAACAGATCTCCCACCACCTAGTCTAGCTGAAAAACACCCTACAAGAGGGGCTGCGCTATGCAAAATAAACTACTTCAGAAATAACACAGTATTGAAAAGCATGAAAAAGAGGCCATAAAATAAGATCAAATTTTGAATATACAGCAGAAAATCAGAATTACAATGATGCTCTTACATTATACAGTAGAATATAGGAGACAATAAAGCAAGAAATCTTTAGAAAAGAAGGCTGCAACACATATATAAACTGAAAAATGGCTTAACAACATTATTTTAAGGAGCTGCAATAGCTAAATGTTACACTTCAAATCTAGGATAGATATGTGGATGAAATATCAGATCTATTTCAGATCTGCGCTCTAGAAAAACTTTATTACAAGATCCCCTTGGGGTTTTGACCAAATCATGCATTATAAAGAGTAGATCTGAGTTTTAAGTTGCAGATCTGCAAAATGATTCAGAAATTTCTGAAGATGAAATTTCATTAAAACAGATCAGATCTAAACAGAACATGGATCAACAAGCTAATCCATGGATCACCAAGTGAAAGGCAAAGCCCAGCACCAGAGATCTCTCATAAAAAATGGGGCGAAAACACCCTGCAAAACCTCCACTGAAAATAACGCAGTTCCTCAAGGAGAACTACGTTGTAGCTTGAATAACAAAAATGGCCTGATGCCAAGTAAAAATCTGAAGCTCAAACAATGGATGCACTCTTCCAGGAGGTTAAAAGACACACTCATTGAGAAGAGGCTCCAATACAAGCTAGATCTGAACAGATCTAGAGTTCCACTTGCTGCAACCTACAAAAGCAAACAAACCCTCACTGGATTTGCGTTGCAGTTGGAAGCAGAGCTTGGCCCAAAGCCTGATAGTGGATCAAATTAGCAGAAAATCCTCCAAGAATCCTCAATGGAAGAGGTGAAATCCCTGCATAGGAACTCCAAGTGCTAAGCAACATTATTCTCCATTGAACAACAGAGAATGGTATTTGTCTAAACATACAAGATACTCAGAAATATAGACAATCAACAACCTTCTCTTGTTGCCTTCCCCTTCCTTTTATAAGATGAAAGCCTCTACAAACCCTAAACCACCTTGATGAGTTAGCTCCTTTCACATGAGGGGCCTCCTTCTAGAACTGCGTTGTCCCTTCCTGAGGTGCATTGTATCTAAACAGCGTTGTAGATTTGGTTAAGGTTGACCCAGTCTCATAGCTCAAACCCCTTTCACACTTGCAAGTGATTTATTTACATAGCCTAGATTTATCCATGTTCATATGGGCATTTATTTATTCATTCTCTTAGGAGTTTTACATGTCCTCCTTTATTCATTTATTCATGCAACAGAAAATGAGACAAAATTATATATTCCTCTTAGCTTAGGCTAAGTAGGAATATTACAATCCTCCCCTCCAAAATGTTTCTTGTCCTCAAGCAACTGATAGGGTGAGAGTTGTAGTACTTCCCCTCTGCCATTGATGTCATCATCAATGATCAAGTCCTCATCATAAGCCAAGTGCTCATCAAGCCAATACATCATGAATTTTTCCTCCAAGGTCAACATAAGATGTGCATAGTTCATCCCACCAGGAGTGAAACATTCAACAAAAATAAACATGGCTGGAGCAATGCTCCATCTAAAACATATAGCATGAGGTACAGGGAGAGGTTCCAATCCATGTGGTACATACAAACTACCCATCCTCCCTCCATACAACCCCATTAACAGTACAAATATATCATCCAAGTATGGAAGCAAGACTACATATATGCAAACAGAAATCTGAGCTTGAGGAGGTGGGTCAAAATCCCACATGTGATGCCAGTGCAGTGCATCCCCTACCTGCATGAGATCAAGGTGTGGCAAGTGGCATTCTGTTGTGAATCCAGCTCCAAAAATAGAAGAAAATATATATCAATGCCTTAGAAATATGCCACTTCGAGGGGGCAACCTCCAATACATTACATGAATGAACAATTCTTGGATGATTCAAATTACAAAACCTCCTTTCTATATATAGGAGTCCATGGGGCCATAATGTAATCCTAGTGGGGCCATAATGTAATCCTAGCCGACCTAAAAATAATAATTTAAGGGCACAATAATAACAATATGGGGGTTACAGGGTAAAATAATAACAATAAGGGGTTACACTAACAACAATAAGGGACTATACTAGTAATATAGGGACCTAACATGCCCCTCTCCTTCAAAAAAGTGTTGTCCCCAATGCTTGAGTAGCTCTAGGTGCTTCTGTATAAAATTCTCATCCTCCCATGTAGAATCTTCAGTGGGTAAGTTCTTCCACTCGATGAGATACTCTGAAATTGATCGATTCCGTAGCTTTCGAGTTCTTGTTTCTGTGACCGCTTCAGGTTCCAATATGATTTTTCCTTCCTCATCAAGTTTTGGCAATATTGTTTGAACTGGAAGATTTTCACCTATAACCTTCTTTAAGCATGAAACATGGAAAACTGGATGCATTCGTGAAGAAGTAGGAAGCTCTAATTTGTATGCCATAGTACCAATCTTTTGCAACACCTTGTAAGGACCATAATACTTTGGCAATAATTTATTATCCTTCTTATCTTGCTTGAGGGACATTTGTTTGTATGGTTGTAGCTGTAAAAATACCTAGTCTCCTACATAAAAACTTCTCTCGCTGCGATGTTGATCTGCCTGTTGTTTCATTCGATTTTGTGCCAAATTCAGGTTATCCTTTAAGAGTTGGAGAACTTCTTGTTGATGCTCGATGTGATCTTCCACTGCTTGAACCTTCAAATTTTCTCTTAAATATGATGTGATGGATGGTGGATGATATCCATAAAGTGCCATAAATGGGGTCATTTTTGCTGCAGTATGGAAGGAAGTGTTATACCACCATTCAGCAAGAGGTAACCACTTGACCCATTGTGTTTGTTTATCAAATACAAAACAATGAAGATATCCTTCCAAACATTTATTTACTATCTCAGTTTGACCATCGGATTGAGGATGATAAGATGAGCTATGAGCTAATTGAGTACCCAAACAAGAAAATAACTCCGTCCAAAAATTTCCAGTAAAAATGGGATCTCTGTAGCTCACAATAACCCTTGGGTTTCCATGTGGCTTTTGAATTGTGTCCATAAATGTAGTAGCAACTGTACTTGCTTTAAATGGATGAGATAATGCACAAAAGTGTGCATACTTGGTAAGTCTATCAACTACCACCATGATGACACTCTTTCCTTCGGACTTAGGTAAACCTATGATAAAATCCATTGGAATATCCTCCCAACATTGACTTGGAATGGATAAAGTTTGTAGAAGACCCCGGGTCTTAATCGTCTCAACTTTATTCTACTGGAAAACCAAACATTCTACCACAAAATTTTGAATATCAGATTTAAGTCCATCCAAAAAAAATTCTTTCTTCACCCTGTGGTAAGTTTTTAAAAATCTTGAGTGTCCTCCTAAAGGAGAAGTGTGCAATTCAAAAAGAATATTTTGTTTTAGTTGGGAATTCTTACAAAGATATAAGCGATCTTTGTACCATAAGGAATCATTTTTCCAACTAAATGTATCAGATGTACTAGGATCTTGCTGCAACTTTTGAATGAGTGTCCATACATCTTTGTCCTTCTTCCATTCATCTCTTGCTTCGGTTATCCAATCTGGTTGGATAATAGAAATGGCACAAAGCAATGCTTCCACCTCTTCATTCTTTCTTGAGAGTGCATCTGCAACAACATTAAGCTTCCCCTTTTTGTAGATTATTTCAAAGTCATAACCCAACATCTTTGTGACCTATTTTTGTTGCTCTTCTGAAGATAGTCTTTGTTCCAAAAAGTGTTTAAGACTATAATGATCATTTTTTTACCTTGAAGTGTCTTCCCATTAGGTAAGTTCACCATTTCATTAGTGCATGCAGTATTTCTAACATTTCCTTCTCATAAATAGGTTTCTGTAAATACCTTCCTTTGATTGGACGACTTTCAAAAGCAATGGGTCTTCCTTCCTGCATTAAAACGACACCAATTCCATTTCCTGAGGCATCACATTCCACAATAAAGGTTTTTGTGAAGTCTGGCGTAGCTAAGACCGGTGCTAGGCACATTGCCTCTTTAAGATGTTCAAAGGCCTTAGTTGCTTCAGAAGTCCATGAAAATGCATCTTTCTTCAATAATGTTGTTAGAGGTGCTGCTATTCTCCCATAATTCTTAACAAACTTGCGATAATACCCTATTAACCCGAGAAATCCTCGCAACTGCTTTATGGTTGTGGGGACTTTCCATTCCTTAATGGCTTTAATTTTGTTAGCGTCTACCTTAACACCCTCGTGAGATACAATATGACCCAAATATTCCACCTCTTGTACTCCAAAGAAACATTTGGATGCTTTTTCATATAATTGTTTCTCTTGCAATAGTTTGAGCACCCTGTCAACATGTTCAACATGATGCTTCCAAGACCTGTTGTAGATTAGTATATCATCAAAAAATACTAGCACAAATTTTCTAAGGAAGGGTTTGAAAATGGAATTCATAAACCCTTGAAATGTAGAAGGTGCATTGGTAAGGCCAAAAGGCATGACCAAAAATTCATAATGACCCTCATGAGTTCAAAATTTTGTTTTTGGAATATCTTCAGTCTTCATTCTAATTTGATGATATCCTGAACGAAGATCCAACTTGGTAAAATAAATTGCTGCATGTAATTCATCCAATAATTCATCAATCACAGGAATGGGAAATTTATCTTTAATGGTGAACTTATTGAGCTCCCTATAATCCAGACACATACGCCATGATCCATCCTTCTTGTGTACCAATAATACAGGAGCAGAGAAAGAACTTTGACTAGGTTGAATTATATCCGCCTCTAACATTTCTACAATCATACGTTCAATTTCGCTCTTTTGGACATAAGGATATCTATAAGACCTAATGTTTGGAGGAACACTTCCTGGAATCAAGTGAATAGCATGATCATGATCATGAATAGGTGGGAGTCCTTTGGGAGTTTCAAACACCTTGGAATGATTGTCCAAGACTTGTTGGAGATCTGCAGAAATAGATGATTTTGATGTTGGAACTTCTAGTGAGCATAATTGTGCAATTACGCCTCCTTGTTCTTTCTTTAGAAGCTTTGTCATGACATTAGAGCTTATTATCTTTCCTGGCTTCCCTGCAATACCACGTAATTTGACTTCCTTTCCTTCTGAAAAAAATTTCAAGAAAATTTGAAAATTAAAAGCTATCGTCCCCAAAGATTGTAACCATTCTACTCCTAGTACAACATCAGCACCTCCCATAGGAATGGAAAGCATTGGACTATTAAATACATATTCCCCCATGGTTAGCTTGATATTATGAAATTTTCCAGAGTAATTTATAGTTCCTCCATTTGCAACCATCACTTGACATTCTGGTGCTGGGTATAGGAAACAATTCAATTCCTTGGCTACCTTACAATGAATAAAATTATGGGTGCTACCTGAATCAATCAACACTATTACCTTTTCTTCTTGATATGTCCTTCTATCTTGAGAGTTTGAGGAGTGGTAATTCCTGCCAATGCATTACACGATATGGTCGGACTCATTTCTTCCTCTTCTAGGGTTGGTTCCTAGTGTATATCCTTTTCTTGTTCATTTTCTTCTTCCTCTTCACAATCTATGTAAAATAATTTCTTCTCAGCACACTTATGACCTTTAGTGTATTTTCTATCACAACTGTAGAAAATCCCTTTTTCTCTTTTTTCTTCCAATTGTTGTGGTGTCAACCTTGTAGGTTGTGGAAATCTAGGTGTAGCAACACTTCCTTCTTTATAGAAGTGAGTGGTAGGCTTCCTTGTTGCCATAATTTTGCATTCAATTTTTCTTGCCAACCTGAATGCCTTCTCCAATTAATCAAGTTCCAAAACGTGAACTTCATGTTGGATGTTATCCTTTAAAGTACCTATGAAGAGATCAATCTTGTGTTCCTCTGGAATATCAGTTACCCTTATATTCAATTTTTGGAAGTCCTCAATGTGCTCCCCCACTAAACCCTTTTGTTTGAGATTTATCAATTGGCTAAAGAAGGTGTTGCTCGTATCCTCATAATTTGCTATCATTTCCTCTGTAAAAATTGACCAAGTGACAATTTTTTTACGGGAGCAAAGCCATCAATACCATACAAATGTATTTTTTTCTAAATGTAAAGTTGCAATGCGTACCTTTTGTGTGCTTTTTACATTATGGAGATCAAAATATTGCTCCATCTGTAGTATCCATGTTACATGATCCTTTCCATCAAACTTCCTCATATCCATTTTTGGAATATGGTGGTTATTCCCACCAACATTAGAGTTTATGAAGTCATGGTTAACATTTATTTTGTTCTCATCATGAGTTTCCTCTACTATCTTTTCACCATTAGGAAACATTTCTTGTATCAACTTTGTCAAACCTTCCATGTCTGATTTTAGATCATTCTTCATGTTTTCCATGTTGTCTTTCATTTTTTCATCAATATTAGCTTCCATGTCATCCATCTTAGATTCCATGCCAGCTTCCATGCCATCTATCTTAGATTCCATGCCTTTCTTCAAACCATCCATATTATTCATCAAATCATCCATCTTCACTTCCACGCCTTTCTTCAAAACTTCCATTTCATTTTTTGTTGCTCTTTGCGAAAGCGAAATTTGGTGCACTTGCTCCTGTAATGTTGATAGATCATGTTGCAATTCTTCATCTTCATGAGTCATAGTAGAGCCTTCTGAAGGCTTAATGGGTGTTGAATTATTTTTTCGGGGCATTTTTTAGAACCCAATACTGATATCTATTCTACAATATGCCCTTGGAATCAATTCAAATTTATTCTTCAAACAAGAGTTATGCAATTCGGGAAAAAAATACACACCTTTTTCTTTCTTTTGAGGAGCTCGATATTGAAATTGGATTATCTATGTGATTGCGGCTCTTAAGTATCTGAAATTTGGCACTGAGGAAGCCTTCTAAATTATCTTTTAATGAATGCCATAGTTCTGACTTGATTTTAATTCTCCAAGGAAAAGCTATGTCCAATCTCCCACAATGACCTAATTATGGATTGGTTCAGTAGAGCAAACTTGTATGACTTGCCACGTGTTACTGTTTCGTCTTTTAGCTCTAAAATTGATAGAAAAGAAACTGCAATCCATGTGTTTGCGACCACTTTTTATGGCACTCCAATCCGATGCTCAGAGAGAGAGTTATGAATATTTTCCCACGATCACCTCTTTGAGATGAAATTCAAGAGCCTGAAAAGGCACTACCTTCCACAGATCATATCTCCGAAAATGTTGTGAAGAAAGCTCTAAAATTTTGCGACAAGTTTCCTCAGGATTTCAGCTTTTTTCCATAAACATTTCAGATTTTGAACCTTCATATAAAAAAATTTATAGCACAAATTCCATGATGACCAGTTTATATTAAATTGAGGAGCCTGCAAAAATACCTAACTTCCACAGATCATATCTCCGAAAATATTGTGAACCAAGCTCTGAAATTTTGCGACGATGTTTCTCATAATTTTGGCTTCACATCCTAAAAATTTCAGCTTCTGAAACTTCGTAGAAAAAAATTTATAGCGAAAATTCCACGATGACCTGTTTGGAGCAGTGAAACCCTAGAATCCAAAGCTCTGATACCAAATGTTGTGAAGCCAGATCCAAAAATAGAAGAAAAGAGATATCAACAACTTAGAAATAAGCCACTTCAAGGGGGAAACCTCCAATACATTACATGAATGAAAAATTATTGGATGATTCAAATTACAAAACCTCCTTTCTATATATAGGAGTCCTTGGGGCCATAATATAATCCTAGTGGGGCCACAATGTAATCCTAGCCGACCTAACAATAATAATTTAAGGGCACAATAATAACAATATGGGGGTTACAGGGGTACAATAATAACAATAAGGGGGTTACACTAACAACAATAAGGGACTATACTAGTAATATAGGGACCTAACACATTCCCACCACACATTTGCTGCATGAGTCACCTTAACATGGTTGAAGATATCAGATATGTTTGGTGCCTTTGGAAAACACCCATCATGAAAAGGAGTCTCCCTTTGCACAACAAGGGAGTGGCCAAGTTCAACATATCTATTGGCCTACCAAAAGCTATGAGATCCACATGATCTCTCACTCCCTCTAGAAGTCATTTCTTGCAAAAACATGGTAAAATAATATGATAAATCAGAAGATAAATCTTGCTCTACATGATCAGATCCTTTACCATCAAAGTTTCTCATACACATGGAGTTGTGCATAAACATTCCCTCTCTCTAAAATGAAGGAAGAAATGGTTGTAATGACTCTTGCATAAATTCCATTAGATGTCCCAACTCCACATAGCTCATGCACTCTTGAAAGTGCTAATGTAGTTCCTCGTTCAAGCCCTCCCAATCAAATCTCCTCATGATCAGGGTGCAGATCTTCATTGAATGCATATGGATGAGAAAGAATTCTTTGTAAGCCCCTTGTAGTATCTTCTTCTTGAGCTTGGAAGCTCTAGCTAGGAATACCCTACCATGCTGATATATGACTCCCCCTTGGACTAAGTAGCCCTCTTCTTGCTGCATGTCATCTAGTATCATCCCTGTGTGAAGATCTTTGGAATACTGTACAAGAAATTAATATTTCCAATATAGATCCACGCTGTTCAAAAATGACAGCGCTGATGATACATCCATGGGAGTGCCTGTCATGTTGCTGATCTCCTCTTTGACATTTCTCATGCCAAAGTTGTGTGTTGGAAGGATGATCCCCCCATTATTCTCCTCCCACAGTGCAGATCTAGAAAAGAGAGAGGGTGATAGAGGTGCAGGGAGAAGATCCCCCTCATTCTTGAGCTGTCCCAAGCCCTCCAGCGTTTTAAATTGATCTCTCATTGCTCCAATCCATTCTGGATCTAGATTTGGAGTAGCACTTTGTGAGGCCTTCCCCACAAGATCTGAATCTAATGGCATCCCAGGTGGTTTTCCACTAGATAGGAATGTCCCCTACAGAATTCTCATGAACATAAGAGAAGGGATTGTGATATCCTTGCTTCCACTATGCAAATCCCTCTCTATTGTTTGTGTGGAAGTACTAGGTGAGGGATAAGTGTGCATGCCTTGAATCATTTGGGGTTTAACACTCTTCAAGTCCGCCCACTCCATCTACAAATATTTCCAATGAGTGGTGACCTTTCCCAATGTAATCAACCATTGGACACCCAAAATGATATTGGTGTCTGGTATGTCAATTACAAAAAATTGATCCACCAGAGTGTAGGATCCCATAGTGACTGAGAGTGAGGGGACATATTGCATGCATTTCATTGTCCTATCTCCTGGGACTAAGATAGAGAATCCCTCAAAAGTATCAATGGGGATTGCTCTCCTTTGCACAAGATGAGCATAAATAAAGTTGCGGGTTGCCCCACTATCAATCAGTACAGATACCCTCTGATTCATGATTGAACCTTGTACTCTTAGGGTCAAGTACTTAGGAACTCCTCTCAAAGATGAAAGAGTCCCACCTATTGGAGCAAAGGCTCCATCCCCATCTCCAGATGGTGTTGGTGCTCCCTCAACATTATCAGCGCTGTGACCCCTCCTTGGTTCATCATCTTCATCTTCCTCCTCAAAATCTGAGAAGACTTCTATGTAGTGTGCTTTCCCAGCAGCACATCTATGTCCAAGTGCCCATGAATCTTGGCAAGTGAAACACAGTCTCTTCTTTCTCAACTCCCTCCTGAGTTCAATATCAATAGGCTTCTTAAATGAGCTCTCCTTGGAAGGAGTAGATTTTTCTTCCTTCCCTTTAGAAAGGTGAGGGGCCTTGCTCTGGAAAGTTTCCTTTGCTTTTGGAAAGGCATCTTGAAGGTCTCTAGCCCTATCAAGGGCATCATGCAAAGTGATGGGCTTGGTATATTTAACCAACCCATGCAAATTTTCCTCCAGGCCATCGATGAACATGTACACCCTCCTTACTGCAGACAGATCAAGAACCATGATAGATAATCTCAGAAACTCAGAGATATAAGTTTCTGCATTTCCTGATTACTTTAGCTTTGCAAGGCTTATGAAGGGTGCTTCGGGATCCTTCCTGTCAAACCTCTCCACCAGTCTTCTAGTGAATTTAGAATAAGTAGTCACATTGGTATGTTTCAATGTAGAAAACCCATGGAACCACCAATTGTGTGCTTCACCTTCAAAGTGTAGCGCTGCAATCTTGATGGCTTCAGTCTCAGGGAATTTGTTTAGCTGAAAGTAGATGTCCAGCTTTTCTACCCATGCATTGGCAGAACTGGTGGATGACCCATCAAACTTGGGAAAAAATAATCTGCCCATAGAGTGATGTCTATCATGATTAGGGAAGTACCCACCATCTCTATACTGATGCCTTGGCCTCCTTTTCTCCTTGAGCTGACAAAACTCTTGGAAACTCAAGTGGTCCTTGAATCTATGATTCTGAGAATCATATTCCACAAATTAGTCTTCAACGGATGCTTGCTCTGGTGTTCCTTCATTCTCCATAGCCAATAAGGTAGGTATGGTGGAGCGTTGTGGAGCTTGTGGCTGGTTCACTGGTTGACTAGTCCAATGATAAGATATGCCAAAGCTTTCTCCAGGATGAAATATCCCAAGATATTCCCTCATCCTGTCCATCCTCATCTCTTTGATCTCTCTAGAAATATCTTGCATGACCACCAAAAGAGTTCTTTCAAACTCTTCCCCTTCTTTATCACTCCCAGTTTCAAGGGCTTTACTCTTGTCTTGATCCTCCGTGGTGTAATCAAAATTATTGTGGCTTATGTTCTGATACCTCTTCTCCCTCTCAGTAAGAGGCTCATCTTCTTCTAAATGTAGCATGGCTATGATTCTCCAATGTAAGCACAGTTTGTGCCAAGAAAGGAGCTCTGATACCACTGTAATATCCCAAAATTGGGATTGCATAGCAATCCTACTGGAATAACGCAATCCTGAGAGATGTATGCACAGAAATGAGTTTGAAGCCCTTGGATCCCTTACATCAGCAGATCTAGAATCTAGATCCAAAAGGGGAGAAAAAACAAATCAAACTAGGTGTGGTAAACAAATCTCCCACCACCTAGTCTAGCTGAAAAACACCCTACAAGAGGGGCTGCAGCTATGCACAATAAACTGCTTCAGAAATAACGTAGTATTGAAAATCATGAGCAGGTGGCCATCAAATAAGATCAACTAGTGAAGATACAACAGCAAATCAGAATTACAATGATGCTTTTACATTATACAGTAGAATACAGGAGACAATAGAGCAAGAAATATTTAGAAAAGAAGGCTGCAACACATATATAAACTGCAAAATGGGTTAAAAATGTTATTTTAAGGAGCTACAATAGCTGAATGTTACACTTCAGATCTAGGACAGATCCGTGGATGAAATATCAGATATATTTCAGATCTGTGCTCTAGAAATACTTTATTACAAGATCCCCTTGGGGTTTTGACCAAATCATGCATTACAAAAAGTAGATCTGAGTTTTAAGTTGCAGATCTGCAAAATGATTCAGAAATTTCTGAAGATGAATTTTCATTAAAATATATCAGATCTAAACAAAACATGGATTAGCAAGCTAATCCATGGATCACCAAGTGAAAGGCAAAGCCTAGCACCAGATATCTCTCATAAAAAATGGGGTCAAAACACCCTGCAAAACCTCCACTGAAAATAATGTAGTTCCTCAAGGAGAACTGAACTGTAGCTTGAGCAACAGAGATGGCCTAATGCCAAGTACAAATCTAAAGCTCAAACAATGGATTCACTCTTCCAGGAGGTTAAAAGACACACTCACTGAGAAGAGGCTCCAATACAAGCTAGATCTGAACAGATCTAGAGTTCCACTTGCTGCAACCTACAAAAGTAAACAAACCCTCACTGGATTTGCATTGCAGTTGGAAGCAGAGCTTGGCACAAAGCTTGATAGTGGATCAAATCAACAAAAATTCCTCCAAGAATCCTCAATGGAAGAGGTGAAATCCCTTCATAGGAACTCCAAGTGGTAAGCAACACTATTCTCCACTAAACAATAGAGAATGGTATTTGTCAAAACATACAAGATACTCATAAATATAGACAATCAAAAACCTTCTCTTGCTGCCTTCCCCTTCCTTTTATAAGATGAAAGCCTTTGCAAACCCTAAACCACCTTGATGAGTTATCTCCTTTCACATGAGGGGCCTCATTTTAGAATTGTGTTGTCCCTTCCTGAGGTGCATTGTATCTAGACATCGCTGTAGATTTGGTCAAGATTGACCCAGACTCATAGCTCAAACGTCTTTCACACCTACAATTTATTTAATTACATAACCCAGATTTATCCATGCTGATATGGGCATTGATTTATTCATTCTTTTAGGAGTTTTACATGTCCTCATTTATTCATTTATTCATGCAACAGAAAATGAGACAAAATTTCATATTCCTTTTAGCTTAGGCTAAGTAGGAATATTACATTGACTGAAAGAAAGGATTGCTTTAAGAAAGAACAACCTACAACGTGGACCCCCGAGATGATACATCGACTCAAAGGCACTAACAAAAATATCTCAAGGGCTATCAATTTTTGGATTGATAGCATCTTTGGTGGATTCATTACTTAGTTCTATATAGATTTGACAGTGTCCTAAAATGAAGTAGAGTGAAGATTATTCGAAGGACCGCGAGGTAAGTAATTGAAATTTTTGAAACTTTGGATTAAGAAGATTTTGTGTGAAAAGGGAGTTTTACGGATGCAATCATATTGCTATTTTACTTATGTTTGGAGGACGAAGTAAATATGAGAAAGAATTTGGTACATCGCGTAGTTGAAAAAGGTATAGAGTAGATACCAGAAAGAGATATCGCGAAGTAGACCCAAATACTTTCATAGAGACTGATTATAGCTCTTGTTGGGTCAATTTAATGTTGCAAATTAATGCAAGTATTTAATATCAATCCGGGTTGGTGAACTTAGAAGAATCCCCAAAGTATATGGGTTTCAATTACAATAAAATTTAGAAGATGAACTATTGATGGTTAGTGAAATGCATATTACAAATATAAAAACTAACTTAATTAATTTCTAAACAATGGATTAAGATATATGAAATAATAATCAAGAGGCTCTATGTTCAGAAATCCTGGTTGTCCTTAATTACTAGTTGCATTATATCATCAATACCATTGTGAAAACATGAAAGCAGGAAATCTAACACTAAACAATAGATTAAGATATATGAAATAGTAATCAAGAGGCTCTATGTTCAGAGATCCCGGTTGTCCTTAATTACTGGTTGCATTATATCATTAACACTATTGTGAAATCGTGAAAGAAGGAAATCTAACACCAAACAATAGATTAATATATATGAAATAGTAATCAAGAGGCTCTTTGTTCAGAGATCCCGGTTGTCCTTAATTACTGGTTTCATTATATCGTTAACGCTATTGTGAAATCATGAAAGAAGGAAATATAACACTAAATAATGGATTAAGATATATCAAATAATAATCAAGAGGCTCTATGTTCATAGATCCCAGTTGTCCTTAATTACTAGTTGCATTATATCATCAATACCATTGTGAAAACATGAAAGAAAGAAATCTAACACTAAACAATGGATTAAGATATATGAAATAATAATCAAGAGGCTCTATGTCTGAGAGATCGCGATTGTCCTTAATTACTGATTGCATTATATCATTAATACCATTGTGAAAACATGAAAGCAGGAAACAATAAATCTAAGTAAACCAGTTCACAAATTACAACTATGAAAACTAAGAAGTGCACCTAGCTCGGTGTGGGGGCCCTTCCACCCTTGCCTTGCGCACTGTAGGTAAACTCGGCTACTCAATACTTCAAGAAATCAATCAGCATGTAGAAGCATAAAAACATGGTAGAATAGATCTTCTATTATGTCTTCAAGTCTCAAAGATAATAATAATAAGTTATACAAGTTCCAATTCTACTCTACTACTCATTTGGGGAAAGAGCACTCCTATTTATACATGAGTGCTTTGAAAACAAGATAAGCAACTCATAATTACAAATCCACTTTTCTCTCAACTAATATCCCTATAATTACAAGATATGATCCCTTCAAATCCTCACTCATCTCTCAGAAATCTTGGATAAGATATGTTATCCAAATCTCCATGATGTTCTCCTTGGAATCTTCCATGATCTTCTTCTTGGAATCTCCATGATCTTCTCCTTAGAATAATCTTGAACAATTATCCTCTGAATTATTGAAATGGTGGAGGAAATATTCAAAATAATTTTGAATAATTCTTCCAAATAATCCTACACATTTGCAAAGCTCATTCACATTTAATATGTTAGTGAAATATGTCAATTTTCCAATAATTAATCACACATTCTCTTATAATATTAAAAAGAAATAAATTGGAAAATAATGAGTGAACCCTTGGAGATGGTATGCTAAATGGCTAAATGAGGTAATGGAATGTGAGGAATGGTGAGGATAAACATGATAAAAATGTGACAATTACGAGACCCAACATACCCCCAAACTGAACTTGTTGCATGTCCTCATGCAACCTTGCATGGATAAAAACTTTTGGCTTTGCATGATTTTGGTTTCTAACAATGTATCATTCCAGGATGTAAAATACATGTACTGCAACTGATATTTTCTATGGTTGGTTCTTGTGTTAACAACCATGAATATAACAAATGTTGGTTCTTGTGTTAACAAAATTTCTTTTTCTTTTTTTTCTTATTTAACACATGTAATGAAAATGATAAGTCATGTACTGGAAATGATAAGTCATTAATATATATAAGAAAACCTTTTATCATATTTTTGAATCATGCCAAAATAGATATCAATGTATCAATTGCAACAAAGTGTAGTTTGGAAGAGTCATGTTGGTCTATGTGAGGTGATGAATGGAATGAAATGGTTATGAATATTCCCCCCCAAAACTGAAGATGTGTTATGTTTACGAAAAGGTGAAAGATGATGTAATATGGTGAGGGAATTTCCAAATTCATTTACTTTCAACATGTAATAAAATTGCTTGATTAAAAATTAGAAAATAATATACCTTCACTTACCCAAAATTCTGATGAACTATGCAAAATGTAGTTGCTGCCGCTTTTGGATCTAGAAAATGTCATGCTGATTTGTATGAGAGAATATGACATGCTGCTAGATCAGGAAAATATCGTGGTGTTGGATCATGTGAATATCATGCTTCTGGATGAAGTGAAGGAATATGTACTACTGCTTGGTTGTATGAATCTGAAGATGATGTCTGAAAGTGGAAATGTCATATTTTCATATGACTGAAGGAATGTTGTCGCAACTGCTGATGGAGTCATGAAAAATATATAGTCTTCACCTACTTCAAAAATCCGATGGTACAATTCTAGTCATGTGAATGAATGTGTCGATGTCGAGCATGAAAATAAGTCATTGGATTACTGACTATTAATGGATGTCATTAACCAATGTGAGGAAAACTCACCATTGATGCTAATGAGTGCCAAGGTACTCTAGTACATCTTGCAAAGTACAAATAAATGATCTGATGTCAAGCCACTTGCAAGATCCAACTATCAAGGGACATTGATGTATTCCCATGACTGTCGGTGAGAGAACTTGTCATTAGGGCATACAAGCCTCAAGGTACTAATGACGACTCTAGTCTCTATCCCAGATAAGGTGTTGAAGTCGATGGGTCAAGACTTGTTGAAAGGTGGGCCTTAAGGAATCCCACATCAGTCAATGCGAGTTTATACAAAAATGATTGGTAGGACTATAGATGAAAAGTTCTCAGAATCAGGCAGTGTATATGGTAGGGAAATGTAATCATGGAAAGAGAGCTTGGAATTTTTTTTGACAAGGAAAAATGAACTGAAAAATAAGAAGGAAATGATGTATGTTGTTCAGAAAAATAGGCATGTATGAAGTCGTGAAGGATAAGGAAATGGAAGATGGGTTGCAACATAGGGATGCTTAAGGCGCCTGGAAGGAAAAATGTGTGTAATCATGACACAAAAGGATTTATGTGTAGTGGTAAATGTCATGATATGTGCAGTGAAGAATTAGTTCCTTCAAGCATCCAATGATTAATGTTTCATTGTGATTTAAAAAAATCACTTTTGCATTAAATCGTCTTTAACCTTGAAAAACTTAGCACCATTTCTGCATAAAAATTGTTGCCTTTGTGTGCCATCTCTGTTGATTATTCCTGTATGAAGTGACTCAAAAACAAATTAGTTCATTTTCAAGGATTTATGAAATGTCTATTTAGTATTACTTTTCAAAGTTACACCAAATCTAGAAAAATCTCAAAATATATTATTTCTTCCCTATTTTCTAGGGATTCCTGAAAAATAGGTCATGTTTGACCAGCATTGACTGGGCATGTTTTAGCTTGCTTTGACCGAAACAATAAGTTTTCATCCATTCTTAGTTCCAAATATTTCTAAATATATGCTTAGCTCGTGCCCAGGCATCCTACAAGTATGACGTTAATGAAGTCGTTGCGGGAATTTCCAGTTCTGTCCAAAAATACTCTTAAAACCTAATTTTAACTAAAATTTCGAAAAATTGTAAAACATAATTTATTTGCCTGAATATGCATAGTAAGGTCAAAATAGGTCATATGTGGATGGTATAAAGTGGAAAAGGATGGAAATTAGCTAGATTTGATAAGAAAAATTTGATAAAAAACGAGGGCCAACATCTTCTCCCCCTTGCTTAATCTCAAGCATGTCCTCATGCTTGCCTCTGTTTCTTTGACTTTCTACCTCTAAATGATGACTACCCTGCTGATGTACTTGTGACTTTGGCCTCGGATGTTGAAGCTTCTTTTTGAGCTTCTTGCAAAATGATGTCAAGAAATCGAAATTGGAAATACTCCGTATGCAACAAAACCATTCATTTATTTCCTTTGAGAAATCGATTATTGGAAAATGAAAATCAACCTAAAAGGTGATCCTAATTATGCTCAAGTACATAATCCTATAAAAATCATCCTTATTTTCCTTCAACTTTTGTGTCTTCTCTCTTCTGCTACAAAAGGAGTCTGCTGCTCTTCAAAATTCATAAAATTTTGTGTACATAGACCATAAAAACACTTTAACAAAATTTTTATTACTCCATAACTCAAATTTTTATCTCTGTTTTGGAAAAATTTTCTCAAAAACCCCTTCTCTATTTTTTTTTAAATTCTCATTGTGCATATGTAAAATGGACAAGTTTGTCATCGTATGTATGAGAATATTTATAGTTATGCTCTCTTTATTTATAAAAATTTCACCATAAATATGAGAAATAAATGAATTTGCCACTGTGTATATGAGAATGAAAAAAAAATATACCCACTTTGTATAAATAATGGAAGAATTTCGTTTACTGTGTATAAATATGGGAAATTTTTTCACTCCTTGTATATAAAAATTAGGCAAAAACATAATTAAGCATGCATGAGGAGACCTGTTTTTAATGATACCTGAGCTGCAACAAAATCAATTAAACCTTCTGTCTCTGTCTCTAGAAATTAAATGCTCAGAATATAAAATCGAATCCTCGAAAAACTCTCTGTACTTTCAGAAATTGAAATCAATTTCTACTTTGTTCTTTCAGAACTTAAAAATAAATTATGGGAATAATTAATTCTCTCTAAAATTCAAATCAAATTGTTTGAAATGAGAAATTTTCAAAAATCTGAATAAGTATTGTCAAATTCACCTTCTTTTTCTTCTTAGAAATCGACTTTTTCTAACAAATGTCTCCTCAGAAATCGATTTTCTGGAAAACAATCTACAATATTCTGGCATTTTTTATCACATTATTTTCGAGTAATCGCAATTCATCTGTGCTCTTAGTGTTTCCACTCACCGCCTCTTTTGAAAAATCGATTTTCTAAGCTGTTTACTCCACTCTGTCATTTTGAAAAAATCGATTTTTGTTTCTGAGCCTTGAGCTCCTCTGTTTTTTTTTTTTTTTAACTTCTTTTGAAATTTTGACAACGAAAAGAGAAAACAGATTGATAAAAGATTTTAAAAAAAATCTCATGATTTTCTCCTGATTTTTTGGTTCTAGGTTTTCACAAATCAAATTCGATTTTTCTTCTCTTAGTGCTAGTCATTTTTAACTGAGAAGTAGGGTGCTTATCTAGAGCTACTAGCAAGTGATTTTCACATCCAAAAATCAAACTTCCTATTAATATGTTGTTGTTGACACGTTTTCAATCAGAGATTTAAATTTAAATTTTGTATTTTGCAAACTCAGATTCAAATTTTCTTCAAGGATAGATGGCGAAATTGGTGGGATAGTTTTACCTGGAAATAGGGTATTTATTTAATTTCTGCAATTTGACTACCGTTCTCCCCTTGAATTTCATTTTCTACAGTGAATTGTTTGAAATGAATCTCAGTTCCTTGGGAATTTAAAGAAAAATCTGTGTTTAAAACCTCTTTTGATTGCATCAATAAAGCCAACTTTGTTGTCTGGCTTTTAAATGGCTCCCACAGTCCCTTCATAACTCAGAAATCGATTTTTTTCTCTCTGCATACACCCATTGTCTCTCCGTTGTAGCTTGAATTTGTTTTTCTTCTCAGTGTGAAATTCTGCATTCTCCCTTCTGGAAATGGTGCATACACCCCATAATTCTTTGCTGCCTGCGTTCATCTCAAAAAAAAAATTTCTATGCCGGATTTCATCTCTCATGAAATCTGCATTCACCCTTTAGGAATTAGAAGTCTCTGCTATGTAATTTGTGTCTTTCGTTGGAGCTTGGCACAACATCCTACACGTTTAAATATTTCTTCAACTTCCCACTCTGCTCAGTGCTTTTTTTTCTTTACGCAGCACAGGGCCTTATGCTGCTTCCTACACAATTTTTTTTTACAATTATTCTCTCATGGTTTTTTTACATATTTTATTTGGCTGAGTATCTACAACTCAGAAATTTCAAGTTTTTTTTTTCACGGATTTTTTTTACAGCTGAGAGTAGCTCTCTGTTATGCTTCTCTATGTTAGCTATAACTCTGAGTAGGTGTTATGCTCTGCGTTCTCATAATTTCTTGCTGCAAATTATTCTTTCTCATAGTATTCCTCCATGCTATTGTTTTTCTATGCCTCCAAACTGTGTGAACTTACTATGTTTTTGAGTTGAATGCTATGATAATCAGGTGTGCCACACATCTTTGAAAATTTTACCGTTTTTCAAATTGTCCCTTCAATGTCAATTTCCCCAATGCTGACACAACATGATTTTAAAATTATGTACTCTTTTCGACATTTGTTTAATTAGGGCTTTATGCTATGATTATGAAGACTTAGGTTATGATTTTTTGTGTTATGCACTATACTCATACCTTCAACCCATGCTTTTGATGCATTTTTAACCATTATGTGCATATTTGATTTTATGTTTTTATCATTGCCCTTTCTTTTCATCATATGCTTTTAGGACCATAGTTTATTCATCATTGTAGTTATTTGTCCTATTTTCATCATATGTTCTCATGTATTTGATTTAAAAATGACCATAGTTTTAGGTCATTTTAAATCAAATATTTTTTTTTTTACAATGATACTAACCTTTTTGTTTTTGTAGGCAAGAAAAAATTCTTCATCAAAAAAATATTAAATCCTCAATCTTTGATCAAAATGCTTATAGGGTAATGTAGGGATATATGGATTAATGTAGGTTAAATGAAAGGTAAGGAAATTCATAAGATTATGATGATGTATGATGGTGTAATGAATAGGGTTATGATAAATGTGGAATAATGATGGAATGTAGGATAATGAGGGTAAATGTAGGGTTTTAGTAGAATGATAGGATGCATATTCAAGTTTAAATCAGTTAAACAATTCTAGAATTTTTTTCAAAAGCAAAGCTTCTAAGAACATTTTTTACTTACTGTACTTTCTCTTTGGCAACATAGTTTTATGTTCATAAAATTGATGTTTCTTGTCATGATAAAACTTGACTTCTTGTTCTTATTATTAGCTTCATGTATTTTGCCTCAATCTTGATCTTCTTGTAAGGTTGTGTTGTTGTTTGGAAGAAACTGAAAGCAAGCTTCATGAGTTTTGAGTTTCATTAGATGAACTCAACATCTTGTGAATTCCACTTTGATTTGACTTGAATATTTGCTTTCATATTTTTAAATATTGGCTTTGAAAATCCTTCATCCATGGAGTTGACCTCTCAAATCTTCTTATGACCTACAAAAACATAGCATTTGTCTGCAACACAATATTAGATGATGGAGGAAGAGAGGTGTACAGTCTCTCTTCTTCCAAGAAATATGTATAATAATTACAATCAATTCTTGAAAACAATTCTGATTATGATATACAAAGAAAATGCATGTGTTTTACTCTTTGAGGAATGGTGGCCAACCTAGACCTCCTAGCGGTATTTTGTTCACAAAATATTTGTTTTATGTCCAATTAGAGTGATTCAAATTCCAAGTTAAATTTAATTAATATGGCTACTTCCAATATAAACATGTTTTCAAAATGGTTTAATATGATATGCAAAAAATGATGAGAAGTACCATGTTTGATAGAGCTGCTTATGAATTTTTGACTAGACCAACAGTCACTATTTGGAGTGTCAATTTTTTGTTAAAGATCGGATTGATGTGATTCCACTTGGAGTTTAAATTAGATTCATTTTTTTCTTTCTGTTAGAAACAAGTTTTTAAAATCAGTAGGTTTGATATCACAAAATTGGTGATGAACAGACCTAGGAGGCAGAGTTTGACTATGCTGATTTTAAGACATGCAGTCACTAAATGTGGAATAAATTTTTCACCTAACCTCCAAATGGGATTATTAAATTTTTTTATTGAAATATACTTCAATATATATCTCCATTAGAAACATGTTTTGAAAATAATATGATTTGATATGTGAAATATTTCAATGAACAGTCAAGACCTAAACTTGTCACCATGCAGATTTTTCGACAAACAATTAGTATTTTGAGCATATATTTTTCATATGATGTTGGATTGAGCTGATTAAAATTTATTTGGAAACTAGATTCCAAGGGCTATCTTCCTTATAAATATCAGGTAAAAATGTTTTAATTATAACCCTCAAATCAATGTTGTACTAACTCTATCCTTAAAATTTTTCTTGAAATCTAGTGTTTATTTTGATCATTTTTATTTGTGATCCAAATTGAAATTTTCAAAATGGATTTAAAAACTAGATTTCAAGAGATACCTTGTTTAAAAACATGCCTTTTATAACTTATCCTATATGGTTTCCCATAATAGGATTCTTCTTAGTGCATTTTGTCATGAAATCCCTTCAAATGAGTATTGAACAATGATGTGAAGAATTTATTTATGAGAAAAAGTCTTATTGTGAACTCATTCCATCCATTTATTTATTTTATTCTATTATATCCTACTCTATTGTGTAAAAATAAGTTATTCCCTCAAGTATAAGAGAATTTCCAATGCCTCCATTTGCGTAACATCCAAGTTTGAAAAATGTACTTTAATAAATGCTTGAACATGAAAATTAATCCGATCATAAGATTTTGATGAGAAACAACATTGAAAAATGGAGTGGTATTGTGATCCAATAGCTAATTGAAACCAACTTTTAAGATGATATTTGTTTACTTGGTGCTCATTAGTTATCATGTCACAAAATTCTTCAAGTGTCACTTGTTCAAAATCTGGAATGAAAAGGGAATCATGTGATGCTAGAAGCTCTTCAATTTCAGGTTCTAATGTTTGATCATCATCGCATGTGATCCATGACTCATTCATCTCCTCGCTAGAAGAAGATTCTAAGTCTTCCTCTTGCGGATCCTCTTCATCGATGCTTTGTTCCTCTTCCAACTTCTGAATTGAAGGTTCATCCCTAGGGATCACTCTAAATTGTGGACAAGGATTTAAGAAGATCCTTATCGTGACATACCTTCCAAATGGCTTCTTTAACATCAGGTATTTTTTAGATCTTGTTGAGCAAATGGATTTTTTATTTTTTTTTTTATTATTATTTTTTTTGTGGGGGTTTTGTTTAATGAATCTATCGTTCTAATCTCTATCCTAGGCATGAGAAAAATTAACTAAAAGAAATACTAGCTTTTTGTCTTTTTTTTTATGTGTTTTCTAAATAATATTCCTAATTGACTATGTTGAAGTATGGTTCTCCGGAAACGGCGCCAAAATGTAGGGTCAATTTATTGTTGCAAATTAACACAAGTATTTAATATCAATCCGGGTTGGTGAACTTAGAAGCATCCCCAAAGTATATGGGTTTCAATTACAGTCAAATTTAGAAGATGAACTATTGATGGTTAGTGAAATGCATATTACAAATATAAAAACTAACTTAATTAATTTATATACAATGGATTAAGATATATGAAATAATAATCAAGAGGCTCTATGTTCAGAGATCCCGGTTGTCCTTAATTACTGGTTGCATTATATCATCAATACCATTGTGAAAACATGAAAGCAGGAAATCTAACATTAAACAATAGATTAAGTTATATGAAATAGTAATCAAGAGGCTCTATGTTCAGAGATCCCGGTTGTCCTTAATTATTGGTTGCATTATATCATTAACACTATTATGAAATCATGAAAGCAGGAAAAATAACACTAAAAAATAGATTAAGATATATGAAATAGAAATCAAGAGGCTCTATGTTCAGAGATCTCGGTTGTCCTTAATTATTGGTTTCATTATATCGTTAACACTATTGTGAAATCATGAAAGCAGGAAATCTAACACTAAACAATGGATTAAGATATATGAAATAATAATCAAGAGGCTCTATGTTCAGAGATCCCGGTTTTCCTTAATTACTGGTTGCATTACATCATCAATACCATTGTGAAAACATTAAAGTGGGAAACAATAAATCTAAGTAAACCAGTTCACAAATTACAGCTATGAAAACTAAGAAGTGCACTTAGCTTGGTGTGGGGGGCCTTCCACCCTTGCCTTGCGCACTGTAGGTTGTTGGAAACACGATTTCCGTTAGACCAAAACCTGCAGGCATTAGTCTCCGCTACAATCACCAGAGTTAGGATCCACAAGAGGCAGTTAGTCCATGTCGCGAAACACACGGGGAGCGTTGAACCAAATGTCCAACAATCTACCCCCCAAATTGATCCGGGTGAGTTTCGAACTCAAGACCTGTCGCTCTGATACCACTTGTTGGAAACACGATTGCCGTTAGACCAAAACCCGCAGGCATTAGTCTCCGCTACAATTGCCAGAGTTAGGATCCATAAGAGTCGGTTAGTCCATGTCGCAAAACACATGGGGAGCGTTGAACACAATGTCCAACATAGGTAAACTCATCTACTCAAGACTTCAAGAAATCAATCAGCATGTAGCAGCATAAAAATATGGTAGAATAGATCTTCTATTATGTCTTCAAGTCTCAAAGATAATAATAATAATTTATACAAGTTCCAATTCTACTCTACTACTCATTTGGAGAAAGAGCACTCCTATTTATACATGAGTGCTTTGAAAACAAGATAAGCAACTCATAATTACAAATCCACTTTTCTCTCAACCAATATCACTATAGTTACAAGATATGATCCCTTCAAATCCTCACTCATCTCTCACAAATCTTGGATAATATATGTTATCCAAATCTCCATGATCTTCTCCTTGGAATCTTCCATGATCTTCTCCTTGGAATCTCCATGATCTTCTCCGTAGAATAATCTTGAAAAATTATCCTTTGAATTATTGAAATGGTGGAGGAAATATTCAAAAGGATTTTTAATAATTATTCCAAATAATCCTACACATTTTCAAAGCTCATTCACATTTAAGATGTTAGTGAAATATGTCAATTTTCCAATAATTAATCACACATTCTCTTATAATATTAAAAATAAATAAATTGGAAAATAATGAGGTGAACCCTTGGAGATGGTATGCTAAATGGTTAAATGAGGTAATGGAATGTGAGGAATGGCAAGGATAAACGTGATAAAAATGTGACAATTATGAAACCCAACAGTCCTATTTTGAGTGAATCTGAAGGTGAAAAAAAAAAAAACTACAGAGAGAACTTGCAGGAAATGTTGCAGTATACCCCTTTCTAGCCCAAGAGTTCACCGAAGCCATAATCCAATAGTAGGCAGGATGTTGCTAGCATCCATGCTCCCTCTACCCCTCCTACCTCCCATCCCCCTTCTCTCCCTCTCCCCCTCCCCCTTACACCCCAAAATTAGATATGGCTGATGATATTAAGCTACCTGTTTTTAGATGACTTGGATTAGAGAATAAAGAGCAGTTTTGGTTTTTAGACAAAGCTGTATGGGCAACAAAGAAAATCAATGAGGAAGATATAAGGAAGTTGCAACTCGTTACAAATTTGCGAGAGAGAGCACTGACGTGCTATATGAAGTATTCGACCACTCACAATGGTACCTTTGTAGATATTAATAAAGCACAAATCCAGGAGTTCAAGAAGTCGAAGTCTTAATCACAGTGCATTACTGAGTTAAAGGATATCAAACAGAAAGTTAATGAGTCTTTTTGGAAGCTTGATCAAAGGTTTAAGGTGTTATTGGATCAAGTGAGATTCAACATACCCCCAGAGAAACATAAATAATGGTTTATAGCTACGTTGCTACCACATATCAGGTTTCCATTAACGCAACAGAAGATAGCAACTGAATTTGAAGCTCCGAAAATTGTGATGAATTTGTAAGCTTTGCCTATAAGAGACACTAGTGCAGGTATTTATTATATTAAGATTCAGCTGACCTACCTGATCTTACAATTTCAAGATATCAAGAAGTGTAAATAAGTCAGAGAATAAGTGTGGTGTACAAAGTGCAAATCAGATTGCCATTCTAAGGAACAATTCCCTATTTTATGGGATTACATGGCTAGTGAAGCACCTAACCCTTTGAATACAAGATCCAGCCAATGGTGCAAGATATGTAGGATGAGAATCCAACATCGCTCTGAAGAATTTTATTTCTTACAAAAATATGTGTAGACCCCAAGGAACCTTTTTTTCAAATTTTGTAAGTCAATAGGACATGATGAGAACAATTTCCATAGTTATGATCTAATGATGGAGCACAGTACTGATAATTACATAATGAAATCATAAGAGAATGCACATGATGCCAGTAGAAAATTTGTTGGTAGAGGATATTATCAAGGAAGAAGTCAAGGAAGTGGAGTTGGTCGAGGACGACGAAAAATAATTTTCTATAACAGTAGCCGCAAAGGTCATTTTGCAAGTGATTTCCAAAATCCTACTATGACATGTAAGTACTGCAAATAATTTGATGATGTAATTGAATATTATCCTATACTTATGGAAAAAATGAAAGAGAAAAGGAACCATCAGCCCACACGGAACATCCAAATGATGAACCTCGTGTTAATATTGTTACTAGAAGTGGAGCTGCGATTGGAAGTGATAAAGAATATGGAAAGAAGGAATTTGAAAATCTATGTGCATGGGTTAGAAAGAATCCAGAGAAAGTTCTTGTTTTTTATGTTCAGAAATAAAATAGAGTTTTCATGGAAGAAAAGCGCTATTTTATGGAAGCAGGAGCTTCAACTTCTATTGCACATCCAGATCCTAGTAACTACGACATGTCATTAGTTCTGAAACATAACCAAGTAGAGACACAGGATCAAGCTTTGCAACATAATTCAATAGATCAAGTAAGTAATTTTAGATATTTTCTACACACTTGTCTAAAATTTTTAAGAGATAAAAAGGTTGTAGAAGGGCATTAGTGTGAATTCTAATCGCAAGCATATGAAAAAAATTCACTTTAGCTGTGCATAAAAAACAACCCTAACATCAAAGATGGATGTCAATTTCCTTAGATTTTCAATTAGTGATCAGAATAAATTCTATAGAAATACAGATCTATGTAGTTAAAGACATTATACAACAAATAAAAAACAAGAGTTGCTCCATGCATCCAATGAACAAGACAAGAATTTTTAAAGAGTTTTTTGTATTATGACACCTAGGAAGGGAACATAGAAATATGTTACCAGTCCCCCTCAATGGGATTTGTTCTTGTATGACCTCGACGCTTCAGATCTAAGATCACTCTCCCTTGATGGTGTAGAAAACCCAGATAAAAATGGAACTCAAAGGGAGCTCACAAGAAATAAGTAGAAAAATATGACAATGATGGAGGATCAAAGTCAGACCAAAAGTATAAGTCCAGAGTGATCTTTAGGCAACAAAAAGTAGTGAATGAATGGAAAAACCCTTCTATTTATAACAAAATATTGAGTTATTCTAGATATTGGTGCATAGTTAAAATATTACTAACCAAATCTAGATCCAACTTTTATGGAATATTTTATTATTTTTGTTGGAGGGAAAAAGAATTTGAATTCAGTCAAATCCCTTTATTTATAAAAAATAAATGATTTATTTATTATTTTAGGAATGTGGTTGAGTAATAATTAAATAAATAATGATTTATTCAATTATTTATAAATTATTTAGTCAAATTTAACAAGGAATATTATTTAAATAATGTTTTAAATAATTATTCCTAGAAAATAATATGATAAATAATGATTTATCTAATTAATTTTCCTGTTTTGGTTAAATATGACTAGGAATATTAATTAAACTAAGGTTTAATTACTTATCCCTTGAGTAAAATCAAACAAATAAGGATTTATTCAATTATACCTAATGGGGTTTCTGTTTAGACCAGAAACAACTTAATAAACTATGGATTACTAAGTTATTTTTCATAGTGAAAGAAATTTTACTAGGGTAAAATTGGTCTTACATTGTGTACTTTGGTCCATCTAATAGTAGTAGGTTATATGACCAAAAATTGGTGTAACAGATTGCCCCCCAGCGTGCGAGCGTTAGGAGCTAATCGTATGACCAAAGTATGTTGCAAGAACTCAATCACTAGACACCAAAGGGGGAGTCAGAGAGAGATAAATACAAGGTACACTAAAGTGCGAGAGGAAAAGACTCTAAGGAGATGAGACTTACAGGTGTGACAAGCCTCTTTTATTAGTGAGTACCTATTCTACATGAGGTGGGGGAGGCATACCTATGCCCGACGAGATAACAAAATATAAAGAATGATGTGTCCAGAAAACAAGGGACTGAACTATATAGTACATGCTAGCATAAACATGAGCCAGATAAAAACATGATAATGGATCCCACATACATACTATGCCTGGGACAATAGTCGGGACTTATAAAATAATATCTGAGTACATGAGATATAGATACAACCAAAGAGGTGTTGTAAAATAGGAAAGGGCTCTGAAAATATGAATGATACATGCAAACTAAAAGGCGTTGCAAGTTGTTAAGGCCGGAACCATTAAATCTATGGAGCTGCATCCAAGGCTATAGTAGAGAGGTCATTCGGGCATGTGGGGGCTACCTGAAGGGACAACCCTCATGAGGTCTGAAACATCTCACACACACCCAAGAATCACTGGTACAATCTGTTGCATCACTGAACCATCAAGTATATGGATCTCGATCATGCCATAAGGAGCTACAACTGAGAAACAATCAATTCAAAGGGGAATAAAGAGTCCCTTTTCCTGATCCAAGGCACTGAACAAGAGTGGAAGTTGGAACCAAGGTACACTGCCCTCTAGACTTGTCTTCTGGAATGAATAAGCTAATGTCGACAGAAGGAGGTCTGCCATATGTGAGGCAATAAGGGATCCTAAACTAAGGCACGAGGGATAATAGTAGAGAGACTGATAGATTAACACCAGGGATGATGGTGGAATGGGGGGTACTAAGTAGCAGGCTGACGAACCCCCTTGTTAGAGCATAAAGAGCATGGATGACCTGGAAGATACTGACTTGACACCAGACACAAGAGAGGAACAAAGAAATGAAGGATGGAGGACTGTGGCGAGATACAACGGGACTCAGGACAAACTCCATGGATGCAATGATGACTCAACTCGGAAGCTCTAAACAAGGGCGACTCGATGATGTTTCCACACAGAACAGGCCCAGTGGAGACGATAAAAGCATAAGTACAAGATGGTTACTATTATGCAGATTAATCCCTCTTGCGAACAAGAGTGATCTCCCTAGTATTCAATGAACAACTAGAAACAAACATCCATTTGGAAATATTTTTCTCTAGATTAAATTCATTTTAGAATTATTATAAGAAAGTAGAGAGGACATGCCCCTACCTTGAAATCCAACGTTTGATGCAGTATTTTATCCAGTCACTCCAAAGTGGCTTCTCCAATAAGTAGAACCTGTAATCAAAGACAAGACAAAAGAATCAAAGCATCTGCAACATATAATAATCAAGAAAATATAACCCAACTTAGTGATCAAGGAGTCTAAGTATTGATGTTATTTCAATAAGCATAAGAACAACTCAATGAGAAAAAGAGATCCATATGCATTATCTTGAATAAAAAGAGTAATCTTACAATCTGATACCTTGATGTCGTACAGATTTCCCTCGGGGTCCTGAACAATCATTTCTCCTTCAGTTTGATAAGACTTCCTCTCTAAATACCAACATAGAATTATAACGCGCCTCTAGAAGCTTCTATTTGGGAGAATATTCGACCAGCTATGCTTCTATAATTTACATTTTATTTTATTTGACTCCTTACGGGGGTCCGCAGGATTTAGTAGGAGAACATGCGGGGGTTACCGCAGTTTATAGACCAAGTATCTGTGGACCTAGAGGAAAAGGCTAGAAAAAGTGTGGAGGTATAATTTTAAAGGTTTTAAAGAGCTTTTCTCCAATTCCAAGACTTGGTAGGACCATTAGGGTTTTTGAATTCTAAGGGAGCATAATATAGGTAGTGATAGACCCATATGAACAGTCAAATTTCATGGTGAAAAAATAATAACGTGTAACAGATTGCTCCCTAAAGCGTGAATTCTAAGGTTATTCTGAAGAATAAAGTGCTTTATCATTATGAGGATTGGATTGGAGACACTGGTCGAAAACCTGTAAAAACATTAAATGCAAGCATATATATATATATATATATATATATCATCGCTGAGGTAGGAATTCCTATACTCATATCAAAACTAACTAAATGTTCTCATACAGATATGGTTCCAATATTACATCAAAAGTAGACAGAGTATGGGCACAGCCATCTATCTGATTAGTCTAGTGTATCATGAATAATAAAACTCCTCGCAGCGTGGATGGTGGAAACTAGATCCAGGGTCCTTATTTCTGCTTCCTGAACTAGTACAATTCTATCCATGCGATTGATTGTGTTAAAGTCGAACACGGTAGAAACCACTTGATTACCAGTTAATGATGTAAACTATTAACAAGTGTAAGAGAAACTACCAATAATTATAATGGCTCTCAAAGTAATCAAGTACAATATATGAAGTGTGAATGAATGATTTGCAGTCAAACACTTATATAATCGTTCGATCGAAGGTCAATGATGCAACCCGTCATCGAAGGTAAGAAACCTGCCATTAGGGAATGCAAATCCCAAGGTACTGATAAGATTCTAGATCAAATTCCTAGATGATGAACTGATTTTGATAGAAAGTGATCCGTCGCAGTAAATCCCATGACACGAAACCATTAGATCAATTTTGGAAGAAATTTTTGCAAGGACTGACTTAGGGATGGTCAACGTGAATGGAAACAAATGTTTGCAATGAATGGTTTATTTGAACTCTCTCTTGAACACATAACAACATTGCAGATGGCTTGGCAGCATTTGACCTAAAGCTAATACCTAGAAACCGACTAAATAATTTCAATGTGGTTCGATTAACTATTAGAAAAAATATTTTCCAACCCACGTACAAGTGTGACAAAGTGTTGTGTTCAAGATTGGCATGTTGCTTTCTAAACAAGGGTGACAACTCGATTCTTTTTCTCTCTTTTCCCCCACCATTACTGGCAAGTACCTCTTTATTTTTTACAAGCTTGAGGAGGATAACATTTTCTTGTTTGTGTAAGCTCATCCTCCAGATGAGTCCATATTAGTATTAAAATTGAACCCTAAGAAGGAGTGGTTCGATACTATTTGTAATCAATGGGTCCTTTACCATTAAATTTTAACGAGTTCAATATCGGAGAAACTCGAGGTTTTTCAGCTTTAGGGAGTCAGAAAAAAAACAAAAGTACACTCCATGATTGTTCTTTTTCATAAATTTAGTCTCTCAGGCCTGAAAAAGGATAAAATAATGCAGGAGAGAACACCATTGACCATGATTAGTCAACATATACCTTTTTCGTAATTATTCCATTTCAGTTCGGAAAAGGGGTAAACTTATACTAAAGGGATGAATGTTCATTTAATTTAACGAGTTCGAATAGTCAAGTACTCAGTGATCTTTTCATATTTAGAGAGTCTGAAAAGGGCTTAAAAGAGAACTCTAGGGTTTCGATTTTTTGTAATTTTAAAGAGCCTGAAAAATTGATAAAAGTATACTCGGTGTCAAAATAATTATTTTCACCAAAAAATCTTGTATCCTGCACAAAAACTCAAAAGATTACACATACTTGTTTCCAAGGAGTAAAAATATTAAAAAAATTACTTTTTAAAGTGAAAAATAAATAAAATATAATATTTTATTCATTTGAAAACTATAGAATGGAGTTAAAACAAAATCATTTTCACCTTTTGTGTTCAGAACAGTGTATTGAGAGATTTTGGCTAAAAATTTCTAGAGAAGCTATCGGGAGAACCGATTGTCCATTCCTCGAATCGTCATAACCAGGTAATCCACATCATCTTAATCTTCATTTCTATTAGTTTCATTTTTATTTTTGAGTCTTAATTTCATTTTTTGGGATGAATTTGTGTTTAAAAATGTGCTCTCGGTGGTCCGCAGGTCATACATGCGATAACTGCAGACCCCGATGATTTTTCAATGAAAAAACTATCGGGCTGCCACATTTTTTTTGTGTGGAGTGCGTGCGGACGTCCGCACTATCTCCTCACAAAAACTACGAGGGCGCCGTGATTTTTTTAAAATTCAAAAATTCTCTTAAAAATGGTTCAAGTTTTGCATCCAAATGGTCTTTAACTTTCAAATGTGTTGATTTGTAGGTTGTTCCACCATGTTGGAATGGAGAGAACATGAACAAGAGCTCATAGAAAATGAAGCCATGGAAGATCCTGCAACAATGTGTGTGCTAAAGAATTGTGGTTTATGTAAATTCTGGGCTATCCAAGGTATGAAGGCACAAGTAGAGTTGATGTCATGGCTCATAAATGTATGGGAATTTCAAGACCAATGCTTCATCATTGGTGACCACCGGCTAAAAATTGAGCTAGAGGAAATTTATTTCCTTACTGGATTGTCCCAAAGAGGAGGAAACATATCTTTATTTGGGGCTAGACAGGGAGGTCTTCTCGTCTCCAAAAATAAAGAAAAATATTGCAGTGATGAGACAGACTTAAAGGATAGTCACATAGATATTAAAACTATCTTGTGATTGGATCTCAAAGTGATAGCATTTACAGTAACCAGATTGTGTGGGAGTGCAGCTCCACATGTGGCCACTAAATCCCAAATGGAGACTGCATTAGAGTGTCTCGGAGGGACCATATTTAACTGGTGCCAAGGAGTATTGGCCAATATGAAAGGCCAATTAACTAGAGCAAAGAATGCTAAGTTGAAAATCTTTGGATACGACGCCATTCTCATTTCATTTGCTTTAGAGAGAATCCCGCTTCTCACTCCTTAGTTGATTCCAGTAGATCATGGGGAACCTCAGATGGTATAGTGGGTGGCATTAATGGTTCGCCATGGTGGCGATGGAAGTTCAGTGGTTCGGTTTACTCCGACATACTTTATGTGGCTTAGGAACCAAGTCTTCACCATCGAAGACTGCCCCTATGTAGGAATGGATTATAGAGGTGATCCTGAGTTGTCTTTGCCTCCAGGGCATAGTGGGACAAGTCAGGTAAGAAAATTATTTTGGTGATTTTCATATAATTTTTATTTGCTTTTTATCGTCCAATACTGACAAAAATATTTAAATGCAGATGTCGGTCCACGATGACCAACTACACTTCGTCGCTTTGATAGGCAGCAAGAACAACCTATAGCACCTCCATAGGATCAGGCAGCAGAGATCCTAGCAGATATGGAGCACAACCTTAAGAGGTTGATCATAGAAATTCCTGAAACAGGAACAAATGATATTCCTCTTAGGCTTCAGAGACATGTGACAGGTGTTCCAGGACCATTTAGGAGATTCATGTGTAAGGTGGCATGTGCCATAGTCTATTACCATGATCATCATCACAGATAGTGGATGATCATTGTGTATTAATTTTTTTTTGTTTTTTGTATCAGTATCTATTAGATCATAAGGTTTTTGAACTTATGATCATAGACGATGTAATATTTTTTGAAAACAGACCTATCTATGCTAAATATATTATTACTTTATTTGAGTATCTTGTTCAACATGGATTTAATGTTGTTTTGGTTTACTATGTTAATGTTGAAAAATTATATTAAAAACATTATTAGCTAATGCATCGGCCAATGTGTTTAAATTTCTTGAAATATGTTGATATTAGATGTAATCAAATTGTCGTTCCAAGAGATGTACCTTCAAAAATAATATCAATAACACATGATTTCTAATTGAATATACCCTGTTTAAATGTAATACAATGAGTTTTGAATCTAACATAATGATCAAACGTTGAATACCAAATGAAATGGCATCAGATAATAACTCAATGACTGTGCTATATTCTGTAATATAGTTCGTTGTTTGACCAAGGCATACCTCATGAATAGAAACTAACTCATTAGTGGGTGAATAGATAACCCAAGCTACGGAAGAGATATTTTGTGTAGTATGACAGGCACCATCAGCAAAACCAACATATGTTTGAATGGATGGCGACATCTGCAATATCAAGAGTAATCAAGATAAGTAGTGATAGTAGTAACAACAAAATTAATCTAGGCACACTTATCCAATCTAAGGCAAACTATTCTAAAAGTAACTATTGTACAAGAGATATTTTCACACGAAAGTCAAGCATAATATTTCTTAAGATAAAGACCATTTCTAGGCTTATCTAAAGAGACCACGTCATAATCAGTCAATTCATAGGCTCCTTTTGCAAGCACATGCTTGACAATGTAGGCACCATGCCACATCGGTTCAAATTTTCCAGTGCCTAGCTTATCGTTAGCTTGATCATATAATAAGACTAGGTCATCTTCTAAAAAAATATGAGGGTTAACACTTTGATCATACTGAGCTTTCACACATTTCTTATGAGCTTTAGTAGCCAATGCAGCCATGCACTGAGTCTCATCTAATTGTGGTAAGTATAAAAAGTGTTTTTCCTCTTCAGAGGTAGCTGGTAACAACTCAATGGATAGTTGGAGTGACGGTATTTCACATTCAATGGGTAACACAGCTTCTATACCATAGACAAGTTGAAAAGGAGTGAACCCTATAGCAGTTTTTACAAAGGTTCGGTATGCCCATAGTGTCGAAAGAAGCATGGTATGCCAATTCAATTTGTGAGTTTCGATAATCTGTTTAATCATGGTGGTTAAAAACTTGTTGACGACTTCAACTTGACCATTAGCCTACGGGTAATATGGAGTAGAATTATCATGGTGTAGGCCAAGTTGATCGAAAAGTTCAGTCATCATAATATTTTGAAAATGACTCCCATGGTCTGTGATAATAGTTTGAGGCACACCGAAATGAGAAATCACATGATTGAATATAAAGTAGTTGTAGTTTTACCATCTACCACGAATGTAGGCATCACCTCATCCCATTTGGTAAAGTAATCTACAGCGAGAATAATATACCCATGCCCCCCGATCGAGTGAGGGTTATGGTAATGAAATCAATGCCCCATTTCGAAAAAGGACTGACAACAATGATTGGGTGAAGAGGAGCTGGAGGCGCACACATATTTCGATAAAAAATTTGGCAATTGTGGCATTTTCGAACTGCAATAATACAATATTTGAATAACTAGGGCCAAAAATAACCAGCACGCAAGCAAACCCATACATATGACCACCACATGCTCTAGAGTGGCAATCATTCAAAACCTTTTCAGCCTCTTCATGAGTTATACAACATCGAAAAACATAATCTGCACCATGACGATAAAGAGTGTCTCCAACAATATTGTATTATTGGGATTGATATTGGATTCTCCGTCGATTTGAACATGAAATATCTGGGAAATTTTTTTGGGTTTGAAGATATATAATGTTATATTCATACCATGGATCTAATGTACTGATGAGAAAAAAATATTAATCTATGATGGGATTCTCTACCACGGTTTCTGTCTTAGTATTAGAAAAGTCACACATAAGCTCTGCAAACACCAGTGATTTCCTTGATTTAGATTTCTCGAATTCCAAATCAAACTCTTGTAGGATGACAATCCATTTAGATTATTTTCCCCCGAGTAATTGGTTTTTCAAAATATACATCATTGGGTTGCAATTAGATATCATCATTTTTTTACCTAACAATATGTAGTGATGAAATCGTTGGATAGCTTGGACTGCTACCAAGGCCAATTTATCCACATGCAAATATTTTATTTCTGTCGGGTTGAGATTCTGACTTAGATAATAGATCATATGCTTATTGTGAGATTCATCCTCTTGAACCAAAACCATTCCAATGGTGGAATCAGAGACAGATAAGTATAAAAATTAGTCCTCGTGGTAATTGGGTGGATGCAATAACGGTGCATGGGTTAATGCATGTTTTAGTGCATCAAAAGATTTATTAGCAATCTCATCTAAAATAAAAGGAACACTTTGTTTCAACAACCAAGTAAAACCTTTTGTTAACTCAACATAGTTTGGGATAAACCCACATAAAAAATTTCCTTTCCCTTGCAAAATTTGGAGTTGGTGAAGTGTGGAAGGAGGAGGTAAATTGATGATGGCGTCAACCTTCGAAGGGTCGACACGAATGCCATCTTTCGAAATGATGAATCCTAGTAATCTTCCTGATTGCACAAAATAAAATAAAAAATGTGCGGGTTCAAACAAATCTTGTAATGCCTACATCTCATGAAAATAGCTCGTAAGTGTGTAGGATGATATTCTATGCGTAAAGAATGAGTAGGTAAGTCATCAAGATAAGGATATACAATATGTTTGATATCATGAAAATCATAAGACATAGCCCTTTGAAAAGTTGCACTAGCATTTTTTAATCCGAAAGGTAATTTGCAATAAGAAAATGTCCCCCAAGGACATATAAAAGTTGTTTTTGGTTGATCGGCACAGAGTATGTTGATTTGATTATAACCAGAGAATCCATCCATAAATGAGAAAATTTCATTTCCAGCACAATCATCTATAATTTGGCCGATATAGGGGGTAGGATAATTATCTTTTGGACATGCTTTATTAATGTCCCTATAATCAAAGCATACTCGTATAGTCCCTTTTTTCTTCGTAACGGGAACTATATTAGATACCCAATCTATCAATGGAATTGGATAAATAAATCATACTCGTAATAACTTTTCAACTTCAGCTTTGATAGCTGCAACTTTTCACAGATGTATTGGATGTAATATTTGTCTAATAGGCTTGGCATCCGGGTATGTCTTAATTTCATGAATGACAATCTTAGGATCGATTCTTGGCATCTCTTCGTAAGGCCAAGCAAATATGTCTCAGAATTCTTGAAATAGGGCTTTGTAAGTGTTAGTCTCTTCCATCGTACAAGAAGCACCTATATGAATGTTTTTCATAATTCCTGGTTTAATTAATATGTCAATAGGAACAATTGTAGAAATATTTCCCAAATTAGTCTCATAATCCGAATGTATAATTGATATGGGATTTCTGGTTCCTCGACATAATCAATTGTAAAAATAAACGAAAAAATAATTTTCAAACCTATCAAGATCAGGTCAAAATGAAAATCTATGATGTAGATCATCCCAGGGTAATTCATCTAATGACAAAAACTTTCGAATACTTTCATCAGTATGAAACACTTGTTGAAAATGATCAGAAACTGATGTCAAGGTTGAGCTTGATAGAGAAGAGGATTTTTCAGTGATCACATTCATTTGATCAGGAGTAGTTGAAAGTGTGTCAGAATATGACTGTACTGCCACATATGCCATTTCAAAAGGACTCAAGGGCATCTTGCCATTGAAAGAGTCTAGTTATGATTCTGAAGGTACAACCCAAGTTTCATAGAATGGTATAGTGCTTTATGAGATCATATTGATTTTGGCGATGGTACGCGGTACGTTTGGTGGAGGCATAGAGAAAGTTCCCATTAGAGCAGAGTCCTTTACTAAACCTACACCAACATCTTCATATGGGATAGTCATTTTTCCAACATGTTGGATATTGTCTGTAGAAGAATGGTCTTACGAATAATATGACAACTGATCGATTTTCACAATATTTCCATAATGAGGAAACATCATTAACTAAAATATGGATGAAACGACAACATTCATACCATAAGACCAACTATGACGCAAAATAAGGTTGTAATCAAGAGGGGCATCAACATCTTCCACATCTAGATTAACATTTTTGCCTTCTACTTCTATAGGTATATCCCGGAGTATTCCGTACAGATGAAATCCTCTTCCATCAATGGCTTTAAGGATTTTTGGGGATTGGTTGAGTGTTGGAGAACCGGGGGTTTTCCAATAGTCTAATGAAATTATACATGTGGATTCCCCCTCATCAATAACAATATGAAAAACTCGTCTGGATTTGACTAATATTGGAATCTGAAAATCCATCTGATGAGGTTGTCTCGGTGTAAAATTTTCTAGATCAAAGACCATGAGGTTGGAATCCTGATGATCGATAGCTCCGATAGCTGATAATAGTAATTTCGTTTGTGCTGGACATGATTGTAGTACTTCTAAGGCCGACATTTCTGAAGGGGATATCGCCAAATCTTCAACAATGTTGTAATTCTGAGCAGCTCTAGCATGTGGATTGAAAGCTGACTTTCGAAGTACACCTTTAGTAGGAAGTTTAATCAATAGATCAGGATTAGGTTTCTCGATGTGAACTGGGTCAGAAACTAAAGGTGATATGTCTAGTGTTTGACTAGAATTTTTTGCCTATTTACTAGTTACAGGATTTTTAGTTCCATAGTCTTGAGATCGTGTCGCAACCATAACCTCAAACATCATTAAAATATCTGCCGATGAATTTGAAGAAGATCCTATCATTTTTCTATCTTCAGTAGGAAAATTATCCTTCAAGATAGAAAGTGTGGTTGAACCTTTGACAAACTTAGAGACCTCAGACCGATGTGGGCACTCTTTGGTATAGTGATCCTTGTCACAGATAAGACAAGGATGTCGAGGTTTCCATTTTTCATCAGCTGGTTCATTATTTTCGGTTTTCTCTGTGGGAGATGTAGTTTGTTTGTTTTTATTCTTTCCTTTCTTCTTATTACCAATTTTTGATTTAGTTGTAGATGAGTCTACAACATGAATGTCAGCAAAAGTTTGAAGGGAAGAATCTCCTTTCGGTGAATCTGGTAAATTCATAACGGGAGAAGTAATTTTGGGTGACTTCTTCATACTCTTGTTAGCGCTAACTAAACCAATTACACCGTCTAGAGCATGAGAACTTGAAGGATTTGTAGTTATTTGACCTGGACACGGTAAGTCAAGAATTTTTTCTTATAAAGTATCAGACTGTGTATATATAAGGCCTAAGTATTATGCTTGAGCTATGACTTGGTATTTCGTAGCAACAACTCCCTTAGCCACATATTCAGTGATAGGAAGAAATGGTTTAATAAACCATTTTTCCAAGATTTGATCCGGAATAAAAAATTTCACTAAATGTTATCTACGTCTCCATTCATGTATGCGATCTGAAATGTATGTAGAAGTAGATTGTTTTAGTAAAGTTAAAAGTTCCATGCCATTGTCGTAACGGACTGGAAACTGAAATTGTGTTAAGAAATTTTTTTCTAACACGTTGAAATCGTTGAATGAGCCACGTGGTAGTTCAATATACCACTTTGTAGCTAAACCTATCAGTGTTCTTTGAAACAACCTTAATCGAATGGAATCATCGACTAAAGAGTTGGATGTGCACCATAGATGGTAAGTCATGACATGGTTTGAGGGGTCTTCTCCTGATTTACCTTCGAACATAGGAATATCACTAGGAAACTTATTCAGCATTGGCAGGCAAAACGGAAGATGATAAATCAGATCATTCATGAGGCATGCCAAATCTGGTAAATCCAAAGTTTCTATGAATGGTAAAGGACAGTTAGGGTCCTGTTGAGAAAAATGTTAACCTTGAGGAACTATACTAGTACTAGGAGGATGATATCCAAGATAACTTGGAATATCCTGTGCAGTTGGGATTGGAATGCCTCCTAGATAGCCAGGGTTGGCTGTACCATACTGAGGTTGAGCTGGTATATTATATGTGTAACCAGGGTATGGTTGATGTTGGTATACTGGATTTTGTGCTACAGGTCCATATTGATACTTCCTTTGATATGGTTGATAAACAAACTGACCTATATAATGTTGCCTTGTTACAATTGTACTTGTACCAGGTTGCTCTGCAGATGTTAAACAATAGCCTGAACTTTGGGTCTAGGTTGATGAACAGTGACTTGAGGGATCGATTGTGATACTTGAGGGGCTGTAGAAATAGGGGCTGCAGAAATTCTAGGGATAGGTGTGGTAGGTTGTTGAAAAAAAGTTGATGCAGCAGTTTGGGGTGGAGTTCTAGGTGTACTCGGACCAGGTTTTTGAATACTACTAGGTGCATATACTTGAGGTATAAATTGTAGCATAGGTTGGACAGGTTGCTGGATTTGAGTGTAAGAAATTGGCTGTCGAGGCTGATTATAAGGTACTTGCAGATTAGGTTGAAAATTTTGTTCATTTAAAGATGGATTCCACACTACATTTACCCCAGGATAAGAAGTTCCCATTGAAGTTTGTGATGCGTAAGATGAACCATAACCAGTTTGATAATTTGGAACGTAAGTTTGATATTTTGTTGGATAATTTCCACTAAAATATTGACCTCCTTGAAACAATTGTTGTTATTGATAAAAATGCGGCCCCAAAAGAGGTTGTTGTCATTGAAAAGACTGTTTCCCTAGCATAGGATATTGTCCTTGAAGAGGTTGTGGCCCCTGAATAGAGTATTGCCCTTGAGGTTTATATTGTCCTTAAGGTATGTACTACCCTTGTGGTATATACTGCCATTGAGGTTGCCCCTTGGACTGTAAATTTCTATCTTGAGGGTCAGGGTTAGGAATATTTCCAGACATCCTCTAGACTTGTTCCGTGTTCAAATTTTCAGTATGGGATTCATTAGGACCAGGTGATTGTACTAGTTTTTCGGGAGAGGGAGTTGCTCTTGATAAAGTACAAAAAAGCGACTAGTATCTTGAAGGAATAGATGGACCACCATAAAAAAAGGTTTCTGGCGATGAAGAAAACATGGATGGCTCACGAGACATATTTAATGATGGTCTGTAATTACCTCTGGGTATGGCATAAAAAAGAATGCGGGGTGGTGAATAGTTGAGACCAGAATTTTGTAGAAATTCAGTTAACTAAGAATACCAAGGATCTTGTATGAAAGGGATATAATAGTAAATCGATTCACTTGGCCTTAGATCTAAATATTATTGATGTGAAGGGAGTAGAAATTCTTCTTCTGTGTCAGTAATCTCTTCGATACTAATGAGGCCAGGAAGAAGGTTCTCAGTGATGCAAAACTTCACTCACATTGAATGAGGATGACCAGGTGTTCGCGTTAAGAACTCTGAAGCAGGCTCAAATGTAGCAGGTTTAGTTTCAGGTTCAGTAGCTGATAATTCGCTAGTTGTGGAAGCAAGTTCAACTAGTTCAGAAATTTTTGATTTTCTTTGAGAACTTTTTGCTTTTTTGAGGTTGATCTACTTTGTAATCAGGATGTATTATTACAAATTTTTCCTCTTGTTTAGTTGATCCAATCTCTGATGGTTGAAATTTTTCATATTTAAGATTTTTTAACTGACTTGGTGTGTACTAAGGGGGTTTCTCCTACATTCTTCGGGAGTGTCTCAGTAATTCATCCATGGTTAAAATTTTAACAAATTAAATCAAGAAAAATGTCAACAAAATAGAACTAAAGTCGCTAAGGAAATAGTCAAATCGAACACACGGCTACAAAATCTAAGAGACAATCCACACACAAACAGTATGTTTCAACACTAAAAACACTAGTTGGTGATGAAATCCAATGTCGTAGAATTCTAATGTGGAAAACTTGGTGGTTGGAACAGTTACCCCAACAACCTGCTTAATGAAACAATCTGATGCAAGTCTCTCCACTTATACCATCTCGAAGCAAATATTACCCTCTGGAAAGTCCAAGTGAGTCTTGTTGACATCTATTTGAGGTACAATGGGACCTTCCCTCCACCGTCACTGTTGAGCCTCAAAATTGTGCTTTCCTTCACCTCATTTTACCTCATTTTCCCTTTTCCATTGCTATCTTAGACCCAATTGATCAATGAATATAGTTAAAATTACTTCTAGAATGATTTACATGACTGACTTGCTAAGTTTTGTGATTTTTTCCATTGTAAAGCATTTTGACCGGAACTAGCTGCAGAATGCAGACATTCCGTAGCTAACCGGCGATTCTGCAGCTGCCTTCATGTTTGAGTATGTTCTAGGTGGCCTCTTGAGAAAAACCGCATATGGGCATGATCCACGTCATGTCTACATGGTTCGTTGCTCATCATGGAGGAAGAAATGAATTCTGGGTATGGTTTTGAACGTGGGAACACATTTAGGAAGGAAGACTTCTATTAGGACTGTCTCAGTCCAGATGTCTTTTCCTCTTCACGCAACCACTTCAAAGAGTCCTAACGTGATTCCGATAAGGAAAGACAGTGTTCCTGAATTGTTGCAAGTATTGTTATGTGCATTTGCTTTATAAACGCTTGGGAGACCGAGAGCTATGTTAGAGATTTTATGTTAGATTTGATGCTAGATTTTGTTTAGACTCTGTGCTACATTTCTGAAGACGCAGAGTGTTATGTTCAAACTATTTCATCTTTAATGGAGCAGACCGTGTTGTTTTGAAGCGTGATTTAATTTGGAGTTAAATTCCGTCAGGTGGTAGAGGGCCCCTGCCTCTTGCACGGATTTATTTTGCGTAAATTAGATAAGTTTTCTAGCTGCCTTTACGTTTTGAATTTGAATTAATAGTTGTTTTAATTAGCTACTGTAGTCGTACTCATTCTAACTCTTCCACAAGAAGACGCTCTTCCAAAAGACTATAATGATGAATGGGGAAATGACTATAGTATTGTAGGATTAGGAGTTGAATTCATAGTTGTTTTAATTAGCTACTGTAGTCATATTCATTCTAATTCTTCCACAAGAAGAAATTCTTCCAATAGATTATAATGATGAATGATGAATGGCTATAAGTATTGTAGGATTTAGTTGTAGTTTTTGTTGTTCACTATCACAGTTACACTTGTTCTAATCACTCTTCCACAAGAAGAAACTCTTCCAAGAAATTCTTAAGAAGTTCAAGACATGACCGTGATAATGAATGATTTAGTTGTGTGTTTGTACTAAGTATCATCTATGTTCTTGCTCTTAAACGCTTGCCCAAAGACATCATAATGACGAGTAGGGTATGGATATGATATCTTAGTTTTTCATTTGCTTTCAGTCTATTTGCTTACAATTGCACTCAATTACACAGTCAGAATTATTCTACCTCTTCCAAAAGAAGGAACTCTTCCAAAATATCACTAATGATGAACAAACAGATTGTGTAACTTCATAGAATAATGCATGTTAGCATAGTTAGAATGCTCCGGAATTTCATTGCATTTAACTCATGTTCAATTACTTTGTTTCGAGTTTGATGATGACTTATAGTTCAGCATTGTTCTAGATTAGTGGCATCTTAGGTTCATTCTTAGATTAACTCATTGCACTTACACTTCATATTCAAATTGTCATCCATTGCACAATAGATTACTTCAGTTGTTAGGATTAACAAGACAGCCTTCATTATTCACAAACCTCTTCTTGTTCTAAAATCCATAATTGATCTATAACCATATGAACAGAAGACAACATCATTTTAAGGCCTGAAGTACCTCTGCAGTTTCCTCATCATTTTATAAACAGAGCTCTTCCTCAAAAGACTACTTTGGAAAGAAATCAATAACTCTTGAGTAAAGGTTTTGTGACATTCAATTAAATTGCAGAATAGAGATAGGAACTAGTTCTAGAATAGAAGATCTTATGATGATAACAATGTTTTTTCCTCTAATTATGTTTCAAATCTCTAATCAAGGACAAAGTATTGCATCATTGTAAGTTAGTTGTTTCACTGTTTATTTAGAGGATTTGCATACTTAGTGATCACTCCTCAAGTTTAGTTTTTGTTTTGAATCATTTGCTTAAAAGTCATTATCAAGCTTTGCTTTTATTTAGTCATAGTTTAGATTTAATTTTGCTTCAGTGTTTCCAATTTCATTTGCCAATTGTCATTCCATCAATTAGGTTTAACTCTGTTTTTAATCACCAACTTCTTTCCACTAGCTTTCTAGGCATTTTTCCTGCAAACATAAAACTACCAAAAGACCAAAAACATCATAAATCATCACAAAAGACCAAAAACATCACAAAACACTACACACAACGCATTAAGAAACAAGCACCTAGGTACATACAGTACACTTCACTTCAGCAGTTTACAAATCCTGGTTGACAATTAAATGAGCTCGGTTTAGGAGACTAGATTGAGACCAAACATTTTGGCGCCGTTGCCGGGGAAGTGAAAATTAGGTAACCTTTGTTTCTTAGCATCCAAAAACAATTTTATGCGTAGGGAGAGAGATTCAAGGGGAAGATTTATAAGCAGCAGAGGCAGAAGTTTGATTTCTAGAACACCACTTGTTTCATCTAGATCCAGAACTAGTACACCTTCAACTCAAACCCATCTTCCATCCTCTTCTGATTCTGGACTTCTAGAAAATCTAAGGTCAAATATTCCATTAGAGAAACCTTCCACTTCATCCACTGAACCTGCCATAAAAGAAGATCTAAAGACTCCTAGTAGGGATACAAATCTTTCCACTTCCACAGGGGAGTCAACCATGGCAAAAGAAGGAGGAGGAGGAGTTTTTAATGGAGAACACACATTATTTGGAGGTAGAGGTAGAGGTAGAGGAGAAGGAGGAAGAGGAGAAGGAGGTAGAGGTGCAAATGGAGGAAGAGGTAGAATAGGAAGCTCTTTTGGGTTCCCTATACTTGATGAAGAAACCAATACAACCATGAAAAACATTTCACCTTCTGTCCTTCCGAACTTCTATGGACTTAAAACTGAGGATCCTGAAACTTTCTTATTCGAATTTGAAGTGCTGTGTAGGACTTATGACTATCTTCAAGATGCTCAAAAATTGAAATTATTTCCTTCAACTCTGAAAGGAGCAGCATTGAAGTGGTTTATGAGCTTAAACAGTAGTTCCATTAGGACATGGGAAGACATGAAACAAGCATTTCTAGAGAGATACTTGGATTACTGTATGCCGGTTAATCATAAGGAAGAAGTGTTCAAGATGTTACAAAAAGAAGATGAAAACTTAGAAGATTTGTTGGAAAGATTTAATTACAACATCAAAAGGGCAAAAATGGAAAATCTAGATCAAGACACCTTAAAAGCTCTTTTGTTGAAAACAATTAAGGATGAATGGTTGGATATCCTTAACATGATGGGAAAGGGGGATATATCACAACTTACATTACCTGAAATATCTGAGTTATGTATCAACCTTTCCAGAGGGAAATCTAAAACTGTCAAAGGTCCAAGAGATCCCGCTCTTGCAAGGGCCAGTAAATCTGCTTCTGGGACAGTAAGTAGATCAGAAATAGGACACATGCTTGATGAATTTAAATCTGATATCTTAGGGAGTCTTAGTGAACAAATAGACACCCTTAAGATACAAAACAAGAAAAAGGCTGAATCTGATGCTTTGGCAATCTTTTGTCCCAAATGTAGAAAGAAACATGCCCTAAGAGAGTGTCCTTTGGATGTAAAAGTTATAGAAACCTGTGTCATTTGTTCTGAGAAACATGAGACCAAGAATTGTCCTTCTCTTCCTGGTCTCAAGGCTGTCTTTCAAGAAGAAACTCCTACAGACTTCACAGAATCTCTTAACTTTGTATCTAGAAGACCTTGGCAGGGACCTCAGACACAAGGATTCCATGATCAAATGTATAATCAACCTCCACCTTGGAATTCTTGGCAGCAACCTTGGCCCCAATTTCAAAATCAATCTCAATATTGGGCACAAGGAACATAAAGTCCCTATGGAATATACTCTCCATATTATCAGTATCCACCATCCTATCCACCATATCCACATTTTTATCCTCAGAATCCTCAACAAAATTTTCCTCAAAATCTTCAACAAAATTTTCAACAAAATCCTCAACAACATAATTCGAACCAACCACATCAAAATCAACCACTTCCATTACCATTTCCTCAAAAATCCAACCAATTGCCAGCTCAGCCCATACCAAACCCCAATAATAAGAACCCTCAGAATACATACATGATAGAAGGTCAACAATTTCCAACTTATTTAATTACTCCTCTAGACCTTAGTGATGTTCAACTTAGGTCTGGAAGGATACTTGAGAAGAGGAAACCTTCTGTGATCATAAAAGAACAAGATAATTCTGAGGAAGACTCCCTACAGGTTAATAAAATTCTTGAGGAAGACACATCCTTTCAAGACCAAAACATTGAAAAACTAAAACAAAAAGATCCAATAAATCCAACTCCTGTATTAGAGCAACCATCCACATCTACTTCTATACCTCCCTTTCCGGAAAGATTACAAATTGATAGAGGTGTATAAAAACAAATCATGGTGCCTAATTATGATTTCTTAGATGAATTGAGAAATGTTTGCATTAAAATTCCATTATTGCAAGCCATCAAAGAAATCCCAATTTTAGCCAAAACAATAAAGGAGTTGAGTACGAAGACAACAAGAAAAATAATAAGAGAAACCAAGAAAATTCAACTGGTAGGACAAATAGCAGACATTATGATGGGAAAGATTACTATTCCAAAGTACCTTGACCCAGGAAATCCAGTTGTCAAAATTCACATCAATGGAATTGAAATTCAAAACACACTCATTGACTTAGGAGCAGCAATAAATATCATGAGTAGACAAATCATGGACAAACTGAAACTTCCTAATCTTCTCTTTACACCCACACTGTTACAATTAGCAGATAGATCTGTGATCAGGCCAGATGGGGTAATAGAAGAAATTCCAGTGTCCCTAGATTCTTGGGAATACCCTATGGATTTCATGATCCTAACTCCCAAGAATAATCTAGGAGGCCATCCTGTTATACTAGGAAGACCTTGGTTGGCTACAGCTGATGCTTTTATTAGTTGTAGGTCTGGTGATATGTATATTTCTGATGGTAGTTCAACAAAGAAATTCACTTTATATCCTCCAGCTAGGACAATTATAGATCTAGATGACACTCAATGGATAGAGGATGAAGAATTTTTACAACCACTCTTCACAATTTCATAAATTAGTGAAGATAATCAAATTCTGAATACTCTAGAAAACTTTGAATCTTCTCCAGAACACAAACATGAATCATTTCAGGAAAGATCCAATATTGAGTTTTTGTCATCTAGGTAGATGTCTCTTCATTCTATGGACAAATTTGGCAGCTCTACAAGTGAAATTTTTCCAGGCAAAACTTTAAATATAAATAAGAACCTAGAAAAATCTCAACAAGAGGAGTTAGTCAAAGTATTACAGAGACATTCTTCTGCATATGCATGGGAATACACTGACATGAAAGGGATAAGTCCCAAGACTTGTACTCATCACATCTATATAGAGGCAAATTGCAAACCAATTAGACAACCTCAAAGACGGATGAATCCAAATCTTAGGGAAATGGTCAAGGAAGAATTACAAAAATTGTTAAATGTTAACTTCATTTATCCTATTTCAGATAGTCAGTGGGTTTCCCCTTTAGTAATTGTACCTAAGAAAAATGGAAAATGGAGGGTGTGTGTTGACTACCGAGAACTGAATAAAGCTACTTTTAAAGACCATTTTCCCTTACCTTTCATAGATCAAGTATTAGATACATTAGCAGGTAAAAAGTACTTTTCATTCCTGGATGGATTTAGTGGTTACAATCAAATCCAAGTAGCACTTGAAGACCAAGATAAAACCACATTTACTTGTCCTTGGGGTACCTATGCCTACCAAGTATTGCCATTTGGGTTATGCAATGCACCTGCAACATTCCAAAGGGCAGTATTAGGAATTTTTTCTGATCTAATACATGACTGTGTAGAGGTGTATATGGATGATTTTACAGTTTATGGGGATACATTTGAAGAGGCTTTAGAAAACTTGGAGAAAGTATTAAAAAGATGTCAAGAAGCAAACCTTTCTCTTAGTCATGAAAAATGTTTTATGATGTTCACTGAAGGTATTGTTTTAGGGCACCACATTTCAGGGGATGGGATTAGAGTTGATGAAGCGAAAGTTGAAGTTATTTCTAACCTATCCATTCCAAGTTCTCAAAGAGATGTAAGAAGTTTTCTAGGATTTACAGGGTACTATCGTAGATTTATATAAAACTTCACCAAAATAGCCTCTCCTCTCTTCAAATTACTCACCAAAGATTGTGAATTTAAGTGGACTTCTGATTGCCAGTTAGCTTTTGAAACCCTGAAAACCAAAATTTCTGAAGCACCTATATTAAGGGGACCTAACTGGAAGTTACCTTTTCATATCTCGATAGATGCTTCCGATACAGCTCTAGGAGCAGTATTGGGGCAGAAAGACTTGATTCCCTATGCCATCTATTATACCAGTAAAAATTTGACTCCTGCAGAGTTAAACTATACCGTAACTGAAAAAGAGTTTTTAGCTGTTGTTCATGCCATAAACAAATTTAGACACTATATAACAGGCTATGAAACTTTTGTTCACACTGATCATTCTGCCATTAGATACTTAATGAACAAATCAATCACTAATGGCAGAGTTATAAGATGGTTGTTACTATTGCAAGAAATCAACATTACTATTCTAGATAGGCCTGGAAAACAAAACATTGTGGCTGATTTCCTGTCTAGAATCCAAAATATCAAAGATGACACTCCGGTTGAAGATCAATTTCCTGATGAATATCTTTTTGCAATCTCTACTCAAACTCCATGGTTTGCTGATATTGCCAATTATTTAGTTTCAGGAAAATTTACTTCAATTATGAATGCAAGGGATAAAAGAAAAATCATTAATGATAGTGCAAGATATTCATGGGTCGCTAATGAGTTGTACAAGACAGGTCCAGATTTGATTATTAGAAGGTGTGTTCGTGAAGATGAGATGCCTGAAATTCTCAAGGCATGTCATGATGAACCTTGTGGCGGACACTTTGCAGATAAGAGGACATCCTATAAGATCCTTAATTTAGGATATTATTGGCCATCTTTGTTTAAAGATGCAAGGGAGTATGTAAAAAGGTGTGACAGTTGCCAAAGGGTAGGGAAACCTTCTCCTTCAGGTGAGATGCCATTACAACCTCAGGTACACATTTAACCTTTTGAAAAATGGGCTTTGGATTTTGTAGGACCTATTAGTCCTCCATCAAGACAAAAGAAATACATATTAGTTTGCACTGATTATGTTACTAAGTGGGTAGAAGCTAAACCATTACTTGTTGCCAATGAATCATCTGTAGTTACTTTTCTTTTTGAGGATATTTTCACTCGTTTTGGTGTCCCAAGAGAAATTGTTACAGATCAAGGAGCTCAATTTACATCAAGGCTAGTGGAGCAAATGATGGAGAAGTACAAAATCAGACATAGAACATCTACTCCTTATCATCCACAAGCAAATGGCCAAGTGGAATCCACTAATAAAGTCATTGAAGGAATCCTAACAAAGACTGTTCATCTACATAGAAGAGATTGGGTAGATAGGCTTCCTAAAGCCTTGTGGGCCTATAGAACTACATGGAGAAACACAACAGGCCATACTCCTTATGAGCTTGTTTATGGAAAGCAAGTTTTGTTTCCCATAGAGTTTCAAATTCAAACATTCAAGATGGCAGTTCAGCTAGGACTTGATCTAACGGAGGCACAAAAGCATATACTGGAAAAAATTAATGAATTGGATGAGATCAGACAAGATGCAGTTCAGAAAACAAATCTAGTCCAACAGCAAAGGGCTAGATGGCATGACAAGTACATCAAGGAGAATAAATTCAAAGAGGGTGACTGGGCTCTCTTGTTTGATTCAAAATTCAAGGATTTTCAAGGTAAATTTCAGACACATTGGCTTGGGCCATATGAAATTGTTGAAATTTTTGATAATGGGGCAGTCAAAATCAGAACTATAGATGAAGAAAAGGTCAGTTTTCTTGTGAATGGTCATAGACTGAAGCTTTACCACAAGCCACTCTCAAGAGAAGATTTTGTCAATAAGTTCCAAGGAAGTAATGATGTGAAGTTAATGAAGAAGAGTCTCTCTTCTTCATCAACTTGATTAAATTTTCTGAAGCAGTTCTTTTTGAAAAAAAATAAAAAATAAAAAACAAAAAAATAAAAAAATAAAAATAAAATAAAATAAAGTTATAAACATGAAAACCAATCATTGATTGGCATGTTTATACAGAAAAGATAGAGTGAAAATCAGAGTCTCTCTGACACTCTAACTTTTCCCATTTTTGCTTTTATAAGCAACTGTTACCAAAAATCATGAGTTCAATTCCATAGTGCTTATGATTCATTTCATTTCATTTCACTCCATTCACTTATTCATCCATACTCCATTTCATTACACCATTCATATTTCACTCCATTCCACATTTCATTCATCTCATTCCATCCTCCATCCATCTCATTTTCATGACAAGATACAAAATTTGATGTCTTGCTGTAAGTGAATAAAACATGTCATGAATTGCAGTACAGTTCTTATGTTCTTTCACTCCATTTCATAAACTGAATCCATTCCATTTCATCATCCACTTCATACATATCATAATCCATCATCCATCTTCATTCATAACATATAACATTCCACTCATATTCCAAAAACACTCCATTTTCATGATTAAAGTGCTCTACAGGAACATTCTGCAGCTCAGTAGACATTCTGCAGCTGATCAGCCTTTCTACAGCCAGACAGTCTTTCTGTAGCTACAAACCCTGAAGGCATTAATCAGAAGACATTAGAATTGCAACAAAGTGACCCAGTGTATCCATGAATCAAAAGCATCAAGAAGATTATGAAGACTCTTCCAAAGATGAGCAGAGAAGATAAAGACTACAAAAATCAAATGAAAGGCAGAGGTAACAAGTTTAAATTACAATGGCATTTCATAAAAGTTTAGCATAGTTTAGTTATGGATTGTTTGAAAAGGTTGTTTTTATTGTTTTTATTGATCAACACCAATAAACCCTCCACAGACTTTGGATTAAAATCTTCCATTTCAAATTTCATATCCGATATCATTTAAGAGGTTAAAAAATGGCCGAGGTATTTGAATTCTCCACGTCTCTTAACCAAATCATTCAATGATGATTCCCTCTGCCATCGTAAAATCCTCCGCCGTCTCTTCAGTCATTAATACATTCCCTCCACCTCACTCCACTACTTCATTCCGTGACCACTGCTATCACTCCATTCTGTAGCCGGTATTTCATTCCGTAGACAGAGATATTATTATCACCGAGAGCAGAGCCAAAGGATATCAATTTGAATAGCATTGAGCATTGTAAACTCAGAGCAGAGAAAAAGGGTAAATTCAGAGGTATAGCAGCGTGAGAATTTGAAGCCATTTGATTCCATGGGCAGACAAAATATCACTGTGGACAGAGTTTGAGCATTTTCACTATAAACACAGAAGTGTAGCAGTGTGGAGTTTGAAGTCTTTTGTCACTAGGAGACATAGGTGTTGCAGTGTTGAAATCGAAACCATTTGTTACCAAGAGCTAGAAGTGTTGCAGTGTTGATTCGAAACTATTTGCTACCAAGAGCCAGAGGTATTGCAGTGAAGAAGTTGAAGCCAGTTGTCACTGTCAAACAAAGACATATCAGTCCAAAGTTCAATTGTCAACAGAGGCATATCAACCCGAGGTTTTGAAGCTGTTGCCACTATTAATCAGAGGTATGTCATTCCAAAGTTGAAGCCATTTCCATTTAGAACTTAAAGCCATTTCAATCCGAAAGTAAAAGTCATTGTTTTTGTGGGTAGAAGAGTGTTAATTTGAAAATTGAAGAAGCAATCATGGGTTTCATTGTAAGGACTGAATCAGTGGGTTCAAAATATTTAGAAGGCTACCCTCAATGCAAAGAAATGTTACAACAAATAGGATGGCTTCAATTTTTGGAGAAATTTAATGGCTTCCACAAGGAAGTCACTAAAACATTTGCAAGATCATTTCAAGGAACCGAAGTTGAAGTGGGAGATGTAAAATTTACTGTCACTGAAGTTTTCATTGCAGAGGCTACAGGGTTGCTCAGAACTGGAGAGAGATGGTTCAAAAACATAGAATTCCACAATGAATCCTGGAAACAAATTTTAAAATCACCAGGTATGGATGTCACTGTATTTAAGAAAGGAATTCCCAGTTCTGCATTGAAAAATAAATGGAGAAACATACTACTTCTTCTGCAAAAATTTGTTACATGTGAGGGTAGATATGGAACATTTTATGTCTACCACATTAGACTGATAATGCATTTCCTGGGGAAGACTTAAACCTACCATATTTCTTGCTTCAAAGTCTGAAGAAGATGGCTTCCTGTGTTCAGAGAAGGGTTCAATTTTTAGAGACAACCCTATATCATCATGGTTTGGTCAAAATTCTGATTGAACATCATCTAGCTAAAAAAAATGATACATGGGACGATTTCTTAATAAGAAATCATTTTGAAGAAGCAAAAGAACAATCACCTGAACCACAGCCTACAAAGAGAAGTAGGAAATGGAGGGCTTCAAAAGTTGAAATTGACAAAACAACCCAAGAGAGCAGTGAGGAAATAATTTTAGAGAAGTTGACTCAAATCAAGAGGCAACTTAAGGAAAAAAAGGTAATCAAGAAATCTGCCACAGAGAAAGGTGAGGGATCCTCTCAGCCTAGGAGGAGCCACAGATTAAAGGGAAAAATGAAGAAAACACTAATCAAACAAACAGGGGTAATCAATATAGAAGATGAAGAAACATCCATTGAAGAGGATGTCTAAGAGGATTTTTATGAAGGAACCCCTAAAATTGACCCTGCTCAATAGGAAATTTATGACTATGTGGAAACTTTGGAGAGAAGAGCTTCAGAAAGCAGAGAGAGAACCCCCAGTCCTCCACTGTCTGAAATAGATATATTAAGAAGGGATAGGTATGAGTTGGAATTATTGAATAGACACATCAAAAATGAGAATGAAATTCTCAAGGATCAAGTTAAGCTCAAAACTGATATGAACTCAACCTTATCCCTCCATATAGACAAAGTGGAGAAGACCAATGGGAAGTTGAAGACAAGGAACAAAAAGTTAATCAGGGCACTCACCAACCTAAGGTTCAAACTTGTTATCAGGAAACCCAGAAGACCTCTAGCTTCCAGACAAAGGAGAAGGAGAGGATTAGATGTCCTTGCAGAAGCCTCTGAGTTCATAGGATAATTTGCATGAGGACATGCAAAGAGACAGCAGTGGGGGTATGTTGAGCCTCAAAATTGTGCTTTCCTTCACCTCATTTTTCCTCATTTTCCCTTTTCCATTGCTATCTTAGACCCAATTGATCAATGAATATAGTTAAAATTACTTCTAGAATGATTTACATGACTGACTTGCTAAGTTTTGTGATTTTTTCCATTGTAAAGCATTTTGACCGGAACTAGCTGCAGAATGCAGACATTCCGTAGCTAACCGGCGATTCTGCAGCTGCCTTCATGTTTGAGTATGTTCCAGGTGGCCTCTTGAGAAAAACCACATATGGGCATGATCCACGTCATGTCTACATGGTTCTTTGCTCATCATGGAGGAAGAAACGAATTATGGGTATGGTTTTGAACGTGGGGAACACATTTAGGAAGGAAGACTTCTATTAGGACTGTCTCAGTCCAGATGTCTTTTCCTCTTCACGCAGCCACTTCAAAGAGTCCTAACGTGATTCCGATAAGGAAAGATAGTGTTCCTGAATTGTTGCAAGTATTGTTATGTGCATTTTCTTTATAAACGCTTGGGAGACCGAGAGCTATGTTGGAGATTTTATGTTAGATTTGATGCTAGATTTTGTTTAGACTCTGTGCTACATTTCTGAAGACGCAGAGTGTTATGTTCAAACTATTTCATCTTTAATGGAGCAGACCGTGTTTTTTTGAAAGCGTGATTTAATTTGGAGTTGAATTCCGTCAGGTGGTAGAGGGCCCCTGCCTCTTGCACAGATTTATTTTGCGTAAATTAGATAAGTTTTCTAGCTGCCTTTACGTTTCGCATTTGAATTAATAGTTGTTTTAATTAGTCTATTGTAGTTGTACTCATTCTAATTCTTCCACAAGAAGAAATTCTTCCAAAAGATTATAATGATGAATGATGAATGACTATAGTATTGTAGGATTAGGAGTTGAATTCATAGTTGTTTTTAATTAGCTACTGTAGTTGTACTCATTCTAATTCTTCCATAAGAAGAAGTTCTTCCAACAGATTATAATGATGAATGGGAAATGGCTATAGTACTGTAGGACTTAATTGTAGTTTTTGTTGTTCATCATCACAGTTACACTTGTTCTAATCACTCTTCCACAAGAAGAAACTCTTCCAAGAAACTCTTAAGAAGTTCAAGACATGACCGTGATAATGAATGATTTAGTTGTGTGTTTGTACTAAGTATCATCTCTATTCTTTCTCTTAAACGCTTGCCCAAGACATCATAATGACGAGTAGGATATGGATATGATATCTTAGATTTTCATTTGCTTTCAGTCCTTTATATTTACAATTGCACTCAATTACACATTCAGAATTGTTCTAGCTCTTCCAAAAGAAGGAATTCTTCCAAAATATCATTAATGATGGACAAACAGATTGTGTAATTTCATAGAATAATGCATGATAGCATAGTTAGAATACTCCGGAGTTTAATTGCACTTAACTCATGTTCAGTTACTTTGTTTCGAGTTTGATGATGACTTATAGTTCAGCATTGTTCTAGATTAGTGGCATCTTAAGTTCATTCTTAGATTAACTCATTGCACTTGCACTTCATATTCAAATTTTCATCCATTGCACAGTAGATTACTTCAGTTGTTAGGATTAATAAGACAACCTTCATTATTCACAAACTTCTTCTTGTTCTAAAATCCATAATTGATCTATAACCATATGAACAGAAGACAACATCATTTTAAGGCCTGAAGTACCTCTGCAATTTCCTCATCATTTTATAAACATAACTCTTCCTCAAAAGACTACTTTGGAAAGAAATCAATAACTCTTGAGTAAAGGTTTTGTGACATTCAATTAAATTGCAGAGTAGAGATAGGAACTAGCTCTAGAATAGAAGATCTTATGATGATAACAATGTTTTTTTCCTCTCAATATGTTTCAAATCTCTAATCAAGGACCAAATGTTGCATCATTGTAGGTTAGTTGTTTAATTGATTAAATAAGGATTTGCATACTTAGTGATCATTTCTCAAGTTTAGTTTGTGTTTTGAATCATTTTCTTAAAAGTCATTATCAAGCTTTGCTTTTACTTTGTCATAGTTTAGATTTGATTCTACTTCAGTGTTTCCAATTGCATTTGCCATTTGTCATTCCATCAATTAGGATCCACTCTATTTTTAATCACCAGCTTCTTTCCACTAGCTTTCTAGGCATTTTTCCTGCAAACATAAAACCACCAAAAGACCAAAAACATCATAAATCATCCAAAAGACCAAAAACATCACAAAACACTACACACAACGCATTAGGAAACAAGCACCTAGGTACATACAGTACACTTCACTTCAGCAGTTTACAAATCCTGGTTGACAATTAAATGAGCTCAGTTTAGGAGACTAGATTGAGACCAAACAATCACCTTGGGAAAAATCCTGAAGATTATGGTTACTAAGGTCACCAATGGGAAAAAATGTACCTGGGGGAACAATCTACGATCCGATATACATGCAAGGGTAGAGTAACAAGCTCAATCCCCTTGAAGGCTCATTGAGATGGTAAATCCAAGGTTTGCCAACAAGTGACCCCAGGCTCCTTAACAATGTTTAATCCAAGGTTGACCATTTTTATTACATGTACATCTGCTCTCTTTCCCAATGAGATAGGTACGATTACCTCACTCGTTCCAACATGATCTCGTGCTTGACTCTTTTAAGAAGAGCTTCTCAGAGCACAAATGCTACAATTGGATTTTCCTACCGTAATATGCTACTTGTTTCTTTAAACTGTTTTGGAATGTTAATTACAACCTAGTCCAAAACACTAGCCTAAGCTATGTTGGTGGAATGAGCCCTAGAAAATGTAAAATATCTAGATTTATTTTATTAACGTGTTGTTTTTAATTTGGCTATCACTTAATACAAAAGGTATGGAGTTGAAACTTCAATGATGTTTTGACCCGACTCAAAAATACGCTAAATGCATCTAAATGAGAAGTGCAACTCTTTTCTTTTCAATGAATCTTATTTAAGGGAAAGATTGAGAGATTAAACGATTTTCAAAGCACCAATTCTTTCATTCATAAGCAAAATATTTGAAAATAAGACGATTTCATAGAGAACTCAATTTGAAAAAATGATCAGTTTCTCTTTTGAAATGAAATTCCTTTAACAATCAGATCAAAAACTACAAATCAATAAACAAACTATTTCCAAAAGAAAACAATATCTAAAGACTCTAAAAACATAAATTTCAAAACCAAAGAAAAATCTAATTTTGAAGTCTATCTAGAATGTTTGAGGACGTTTTCTCCTAGTTTTTTATCAGACTAAGAAAAACTTATCTCAGTAGAAATGAAAACATCCAAAAATTCTTTGGTGTGATATCAGGATTTAGTAAGCTAAAAACTCTTCCAATTTTGCAAATGAAAAAGGAATCATTTTTCATAAAAGTAAGGTTTGCAATGATCTTAATGGCTCAGAAAGAGAATATCATCATACTATTAAGATGAGGTAAATGAAGGTATCTTGTATGGAGCAGCGATAAAGTAGGGAAAACACTCACTTATAAGATGCAAATAGGATGATAAATTGCACAAATGCAAAAGTTGCTGAAAAGAAATTCACACACAAGATTTGAAAGCTAAGATAGACTAGGGAAAACACAAAGAATTAGGTGATCTAGCTCTAAAAAAGAGAATTTTATTTTTTTCAAAAAATTTCTAGGGGTCTGAAGTTTATAATGTAAAATAGAGCAGTACTGCACTATTTTGAACTAAAACCCGAGGTTGTTGCCGCACTGTTTGCTACTGAAAACCGCGGAGGCAAGGAAAAATCTAGAAAAAATAAATAATCAACATTTTTTTATGGATTCTTAAAATTTATCTACCCAACCCAATCTCAGATAAGTCAAAATAAGAAAACTCTAAAATTCAAACTAAAAATAAAATAAATAAAACTAAGTTCTATTCCCTAGTGGACTCGCCATTTTGTTATGTGGATTAATCCCTCTTGCGGATAAGAGCGATCTCCCTAGTATTCAATGAACAACTAGAAACAAACATCCATTTGGAAATCTTTTTCTCTAGACTAAATGCATTTCAAAATTATTATAAGAAAGTAGAGAGAACATGCCCCTACCTTTAAATCCAACATTCGATGCAGTCTTTTATCCAGTCGCTCGAAAGAGGCTTCTCCAATAAGTAGAACCTAGAATCAAAGACAAGGCAAAAGAATCAAAGCATCTGCAACATATAATAATCAAGAAAATCTAACCCAACTTTGTGATCAAGGATTATAAGTATTGATGTTATTTCAATAAGCATAAGAACAAGTCAATGAGAAGAAGAGATCCATATGCATTATCTTGAATAAAAAGAGTAGTCTTACAACCTGATGCCTTGATGTCATACATATTTCTCCCAGGGTCCTGAACAATCTTTCATCTTTCAATTTGATAAGCCTTCTTCTCTAAATACTAGCATATAGTTATATACATAAGGGTGTGTTAATTCTCATGCCAACAAAAACTAGTGTAGAAAGTATGCACTCTTGGGAATTTATTTAGCAATTACCATGTATGTCTACCCTTTAACCTAAAAATTAAGCTCAATTTATAGGGAAATGGAGGTAGTTTCAGTTCCATGAAGAGGGGGATGGATTCCTCTCATGAAGGGATTTGAGCTCCATGGAACAAGGGATAAGCTCCATGAGTGGAGGGATAAATCTAGAATTGATCACGCCTCTAGAAGCTTCCAGTTGGGAGAATATTTGATTAGCTATGCTTCTAGAATTTACTTTTTCTTTTATTTGACTTTTTACGAGGGTCTGGAGGTTTTAGTAGCAGAATGTGCGGGGGTTGCCACAGTTTATAGACCAAGTATCTGCAGACCCGTAGGAAAAGGCTAGAAAAAGTGTGGAGGTAGACTTTTAAGGGTTTTAAAGAGCTTTTCTCCAATTCCAAGACTTCATTAGGGTTTTAGACTTCTAAGGGAGCATAATATAGGTAGTGATAGACCCATATGAACAGTCAAATGTCATGGTGACAAAATAACATGTAACATTCACTCACGATGAAAATCCACACCATAATGGACAAGTATGAAAGCAAGGTGGTTCCCCAAGCACAAGTGTTGCAAGTGAAGAAATTCAATTTTGAGAAGTGGTGAAGTGACCCTTCTTGGAAAAAATGTGTCCGGGTGAAGTATAAAATCACAAAAAATGAAATCATACCCATTTGAGAGCTCAGTGAGAGATTTCCAATGGTGCTGATGGTTTTCCAAAGAGAGTTACACTTTGGTCGCAGGTGGCGAAAGAAAAATATGGGGTGTTTCTTTTAATAAGGCATTTTCCCTCCAATTTGATTCATTTGCAAGTGTAGCTGTTGTGAATGTAGAGAGGAGAAAAGGCCCTAAATCTTGCGACGATCGTAGTGGACAAACAAACCATTGGAATTGAGATCCGTCAGTTGCAGGTAAGAGGCCTAACCCTACTATTTTAATTCAATGGATTAAAAGTTCATTTTAGGCACCCAGAGCTCAGGAACAGACCCCTTCTCTTATTCACGCTCGGGTCCCACTTTTTGTGGCATTATCTATGACCTGGGTAGTAGGTTTTGGGTAGAAGACTGTGACCTATGCTAGGAATGGCCTGAAAAGTGCGACCTGTCAGAGAGAGGGATTTTTAGTGTTGTTTTTGGCTGAGAGATGGTATTTTAGGGTTATGATGCAGTATTTCCAGATCGAGATAACTATCCAGGATATATATTTCCTAACTGGTCTCCCGCCACTTGGGATGGTGGGAAACACACAGCTAGTGTTACCGTGAGGGTGGAACATTATGGAGTTTGTAGAACACCACTATCGATCGGGTCTCCATGTGAAAGGGACACGAATACCGATTAGAGATCTAGAGAGGCCAGAGACTCGTGATATGGCCACAACGGTGCTGTGTATCCTAGGTAACTAGGAACTCCATCACAACACTAGGGGTCATATGATGCTTGCTGAGAGTGTGTTGAGTGGGACCTACTATGGGTGGGCCAAAATGATTCTGTCGTCTTTGAAATGACAGTTTTTGCTATGTAAGCAGCATGTGAACCACGACTATGCATATGGCACAGTGCTTTGCTTGCTCTTCTTTGAGAAGACCCCGAAATTTCGTCCTCCCATATAGATCCAGGATGGGGGCCTGCGAGAGCCAAGAATGCACTGCTAGTGGGGGCTACTATGTGTAGGGGGAGGTGGGGCAGTCAGATGGGTGTTCCAACCTAATTTTTTTGCTCATTGCGATCAAATTCCACTGTACATAGACGACTATCCCTATAGTGGGATGAGTTATCATGGGGACTCAGACTTGCCACTGCCACCAAGTTGAGCATGGGGCCCGATGGTAAGTGAAAAGTTTCTTATATTTTATGTGCATTTTAAAGTTTCAAAATATTTTATATGGTACTGATTCATTCGTTTTTGGTATGCAGATACAGCACCGATGAAACCAACCGGGTATATGGGGCGGCCTATACTATTAGGAGCTACGATACCTAGTGGATCAAGGGGTTCACAAAATGAGGATGCAGTTGCCCTCCTGGAGGACATTCGTCGTATATGTGAGAGGCTACTGACCGATGTTTCAGAGCGTGGCTGGCAAGATCTTGATGACCAGTACATAGAGCTATGTATTGGTCTACCCTTGGAGTGGCGAGGGTTCATGGAGTGCATGGCGATGGATGGATAGGGGATGTGTGATCTACGAGCTGCCGGAGGCGAGACATTGGCCCGAGATCCTCCAGATAGTGATTAGATGTAGGGGCATGAGGTGCCCCAAGTTTTGATTTTTGTAACATGCTATGGGCATGTCATATGTATCAGAGTGGATGGACTCTAAAACATTTTGAGCGAGACATATAATGGATATGCATCGTCTTATGGTTTATTGTTTTTTTCTTGTGTTAAATACATGTCATAAATTCCAATCTAGAATGTTATTTGCAATGTTATCTACATAGTGATTTTGTGCTCTAGGTACATGACTGAATGTGATTATTTCAAATTCACACATCAAAATATTCACTCATAAATATATTCTAAAAAGGATAGGACTATGCACACGATAAACACCATTCAATTGCATGACAAGAAACAAGGAATATAAATGAACATGAAGGTGAAGGATGCGATGGGAAAGGGAATTGGCTAATAAACCTCTCACTGCATCATATTCAGCCTAGCTATTACTGGCAGTACCAATTCATACATGGTTATAAAGGACAAGTGAGTGCAAGGGGGTAAAAATGGCCCAGGCCATCGAGGCTAGATTCTGAGAGTAGCGACTTGCACCATCGACATAACTGATATATGGTGTGGATGGGGGGTCCATCTAAAAGGTGCCATAAGATAACAAATGACAAGATGATGAACAATGTTGGGAACACGAATGCAAGGTAGAAATCAAACAAGCACTTCTAGAGGGAGTGCTCTCGGTAGGATTTCTACCACCCACACACTGAAAGGTGAATGGTGTGGGGGAGCTGCATTGGGGGCAGCTTGTGCTCAGGTCGCGAAATTCACCATAGAAACAGATGCTTCCATTCCTCTTATGGGCGGGAAAGATGAAGTTATGGGTGGAAAAGGCTTCCATGATGTCGTCATCATAGTAGAAGGTGGGGTGACTGGTGGAAGGAGAACCACATGATGCAACAAAGCTACCTGACTAATCATCATGAGAAGAAATTTTCACATGCGCATCGTCATGGGGGGTGATGGAAGAACAAGTAGATAAGGGATCCACCGATGTTGAGCCTTGGGTGATAGCTGAAGGGAGGTCAAGTGAAACATAAGGGGAAGTCCCAGAGGGGTCTTCCACTGTGGATCTCATAGATGATGAAAGGTATAGGATGGTGACATAAGGCTCTGTAATCTCAACATCAGGAGGGGGAATGTCAATGGCAACATATGTATCCTTAGATTGGACTGAAGCATACTGCGCAAGTATGGGAGAGGTAGACTCATTATGTTTAGTCTCCTATTCCCAAAATACTTCCAAAGAGGCATGGTAGTGCTTAAGGCGGGGACATAGGTGGGCATAATGGCCATGGAGATCACAAAAAGCACATGAGTGGTTGGCGTGAATAGTCTTGGGGTTCTTGGCTGTAATCTGTAAAGTAACAAGGGCTTTAGGGACCTTAGACTCAGGAAACATGACATTGACCATGGGCTTGATACGAGGAAATTCAGGACAATAATGGGTGGAATGACTGAAAACATCACACAAAGCACACAGAGGGGTGCGCTTTAGAGGCTAAGGAGGAGCAGGGCTTGTCTGGGCAGCCTTGTCCTTAGGTTCCTTCCTGTGGGCATTTACCCCCTCACCTGAGGCTTTCACAACAGGAGTGTGTTCCTATTGAGGTGCCTGAGGCATAAAAGAAAAGGTAGGGGTCATGGTGACCGGTTGGACTGGGGTTAGAGCATTATAAGGTTTGGGCTGACCAAGAAAGATAGTGGTTGGGGGATCAATGTACCAGATTGGGATCCCTAGGGTCATGTTAGGAAAAGACAAGGTAGCCATAATAGGTACCAAAAATACTCCAGGAGAGGGAGCAAGAAACAGTATCTGACTGGAGGGTTAATGGCCAGACGGGACAACTACGAGATGGTTAAGGCCAAGGGGAACCATTCCATAAGGGTAGATAGGATAATGGACACTATCTGTAGATGAGGGACCTTGCATAGGGGGTCATAAATGATGATTTGAGGTGCTAGGAGCAGGTTGCGGAGGGTGGGGCTGCTGACTAGTCAAACCGATCCGTTTGAGGTCAGACCGAGATGATTTCATCATGAAAACATTCGATGAGCTAAGGTTAGAGATAGGAGGAGGGAGACTAGGGAATGAACCAAGCAAAGAGGAAACTTTATAGACTCCGGGTGAGACACTAGTCATAAGTTCGACTATTTGTTTATTGACCACCGAAGAGATGATGGACTCAGGGGAGGTCTGAGACTTCGGTTCGTAATATGTCAACTGGTCGATGGTGATGATATTTCTGTTGTGAGGAAATCACATCTTACGATGAACCGCAGATGGGACAGTAGAATTTTCATAAGTGTAGCTATGAACCAATAGAATGTTGTAGTCTAAGGGGGCATCAATGACTTCTACGTCAACACAAACAATCTTTCCCGCAAGAGTAATAGGACAGTTGTGAAACATGCCAAGGGGTTGGGAAGAGTGGCTATCCCACACTCGGAGGGTGATAGTGGAAGGGGCTAACTCAGGAGATCCGAGTTGCTTCCAAACCAAAGCGAACATCACACAGGTGGATGCCCCCTCGTCAATGATACAACATGAGACGTTGGTGTTCTAGATCTTGACAGGGATTTAGAAGGCAACGGAAGCAGGAAGGGGGGGATGTTCTGCCCAGTCAACATAGAAGACAATCAAATGACCATCTAAAGGATCCACAGTGCCCATGGTAGTTAGTATAGCTTTTCATTGTGAAGGGCACGAATGGAGGACTTATAGCGTTGACATGGCAGCAGGGGATTGCACCAAGTCATCTACTATACTCTAGGAGTGGGAAGCTTTACCAGAAGTAACATTTTAGTGTAATTTTCTCTTGTAGATATTGTTATGAACCTCTACCTTAGGCTGAGGGATCAATAAAGGACCATTGGTTGTCGAAAGAGGCTCTGTGGGACCTGAAGAAGGGGGCTCAGTAGCAGACGTAGTGAGGGGCTTGTTGTATTGATGGGACCGAGTCTGAAGGTTGAGGTCAATAGTACTAGGTTATTCAGAGTTCATCATGAGGATTTAGTAATCAGAGGTACCAGACGGAGGAGGTTGAGTGGCCGCCTAAATTTTAGGGGGATGGGAAGTCACATATCGTTGCTAGGGGAAAGGATTGGTAAACACAGCTGGTTGGATAGGGGAAGCATTGGGAGGAACCGAAGGGGAGGCTTGTTGTCCTTGGGATGCTTCTTGAGCTTCCCACATATGATGCATCTAAGGTAAAAGAGGGCAATCATGGGCTTAGTGACCATACACACTGCAACAAGAACAAGCTTTATTCATGCGAATGGGCTTGTCTTGCTTGGGATGAGTGCCCTGTTGCTGCGTTGTAGTGTTAGGTGCATTCTCTTGGGGATTTTTTCCTAGATTACCTGGAGCAGACTAGTTTTGGTTAGCTTTCCTCTTCTTTTTGTAAGTAGGAAGATTAGTCGCACCCTGTTGTGCATACACCTGACCCTTAGGGGGTGGTGGCTGCTGTTGCAGAGCTTGAGAAGGCAAGGGAGGCTGAGGTGTTAATGCTAGAGGAGCTGGAGCACCAAGCTGCAGATATGGATAATAAGGAGGATGGGCAACATTGGGGTAAACAAGTTGGGAAAAAGGAGGAGGTATGTCGTATCCTAGATACATGCTACTGAGAGGGGGGAAAGTGCTAGAGGATCTGGCCCCTCCCTGAGGGAAACCATAACCCATGGGAGGATGAGTGTATAGATTTGAAAGTGCTCCAACGATACCGTCGGCGACATGGGATGCCCTTGGTGCGTTGGTACCACCGGGTCTAGGGAGATCGGGTAAGATGGTATAAACATAACCAAATTGTGTGTAGACCAGGTCATATTTTAACACAATCTAGAGGGCAGCTTCCTTGGTCTAAGGTAAGTGATATGTGACATATTTTCCAATATAAAGAAAAAGGGATCTGAGAAACTAGTCCATGTAGACACGGTCTTTGAAGGTGGGGGCTCGACATAAGCTCTTTCTTCTCTGCCATTCTTGCACGTGGTCAAATAGGCGGGTCGCAGACTATTGGTGGAAAGAGGGCAAGAGTTCGGTACTATTGAGGAGGTAAATCCCCTCTGTGGACAAAGGCGATCCCACTAGCCCTAGATTGGGTCTAGCAACAATCGAATCACGCAATGACTTCGGTTCCTAGTTACAAGAAAAACAAAGACCACGATAAGTAGCCTACCTCAAATCCCATGCTGTTGTTGTCAATGAAGAAGTGGTACTCCTCATCCCTAGCTTGAAAGATCACAATACTTCCATTCGTCACATCCGGACACCTATACACATGCAGAGAAACGATGACATACAACGTAATACTGAAAGCATGTAACTATATATCAGTCAGAGAAGATGTAATTCCTTGCATCACATGAAAAAGTGAACACAAGAATGGAACCAAAATCAGAGTCGCTTATATTATAAATGACAAAAGGGAGATTACAACCGAGTGCTCTGACGCTATGATCTTCCTTTAGCAGGGCTTGCAGTGGAGTGTGTCTCAACAAAGCCTATCAGGAATCTGGACAAATCTCTCTCTCTTACGGGGTTCTCTTCAGCTCTACTCTCAATAGTTGCCCGGGTATAGTTTCCTTCCTACCAGTTCATCTAGCTAGCAAATAGAGAGGGCAAGCTTTTATAGATGGAGGAAGGGAAGTTGGGATCCCTATAGTCATGGGATAGGCCCTATCTCTTAGGAAGGTTCCATGAGAGGTGGAAAACCACTTCCTATACATGGAGATCTGGAGCCAAACCACTCAACTTCTTTTGATGATTCATTCTAGAGTTTGTTAGAATCAAATTTTCGCCATTTATTTTTAAAAAACATCCTTTAATAAGCTTGGCACGAGTGAGACACAGGGACATAGCGCTAATTGGCGCACCCTATAGGGTGGATTTCCCTCATTGGTGTGAGGGATGAATTGGCTAGTCGCGCTAAGGCTAAAACATCTGTTTTTAGGGTTCTTCAGAGGAAAATTTCTTCAGGATAATGTTTGTCCTTATGCAGGAGGATGCCATGAAGTTGTTTTCGAGACATTTTATTGTTCACAGGTCACGGGAAAATTCTTGCAATGTATGGGATGAGGGATTGCAGGGACGATGACAAAATGCTATGTAAAATATGCCCCCTAAAGCATGAGGCTTGAGAGAGAGGGAGGGGTGAAATGCTTAATGAGAATGCGCCCAAATGAAAACATTGTCGTCAGAAGACCTACAAATACAAATACAACTGATATCTCTGATACATGATATGTGGTATGGGCATAACCATCCATAATAGAGTGCATAATAACTGGGATCCAAGGTATGGACGTAGCCATCCAGCAAATAAGGATCAACAAGTAGACTCAGGTATGGTTGCATCCATCCAATCAAATCAATCATGATAATCCACAAAGAATCTGCAGCCTAGATTTTATCAGACAAGATCCAGGTTCTTGCGCTCCATCTCGACCCAAACAGAGTAAAAGTTCGAGCATGCGAATATGTGAGCTGAAGTCGAACATGCAAGAACATCGTCTGATTACCAGCCAATAATGAAGGCTATTAACAGCCATGAGAGGAACCACCAATAATGACGATGGCCCTCAAGGTGAAAAAGGTACAATCCACGGAATGTTAACAGTGAGATGGCATCGAACAACCGTAGAATCATTCAATCGAAGGCCAATAATGAAAACCTTGCGTCGAAATGTGAAGAACCTACAATTGAGGCATGCAGGCTCTAAGGTACCTGAAGGGAGTCTCTAGATCAGCTTCTTGGATAATGAGCTAAAGTCGACAGGAAGTGACCTTGATCAAAGGTGGGCCATAATGTTTCCCACATCATCGACATGAGACAGAGGAAAATGATGTTTGTGAATCAAGATCAATAGAGAATCAGAGGGAGGTTGAAAAACTACAGAGGCCAACTTCTCTTGAACATATCGACGGCACGATGCTCGATTTGGTAGTCTTTGACATCAAAGGATCTGAGGTCACGATGACATGGCAAAGAGCAGATGAGTGGCCAAAAGAGATTACCCAAACCCACGGAGGCAAGAAGATAATGAGATGATATGTCCCCAAACTGACACAAATGCAGACAAGTGCCATGTTCAAGAGCGACATACTACCGACACGACGATGATACTGGTTCCATTTCCCCCCACCATTTCTGGCGAGTACCCCAATTATTTTTGGAAACAAGCTTGAAGGCGATAGAATATGCTTGCGATATAAGTTTTTCCTTTGGACAAATCCAACCTAGTACATTTAACAAGCCCTAGGAAGGAGTAACTCGAGTAATGTCATTACGACGGATTCCAATGTCATCAGTTTTTAACGAGTCTGAAAAAAAGGAAGAACTTGGTGTCTTTTCATGTTTAGAGAGTTTGAAAAGATATTAGAAAAGAAAACTCCAGCAGTCCCTTTTCGTAGATAGTCCCTCAGACTCGAAAAGGTAGAAAACTATATCTGAGAGAGCCTTCTAATCGCGATAGGCTAGGGTATTCCTTTTTCGTAAATAATCTGTCCCAGCCCAAAAAAGGGGTAAATGCATACTGGGTAGATGTCGTTTTGTAGCCAATTTAACGAGCTCAAAATGACAAGAAACTCGGAAATATTTTCAGTTTTAGAGAGTCAGAAAAGAGCTGAAAGATGACTCCAGTAGTGACTTTTTCATGTTTTTACCAAGTTCAAAAAAGTATAAAATACAACTCGTGTCGTCATCCTAGTCGCGCGAAAACCTGTCGTTGCACAAAAAGCAAGTGTAAAACCCATTTTTCGACAAAACATAGTGAAATATTGGAAAAAAAAAAGTCTCAAAACCTAAATTTGATTTCAAAAAGTTATAAATATGACCAATAGTAAAAACATATTTACTTTTTAATTTTTACCTTTTGTGCAGAGCGATAGTGAGTTATTTCCCTGCGATCTTGCGGTGACGATTGTGGACGATCCAATTCACCATTCCAGATTCCGTCTTTTCCAGGTAAGAGCCGCTTCCATTATCCATTTTTTAAGCCATATTTCATAGCTTTCCATTTTCATTTAGCATCCCTGAGGGGAGGATTTTCAAATCTAGGGCTTCCGCGGTTGGCACGAGTATCAAGCACGGACCCGCGCCAATCGAGCTCTTTTTGCAAAGGGGCCGTGCCAGGTGGTGTGGTTGTCATCAAAACAGTCGCGCCAACCGCGCAACCTAATATTCTTCTCAAATTTAACAAAAATTGAGCCAATCAATTTTGAATGCCCAAGGGATCTTACAATGTGTTTATGACCAATTTGATGCAGGTATAAAGCAAAATGGTGATCGAATGGAAGGAAAGAGAGAATACCGAGGAAGACGAAATGGAAATGGAGAATGAGAAGTGTATGAACACTCTCCGTAACTGTGGTTTGAAGAAATTCTTCTTAGCACCCTATCTCTAGGCTCAGCCCAAACTATTGCAATACTCGATTAGTATCTGGGATGAAGATGAGGAGAAGTTTAGACTCTGAGATCAAGTACTTGAGCTTGAGGTATCGGATGTGTACTTTATCACTGGATTTTCCCACAGAGGTCTAGTTCCTATTATGACAGGTACCAGGCCTTCTGATGAAAAAATGGCAATGGTCATGGAGAGGGTGTGCCCGGGGGCACAAATGGGATCAGGTAGTGGCAAAGTTGACATTCATACTGTTCCCAATCTAGCACTTAGAGTGGTGCTACATACCATTACGCAAGCTGCGGGGTCGTAGGCACTGCACGAAGCTACCAAAACACAACTCCTCTTGGCGTTAGAGTGCATGAACCCAACAGTATTTGATTGGGCCACGGCCGTAACTATGAACATCAAACGGCAATTGACAAAATGCAAAAAGGCCAAACTGAAGTAGTTTGGGTACGGGTCAATCTTGGTATCGTACTTGCTAGAACGGATGCCTATCTTCCAGGGCCAGGGGGCGATAGTCACAGATCCACCATTGAGAGAGCCACGGATGGCTCAATGGGCAGCATTGATGCCCAGGGCATGGGGCAGCCAGAAAATGTCATGGCGGCCTGAGTTCTTTGGATGGCTGCGACGACAGCTAATCATTGTAGAGGACTGGCCCTATGCAGGCACTAATTTCACAGGAGACCCAGACCTTCTGCTCCTGGAAGGAGAGGACTGGGATGGGGAGTTGGGTAAAAATCTTTTTCATTTTATGAGTTTTATGATTTTTTGGTATACATGCATGTTCTAACAACTGATCCTATATGTATGTAGATGTCGGCCCAGAGAGGCCTGTTGGGATGTCACCGATAGGGAGGAGGACTCCGCTCACCTATGACCCTCAAGGTGAGGGGGGCGAGGGGGATGCACTGGTACAGAACCTCAAGGGGGTTGCTCGTGGGGTTCTAGACTACGCTCACCTAGCTGATGTCCCTATGGCTTATCAGAGGCACACCGTAGGGGTGCCGAGTCACCTCCATCACTTACTGAGGTGATTGGCGTGGGCAGTGACATGCTACCATGAGCACCATGTTGATTAGTCGCCTAGGATTTTATTTGCATATTTTTGAGATACATTTCGTCTTCGGATGTATTTAAACAAAAATGTATATTTTTTGGATTTTATATGATGCACACGTTGCAAACATTCGACATATATATATATAAATCTATTTCTACATGGATCTTGCTTACATATGAAGATGTTTTTATAAATTGCGTAAATGTCTATCTAATACCATGTTGTCTACTGCATCTGTTAGTGTATTCATCCGTATGGGTATATGCTGATATGTGATGTAATCAAAATTTCTTTCTAGTAAATGAATACATAGATAAAGTCTTAAAATGCATGGTTTTCTAACTGAATAATGACCATTGAGCTGTAACACTATAACTTGTGAGTCTAGATATACAAGTAATGTGCGAATACCGAGGTTAATAGCCTCATTTAATAATTCCAAAATGGCACTATATTCTGCGACATTATTCGTAGCAGGCCCTAGACAAACACCTTGTAAATTAACTAACTCACCAGCAAGATTGTAAATTACCCAGGCTGCCGAAGACAAGATCTTGGTACTATGGGAGGCACCATCCGCGAAACTGACATAAGGAGTAATAGACATCTGCACAATCAGGAAGACCCAATGAGCAGAAAAATGCTTACAAAGAACACCACACCACACATGCACAAAAATGAAAAAAATCACTTGTGTACATATACTATGCAAGAATGATTCAAGCATAATACTTCTTCAGGTACAACCCATTTCTGGGTTGTGCCAAAGGAAGACCTTCATAATCGATGAGCTCATAAGCCCCATTTTTTAATATGTGTTTAACGATATAGGGCCCATGCCACATAGGTTGGAAATTACTAGCCCCAAGCTTGTCGTGAGCTTGATTATACAAGAGGACAAGGTCCCCTTCGATAAAAGAGCGCGGAGAAACTGTTTGATCGAAATGAGCTTTAAACCCCTTTTTCTGTGCCTCGTTGACCAAAGTAGCCAAGCAGCGAGTTTCATCCAGTATTTCGAGATATAGGAGACGTTCGCCCTCCAGGGAAGTATCGGGTGGTAATTCCACAGCCAACTTTAATGAAGGGATCTCACATTCAACCAGAAGAGTAGCTTCCAAACAATACACCAACTGAAACGGTGTGAATCCGGTCTCACTCTTTACTGACGTTCGGTAGGCCCAGAGAGCTGAAAACAACTAGAGATGCCAATCTGATTTGTGTATACCAATTGTTCGTTGAAGCATTGTGACAAGGAATTTGTTCACGGCTTCAACCTGGCCATTTACCTGGGGGTAATATGGTGTTGAGCTATCATGACGTAAGCCCAACTTTGATGTTAGCTCTGCCATCATGTAGTCCTAAAAATGAGAGCCATGATCAGTGATGATGGTTTGAGGAATGCCGAAACGCGTGATCACATGGTTGAAAATGAACTGCGCAGCTGTCTTACCGTCTGCGGCCAATGTAGGCATCGCTTCAGCCCACTTGGTGAAGTAATCTATGGCAACGATGATATAAGCATGCCCCCCGGCTGAGTGAGGGTTACATGTCATAAAATAAATGCCCCATTTGGCAAAAGGGTCCACGGTAATGACAGGATGTAATGGGAGGGGTGGCGCACACATCTTGCATTGGAAGATCTGGCACGCATGACACTTCCTTACTACAACAATACAGTCTTTAAATATAGACGGCTAGAAATAGCCCACACGAAGGATCTTCTGTGCGGTAGCATAACTGGACATGTGACCACCACAGGCGCCACTATGGCAGTCATTCAGAACTTTCTCAGCCTCTTCTAAGGTCAAACAGCGGCGGAGTACAGAATCGACTCCGACCCGATATAGGGTATGTTAGACAATGCGATATGGTTGCGACTGGTGTCGAACATGGCTTCGAGCATCCTTCGTTAACTCGGACCGGAAGGTAGATGTCTGGAGGTACACGATGATATCGCCATACCATGGATCAAGAGTGTTGATTAGAAAGAGAGTTTTGTCTGGGATATGATCCTCGGATTGAGACAGAACAAAGTCGGTAGGGAGAGAGAAAATGAGATTAGAAAAAACTAGTGACTTCTTCGATTTGGCAGTAGTGAACTCCAAATCAAACTCTTGGAGGATCACAATCCACTTTGAGTACTTGCCCCCCATCAATTTTCGAGATAAAATGTAAGTCATGGGGTTGCAGTTGAAAGTCACGGTTACCATGCACAACAGGATGTAATGGCAAAACCGTTGAATGGCCTGGACTGTAGCCAGCGCCAACTTCTCAACATGTGCATAACACGTTTTAGTGTTGAGGAGATTCCGATACAGATAATAAACCACGTGTTCGTTACCGTCATTGTCATCCTGTACTAGAACCATTGCAATTGTGCTGAATGCAGCAACCAAATAGAGGGTAAAGTCATGATGATAGTTGGGAGGACATATTAATGGAGCATTTATGAGCAACGTCTTAAGGTTATCAAAATATTTCTAAGCAATCTCATCCCAACAAAAAGGGACGTCCTGTTTTAGAAGTCGTGTAAACCCTTTAGCTACCTCTGCATAGTTCGGGATAAAGCAACGTAAGAAATTGGCTTTCCCCTAAAGACTCTGAAGTTGATGCAACAAGGATGGGGAGGGGAGATTAACAATAGCCTCGACCTTGAGAGGGTCAAGGCGAATTCCATCTTTAGAGACAATGAATCCCAAAAGCCGACCAGAGTCAACGCAGAAGACGCACTTGTGAGGATTAAGCCTGATGTTGTAACGTCTGCAATGGAGAAAAATCTAGTGGAGATGTTCGGGATGGTCTTCACGCAGAGCTGAATGAGCCGGTAGGTCATCTAGATACGGCTGAACAATATTATGTATGTCATGAAAGGCATAGGACATGGCACGCTAGAAGGTGGCTCCAGCGTTTTTCAAGCCGAACGGGAGCTTCTTATAGGCGAATGTTCCCCACAAACAGATGAAAGTGGTCTTATGTTGATCGAATGGTAGGATATTAATTTGATTATAACCCAAAAATCCGTCCATAAGGGAATATATCTCACTCCCCGCAAAATCATCAATGATCTGATCTATAAAGGGGGTGGGATAGTTGTCCTTAGGGCAAGCCCGATTGATATCTCGATATTTAACACAGACTCAAATTGTGCCCTGCTTGTTATCCACAATTTCAATATTGGAAACCCACTATCATAGGGATCAGATATATGAAGCCCACTTTAAGAAGTTTCTCAACTTTAGCTTTTATAGCAGCAACTTTCCAAGGATGCACTGGGCGCAAACACTGGCGCACAGGCTTCGTACCAAGATAGGTGTGAATTTCGTGCACGACGATACTGGGATCGATCCTAGGAATCTCTCCATAAGACCATGTGAAAACATCATGGAATTCACGGAAAAGGCTAGTGTACACTTGAATCTCATCGGGAGAATAAGTAACTCCCACATAGATGTTCTCGACGACCCCCGGTTTAACGGAGATGTCGATAGGCATCATTTGGGTGATATTACTCAGATTTCCTTCCTAAAATACTTCATGAGTCAATATTGGCATTTGGAGAGGCAGAGAGGGAACCTGAAATGAAAAATGCTCGAGACAATTAGACATTGTCCCCAGGCCAGGCATGAACGAGGAACGATGATGCCCATCGCTCCACGGAAAATCTTCGAGAGACATAGTCTCCACAATAGCTTTGTCAGACGGAAAAACTTCTCTCAAAGGATCAGGCGAACCTGCATCGCTTAGCCAAGGGGATTAAGAATAAATATCAAGAGCCATGCTCAAAGGAGCATCATCAGCAGGAGGAGGATCAGATGCAGCAATGATCTCACAATAATTGATTTCAAGTGGGGTCAGAGGCATCGATTCTCCAAAAGAGAAAACCTGTTCAAGGGAAGAGATGATCCACGGGTCATCCGACCTAGAGATCATGTTGACTTGAACGGTGTTCGGTGGTGGAATGGGAAAAATACCCATAAGAATAGGGTCCTTGAAAAGACCTGGTCCTATACTGTCGGGGGGATTAGGAATTTGGTCCATGTATGGCACGTTGTTCTCAGAGGATGAGGTAAAGAAAGACAACTGATCTATAGTAACAATTTTTCCCTCATGCGGAAATTTCAAAAGCCTAAAGAGGGTGGACAGAACGCACAACATGGCATGGGTCCAGCTGCGACCGAGTAGAATATTGTAGTTGAGTTTGGCATCAACAACTTCCACTTTGACATTGACTGTCTTACCTTGAAATGTGATTAGTAGACTCGCGAGAACACCCAAGGGTTTTGATTCCCTTCCATTGAATGCCTTGAGGGAATTGGGAGATGATGTAAGGGCTGGAGAGCTGATGGCCTTCCAGTAAGAAGATAACATAATGCAGGTAGAGGTAACTTCATCCACAATGGCTCTGTGAATATTTAGTTCGTTGATACCGACTTGTATAACAAGCACGATCTGGTGCGGAAGTCGAGGGACAAAATTTTCTAGATCGAAGGTGAGAAGGCTATAATCGGCAAGGTCAATGCCACCAATTGCAGATAACAAAGCTTTCCTTTGAGATGGGAAATTCTGAAGCACTTCTAACGTAGACATTGCGGAAGGTGCCTATGCTAAATCCTCAACAATGTTGTAATGCTGAGCGGCACGGGCGTTTGGATTATAGGAAGACTTGTGGAGAACACCTTTGGAAGGCAACTGTAAAACGAGTTCAGCACTGGGCTTCTCAATCTCAAGAGGAAAAGAGGCAGGTGGGGGAGGAGGGCCATTAATGACTTCCTTCCTAGCTTCCTGGCATGATCCGGCATAATCCTTCGATCGAGAGGCAACAGAAACAGGTGCAGCACCATTCATCATGAAAACTTGAGACCCAAACGGTGCAGATGGCGAAGGCTACTCGACCATCTGGGTCTGCTGAGATGGAAATAGTTCTTTAAGAACTGTCAGAGTTCCCTTAGATCCCTTAATAAGTTGACTAACCTCGGATCATCTGGGACAATCTTTGGCGTAGTGGTCTTCATCAAAAATCAGGCAAGGGTACTTCGGTTTGCGTTGCGAACCATCATCAACACGTGGTTTAGAGGATTCTGGTTTCGAGGCATTAGATTTGGCTTTGCCTTTGCCCTTATTCTTCCCTTTGGAAGTCTTGTCTACAGGATTGGCCTGGATGGCATTGACCTTTGTGTTCTTACCAGAATCCGGAGTAGCGGGAGGAGCAGAGTTGTTGGAAAAAATCTATTTCTACTTCCCATTAGAATATTTACGAGAATTATGAGAGACGAAACCAATAACACTGTCAATCGATGGGGTAGCTGGTGCTTTAGAGTTCCCTGGTCACAGGGCATCAGTCAAGATATCGTAAAATGTGCCAGATTGAGAGTACACTAAATCTAGGTACTAGGCATGAGCAATGGCTTGTTCCTCGGTTACATATGCCCCCATAGCAATGTCTTGTGCAATCTTGTTGACAAAGTAAGTAGTGAACCAGTGAGTTAGAAGCTGATCAGGAATTTCAAAATTGATCAGACGACGACGACGTCTCCACTCGTGAATATGATCTGAAATATGAGTGGCTTTATCCTGTTTCAGAGATGTCAGGAGATGCATCTCGGCTTCATAGTGAATCGGTAATTGGAAATGTGTCAGGAATTCCATAGATAAAGTATTAAAATCTTGAAAAATACCATGGGGTAGTTCTATGTACCACTTAGCAGCAGCACCGGTGAGAGTGCGTTGGAAAAGATTTAGACGAATCGATTCATCTATCCAAGAGTTCAAAGAACACCAAAAATGGTAACTCATGACATGTGCTTGGGGGTCTTCCCCAGATTTCCCTTCAAATTTAGGACAATCACCAGGCACCTTCGTCGAAACTGGAGGCCAATATGGATTATGAAGAATCATATCATTGGTCAACTTGGACACGTCCGGTAATTCCAACATGGCAAGAAAAGGAAATTGAGGGTTAAAAGGCAAGCCAGGTCCCTGATAAGTACTCGTACCTATACTCCAGCCTGGTTGAGCATAACTCTACCCCCATTGATTCTGTCCCAGAGGATTCTGACCATAGGGGGTATAAGCCGTATAATTGGGTTGATATGTCGGCTGAAAACCAGGATACGGGGGTTGATAACTAGGGTATTGGTTCTGATTATATGTGGGTCCCGTTTGAGTAGTGTATGGATTTGACTGTGGAGTATAAGTGTAGCATGGTTTTTAAAGGTAATAACGAGAACCTTGGGGCGGGTTGTAAACCAGTCGAGATTGACCTTGAAAATAATAGCCGCCATGGGGTCGAACTGGTTGTTGGTAAGTGGGACCCTGCTGAGTCTGATAAGTCAGGGGCACAGGAGGGTTCGGTTGTGGCATAGAATAGATCAGCTGCTGAGTAGGGTTAATAGGTTGTGCAGGTTGTCCTGGTTGAATAGGTTGACCTGGCTATGCAAGTTTCCCTGGTTGAACAGGTTGACCTGGCTGTGCAGGTTGGCCTGGCTGAACAGTTGTCCTGGTTGAACAGGTTGACCCGGATGATGAAAGAAACCAAGTTGCCCCGGTTGAGCAAGTTGGCCTAATGGTGGGAGAGGGCCAAGTTGTGCCTGATAACCAGGTTGACCTGTGACAGGACCATAATATGGCCCTGGCTGTGCAACATTTCGACCAATTGGAAAATGAGGTTGTTGAGGTTGCACCAATGGTTGAGAAGGATGGATTTTCCCCCTAGGACATACACCGGTCCAGGTTGATACCCTAGTTGCCCTGCTGGTCCTTGAGGTTGCCCTGGATGGACCACAGGGTGAGGCTACAGAGGTTGACCTTGAGGATTGTAAGACTACCCTTGCGGACCATAAGGCAATCTTGGTTGGACCGAAGGTTGTCCCTATAAGGGTTGTCCTTGCGGGTCGTACACATACCCTAGTTGGGCCGAAGGTTGTCCTTGTGGGCTAGAATTCTATCCTTGCTGAAACAAAGGTTGTCCCTGAAGGTTTTTCTCTTGTTGATTAGAAGGTTGCCTAGGTTGGGTAGACAGAAAACCGTTAATATACTGATAAGCCTCAGGAGTAGGAAAACAAAGAGGGTTGCCTTGCTCATCATATTGATATGGAAATAAATCAGGGCACCATCCACTTCGTAATGGGAAAAGTAAGGATGGTTAAGATCTTGAGAGGACTGACCAACCTCGGAGTTTGATGACTATAAAGACAGTTGATACTCCTCGGAAGAAATATTCTCTGGAATAGAAGAAGCTATATAAAAGTCTTCAGGAACTGACAAGGTCCTAGTTGACTGAGTAGTGACAACAGGCGTAAACGCACCCACGCAGATAGTAGGTCTAACAGGTGCCGATGTAACAAAAGGAGAGACCGTGAGAGGCGTCGATGGCGACATTGCTAACGTGGGAATAGTCGGCCTCATGGACGGAGTTGATACTCCGATAAAGGAAATAGCGGCCATGACCTGACTTAAAGACCTATATCCAGCTGGGAGCAAAGAACTAGGTGAAGACATAATAGAAGGTTCGGGGATGTCTTCGGGAAAAAGCTGTTAATCTTCACCAGAAGTAGAAATTCCCTCACTAGGAGAAGGATCGGATGAGTCCATATCTGACATTTCTATAAGATCTTGCAAAAGATGACAGGGACTAGGAGGTATGATAGCAGCTATAAAAGGTGATCCCAATGTAAGAGGAGGGAAGTGTTCCCCAACTCCAAATCCAAACCAAGCATTGGACAAGGGCCAATTGAAGTCAACTGGTCCTCCAAAGGGAAGTTCAGATATAACCAGTCCCCCGTCGGGAAACCTAGATACAATGGGCTACTGATACTCAGCAGAGGACTGAGAGACCTCTGATGAATCGTCTGTATAAGGACTAAAAGTAGACGAAACTGATGGTTTTGTCACTGTGACTGTAACAAAAAGAGGAAGAGATCAAAACAAAGACAGACGGGAAAAAACCAAGGAAAATGACAACAACCCAAAAAATCAATCTCTAAATGGGCGTGTGATCGTAGATGATTAATTTTACCACATCGAAACTGGAAATTTCACTGTTTCATGTTTTAAGAGTCTAGAAACAAGTAAAAGATGACTCTATCACTTTCAGTTTGGAAACAAGCGTGAAAGGACAAGTGCTTGATGATCTTTTCAAATTTGGTGAGTCGATAAAGATCAAAACGACTGCTCTGGTAATATAGGAAAATGGGTGTACCAGATTTCCGTGAAATTCCATATACACCTTGGTAAAAATGAAAGAGAAATCAACCAATGACTTGACGTACGTGCAGGTAATCTCCCCAAATGTTGTGTCTGGTGTATCACGGGTAAAAGGCGGCAAATTTGGTTTCCTATAGACAAAGGATTGCAACCTAATGGGGTCTCCCTTTATATACACGATGGTATGGGGAGCACAAGTCCGTACTAGCACTGTCTGTAGCCAGAAGGCAAGTGACAACTGTCAGGCTTAAAGACGCCAGAACACGTCTCTACCTTAGACTACTAGATGTTCCGTTAATGTTTCAATGTTGCCTTAGGTTAATTCAGTAAATTTTAAAGTTGATCTTCAATTTAAGTTTCAATTTCAAGGCCCTATCGAATGCCAGATCTCATAAAACCTCTAAATGCAATCTACATGCCACAAAACGTCATTTTGTTCAATGAAGATCTATCTATGGGAAGGTTGAGAGCTTTCAAATGACAACAAAACGAACGCACAAAAACATCCACTACTGTTTCCAATGAAAGATAATGAAACCAGAAAAATTCTTTCTGGAGTTATATAACATGAGCAATGCAAAAGAGCTTTCAATTTTCACTAAGACAATCAAAACGCAAAAGATTTGTTTTTGTATTTTTCAATATATTAGAGCAAATGCACTAAATGAATGAAAAACTAATGAAAACACCAATTCGAGCAATGAAAAAGAGAGAGCTAAATAAAACAAGTTCACTCAATTCAAATGCATATAATCAAGACTCAAACTGATGACGAAATCCCTCAAAGCGAAGAAGAATCTCGAAAGAGACTCAAGCAAACCGTGTAATCTAGGCTTGGAGTAACACAAAGAAAAATCGAACGAAAGAAAGGACAATCACTCAATTAATGCAATGATCTAATGGGATGGAACAAGACGAATGTAGAGAAGAAAAAAAAAATTTGATTGGGCAAGCAAAGACCCAAAACTCCCATGGGAGGCTCAGCACACTGAAGCACCTAGAAGCCCTAGGGATAGAATGCAAAAATGATAGTAAAGGAAAAACAACTGGAGGAAAAGGGCCAAACACAGTAAAAAATGACTTCAAGGCACTCAATCAATCAGAAAAATGACACCAGGACCAAAACTCAAACTCAGAGAGCCCAAAATCAAGAAAACCCTAACACCAAGCAGCATTGGCATGCCTGTTTGGATGTAATCTGTGCCAAAAAGGCATTTGCGTGGGGGCCTAACTAGCAACTAGCACCAGCTGGTGCGACTGTCGAGAGAAAAACCGCGCCAATCGAGTTTACCCTAGAAAAATAATGAAAAATGACCAAAAGAGACTGGATCTGGTCTTCTGGGGGCTGAACAAGGGTTTAACACCAAGGAAGGTGAACCAGAAACGTAGATAAATCAATCAAAAGCCAAGAAAGAACCCAAATGAGGAAGGAATAACTCCCACTGAATCCCCAGCGGAGTCGCCAAGTTTTTGAGGAGGTAAATCCCCTCTACAGACAAAGGCGATCCCACTAGCCCTAGATTGGTTCTAGCAACAATCGAATCACACAATGACATCGGTTCCTAGTTACAAGAAAAACAAAGACCACGATAAGTAGCCTACCTCAAATCCCACGCTGTTGTTGTCAATGAAGAAGTGGTGCTCCTCGTCCCTAGCTTGACAGATCACAATCCTTCTGTTTTTCACGTCCAGACACCTGTACACACGCAGAGAAACGACGACATACAACGTAATACTGAAAACATGTAACTATATATCAGTCAGAGAAGATATAATTCATTGCATCACATGAAAGAGTAAACACAAGAATGGAACAAAAATTAGAGTCGCTTATATTATAAATGAAAAAAGGGAGATTACAACCAAGTGCTCTGATGCTATGATCTTCCTTCAGTGGGGCTTGCAGTGGAGCGTGTCTCAACAAAGCCTGTCGGGAATCTGGACAAAGCTCTCTCTCTTACGGGGTTCTCTTTGGCTTTTCTCTCAATAGTTTCCCGACTATAGTTTCCTTCCTACCAGTTCAGCTAGCTAGCAAATAGAGAGGGCAAGCTTTTATAGATGGAGGAAGGGAAGTTGGGATCCTTATAATCATGGGATAGGCCCTATCTCTTAGAAAGGTTCCATGAGAGGTGGAAAACCACTTCCTATACATGAAGATCCGAAGCCAAACCACTCAACTTATTTTGATGATTCATTCTGGAGTTTGTTAGAATCAAACTTCCGCCATTTATTTTTAAGAAACATCCCTTAATAAGCTTGGCGTGAGTGAGACACAGGGACAGAGTGCCAATTGGCGTGCCCTCTAGTGTGGATTTCCCCCATTGGCGCAAGGGATGAATTGGCTAGTCGTTCCAAGGCTAAAACATCTGTTTTTAGGGTTCTTCAAAGGAAAATTTCTTCAGGAGAATGTTTTTCCTTATGTAGGAGTATGCCATGAAGGTGTTTTCAAGGCATTTTACTGTTCACAAGTCATGGGAAAAGTCCTCCAATGTACAGGACGAGGGATTGCAGAAACGGTGACAAAATTCTATGTAACAGGTACCACTATCATAGTGAAGGGGAAGCTAGAAGTAAGACAGAAAATCCCTAGCAAGAGTCGCAAAAGTAGTATGAGAGAAGGAGGCCTGGTCAACATACCACTTTGAAGCTTCTCCAGTAAGTGTATGTTGGAATAACTGAAGAAATACAAAGTCATCGGTGATAGAGTTAGACGAACACCACATGTGGAAAGAACGAACATGGTTGGTAGGATCCTCTCCAGTAATTCCTTCAAACTTGGGGATGTATAAAAGGAGCTTGGTTGGCATAGAAGGCCAACTAGGATCATGGTGTACGGGTTCATTAATCAACTGGCTAAAATCATGAAGAATGAGGCCTACCATATAAGGGAGTGAGGGAGAAACTGGGATAGTTCCTATTGTGGAACCACTATTATCATTCCCAACATTAGGATTAGGTCTGCCGCTAGCATTAGGCCCTGAACTAGATATGGTGAAGGTGAAATGTAGGGGATAGCTGGAAATAGAACCAGAAGGGGAACTCGATGAACCAGAAGTGGAGTGACAATGGGGACTCGGTGGAGGATGAATTCAAACCCTATGTGGAGGAGTAAGTCTTCTTAATGGAAATTGAGGAGGAACGCCTAGGAGTCTCCGAGATAAACCCCTTAGGGGTGCAATGATTGAAAATAGATACGGATCACAAAAGGAAGAGAGACAAACAAGGGTAGGGATGTGTACGATCAATTGATTACAATGTTTAAGTCTTGGCCTCGCGGTGAAAACCAGTCTCTCTTCACTTAGGGTGTGTGTGTATGTGATAAGTGTGTTAATTTTAACTAAGCCCAGACATGTGTAGAGAAAAAAGAAAAAATATGTTGTATAACTGTAAATAAATATGAAAATGACAGTAAAGGAAACTGAATATGACAGAAAATAAACAACTAAAGATGCATAAATTTAAACCCAAGGAGGAGGGCTTCCCAACAACTAGTCTATGGGTGGGCGAAATCTAGTCAAAACACACAAAATGGCCAATGGATCTAAATTCAGGGGGACAGGGATATAAAGGTCAGATCTACTAGAAATAGGTGTAGAAAAAAGAAAAAAACTAGAGGGAAAAGTGCTGCAAAAAAGGTTGTGAAATGTTACAACTTGAAGGGAAACGGAGGGGACCCTAAAGGAGGACCAGAAAAAACTGAAAAGAGGTGTTTTGGATGGATGAATAACTGATCTGGAATGGATCTGAAAGTATAGGTTTATATCTAAAAAATGGCTGAACACACTAAAATCTCAGAAGACTTGCTTCAGCTAAACTCCTCCTAAGAAGGTGGAATCTTATTGAAGCTCTAAGGGGCTTGGTTCCTACTTAGACGAGTAAAAAATAAGTAATTACAAGTCCAATATGGGTGGAGAGGGAGGCCAGAAAACCTTGAACAGTAGCCCAAACAAACCCAGAAAAATCACAGAAAAATTCCCGCAAAAATTACAAGTCGCAGGTTATGACCTGTTTTCAGCTGAGGTAGCAAGTTTCAGACTGTTTTCCACATCCTGAAGGTTGAGGTCGCAGGTTTTGGTGCAAAAGGTGCGACCTACACTTCCAACTGTCTCGAGAGCAGGTTTCAGAAAAAAAAATTCATTTCTGTTGTGGCTGATACCTGTTACCTGCGCAATAGGCCCAGAAACACACAGAAGTAAGAATTTTTACTGTTTTAGGGTTTTAAAGGTTAAAAAAACCACCAAGAAGTGAAAAATAAGAAACTGAAGAAAAACCCTGGGGGTTGAAGAAGCTATTCATGCAGGGATCTAAAAAATGACAATGGTCATAATTATAAACCCTTTGTGGAGTCGCTAGTTGTTAGTGTGAACTCTAATCGCAAGAGTACAAAAAAAGTTCACTTTAGTTGTGCATAAAAAATAGCCCTAATATCAAAGATGGTTGCCAATTTCCTTATATCTACAGCTGGTGATCAGAATAAATGCTACAGAAATAAAAAGACATTAAACAACAAATAAAAAGAAAGAGGTTTTCCATGCATCCAATGAACAAGACAATATTTTTTAAAGAATTAATTGTATTATGACACCTGGGAAGGGAACATAGAAGGGAACATAGAAAGATGTTACTAGTCCCCCTCAATGGGATGGGTTCTTGTATGTCCTCGGCGCTTCAGATCTAAGATTTGTTTCTCTTGATGGTGTAGAAAACCCAGACAAAAATGGAACTCAAAGGGAACTCACAAGCAAAAAGTAGAAAAATATGACAATGATGAAGGATCAAAGTCAGACCAAAAGTATAGATCCAGAGTGTTCTTTAGGCAACAAAAGGTAGTGAATGAATGGAAAAACCCTTCTATTTATAACGAAATATTGAGTTAGTCTAGATATTGGTGCATATTTAAAATATTATTAACCAAATCTAGATCCAAATTTTATGGAATATTTTATTACTTTTGTTGGAGGGAAAAAGAATTTGAATTTGGTCAAATCCCTTTATTTGTAAAAAATAAATGATTTATTTATTATTTTAAGAATGTGGCTGAGTAATAATTAAATAAATAATTATTTATTCAATTATTTATAAATGATTTAGTCAAATTTAACAAGGAATATTATTTAAGTAATGTTTTAAATAATTATTCCTAGAAAATAATAAGATAAATAATGATTTATCTAATCACTTTTCCCGTTTTGGGTTAAATATGACCAGGAATATTAATTAAACTGTAGTTTAATTGATTATCCCTTGAGTAAAATCAAACAAATAAGGATTTATTCAATTATTCCTCATGGGGTTTCCTTTTTAGACCAGAAACAACTTAATAAATTCTGGATTACTAAGTTATTTTTCATAGTGAAAGCAATTTTACTAGGGTAAAATTGGTCTTACATGGTGTACTTTGGTCCAACTAATAGTAAGAAGTTAGATGACCAAAAATTGTTGTAACAAAGGGCTTCATGATTTTATAAATTCCTACGCATCAAAAGAAACACTGCGAAGTGAGATGCGCGCATTTAATAATGTACATTGACAGAAGAGAACTAGCAAAGAGATGAGACTTAGTGCGCAGATAACAGAATATGAAATGGATCAGGTTATCCTAGATTTGGGCTCTGATGCTAATGTCTTGACAAAGAATACATAAGAAATAATGGGTAAGTCGAAGCTACAATGGTTAAATATTCAGTTTATACCAGAAAATTAGCAAAAGATATTTATTATGGGAATACCATCATGTGTCACAGTGGATATTGAAGGAGTTCACATCATTGTTGATTTTGAAGTAATAGAAGTTGTTGATGAAGATAATCCTTATCCTGATTTACTTGGAATTGATTGGGAAAATTACAATCTAGCCATCATCAATCTAAAGAAGAGAAAAATTATATTTGAATGAATCAATATGAGGGTGATTGTTCCTTTAGCTCCATAAGAAGGAGTAAGATATACAAAGCCAGTGATAGAAAAATACAACACAGTAGACATAGATAACATCTATCAACTGACAGCCAAGGAAGAGGATTATATTAACCCTAATACAGATGGCAAGATGAGTTGGAATCATGATAGTAAATGCACATCAAATTCAGAAGAAGAACTCGAGAATTGGTAGAACGAATTGCGAGAAATATCGACAAAGCATTATGAAATAATAACGAAAGTAGTTCGTTGTATGACATCTAAAGTATGTAACCTGCCTTATTATGATGGTTTGGGTAATGTAGAAAATTTTCTTAATGATTATGAAAAGTGGATACCAGAAAATCAAATATTGTTAGCTTTGGATACAACCCTAAGATCTACCCCTTCTAGATAGTGGGGCACACACAAGGACAATATATGATATTGGTAGGAATGTCAAAGATTAGTGTGGATTGGGTTTGGACTAGTGGAAATAGAAATGAAGAAGAAATATGATGGTGAAACTAACCCAAGAGAGCATATCCAGTTGTGCACTATAACATGGAAGGAGATTCCACAGCAAGAATGGGTACATGGATTTATTCACATGCACATTGGATAAAATTCCTAAGAATTGGTACCTAGAAATAGAACTATGACATGATACTATGAATTGGGTAGACTTGGTTGATGATTTTATTCTAACATTCAGCTTTTAGGATGAATTTATGGGTATAGATTCATCCCTTCAGGTAGTAAAAGAGAATATCTTTGAGGGTGTAACCAAACTGACATGGAAACAACCTAATTTGGTTGTGTAGATAGAGTATACACTAGAATGTTATAATATTGTTGAAAAAGAAGAAGAAGACCCCTAAAAAATCAACATAATAAAATCATAAGGGAATCATGAAGTACATGGACCAAAGACAGAGATGCCAGATATCATACCACCATTGAAGACAAAGAAGGTGAACATTGGATTAGAAGAAGATCCCAAGTTTGCAATAATACGAGATTACTAGGACGAGGAGACAATCAACAAAGTCACAAAATTACTACATGAATATAAAGAATTGTTTCCCACTAGATTTTCAGATACAAATGGAATATTAGATATTTGGGAGTTATGAATATTCCACTGAAACCTTATGTGAAGCCAGTCAAGTAGAGTTCTTATAGGTTGAACCCGAAGTAGAAGGAGAAAGTGAAGCTAGAATTGGATAAGATTATAACAACATGGATTATTGAACCTGTTGAAGAGTCAAAATGGGTAAGTCATATGGTGGTGCAAGAAAATAAAACAAAAGGATAGAACAAGATATCTGTAGACCTAAGGAAGTTGAACAATGCATTCTTACATGATCCTTTTCCCACCCCTTTCACAAATGAAGTATTAGAGAATGTAGGAGGTCAGGAAGCTTATTCATTTATAGGTGGATTTCCAGGATATCATCAAATTAGAATTGCACCTAAATATCGACACAAGACCACCTTTGCTACATAATGGAACTCATATCAATATATAGTAATGCCTTTTGGATTTAATAATTCCCATGTTGTATTTTCTAGAGTGGTGGTTACAAATTTTAAGGAGTACATTCACAAATTTTTGGAGCTATAATTTTATGATTGGACAATATTTGGAATATTGATCAAACATGTTGGGAGCTTGAGGCTTACGCTTGATAGTTGTAGACAACATCAAATCTCTTTGAATCTGAAGAAGTGCATATTCTGTGTACCTTTTGGTATATTGTTGGGAAATGTTTTTTGAAAGAAAGGACTTATGGTGGACCCTACAAAAATTGCTGTCATTGTGAACATGGATCCACCTAAGACAGTAAGATAGTTGCGCACTACATTGGGACATACAAAATACTATAAAAATTCATTAAGGGGTATGCACAGATCACTACGCTAATGGAGAAATTATTGAAGAAATATGTGACTTTTCAGTGGGATGAAGAATTCCAGAAGAGCCTTGACATAGTAAAAGAGAATATGGTAACTATGCCTATTCTAGTATTCCCTAACTGGAATAAGGAATTCCATGTCCATGTCGATGCTTCTTACATAAATTTAGGAGTGGTATTGGCACAACTTGGTGAAGGCGAAATTTACCATCCTATATCTTTTTCAAGTAGGAAGTTGTCTAGAGTTGAGAATAAATATACTATTACAAAAAATAAGGTCTAGATATGGTGTATGCTCTGCAGAAATTCAGATATTATCTTCTAGGATCACATTTTAAGATGTTTATAGATCAGTCTGCATTGAAGTACTTGGCTAATAAGCCTGTCCTAGGAGGGAATATTTGCAAATGGTTAAGGCTAAATTCAGGACCTGCCCATCTGTCAAGAATAGAAACAAGAGAAGAACCAACTAGCATAGAAGATAATCTCCCTTATGCACAGTTATTTTCAATCAAAGTAGCATATGACCACTTTGCAGACATTATTCACTTTTTGACCACAAGGATGGCTTCTTTGGAATAAAATATGCAACATAATAAAGAATTGGTGGTTAAGGCAACTTATTTTTAATTTATAGTGGTATAATTATATAAGATGGGACCAGATGAGATATTGCACAGATATGTTCCTGAACATGAAATATTGTTGATTCTAGCAGAATATCATGGAAGCGCAACTGGTGGAAATTATGCAGGAAAGGCTACTACGTAGAATATCTCGAGGGTAGGATTGTGTTGGCACACATTACATAGGGATGCAAAGGAGTATTATAGAGCATGTGATGTATGTAAAAGAACAAGGAAGCCCTCTATATGAGATGAGATGCAATTAGTTCGACAGGTAACATTGCAGGCTTTTGAAAAATGGGCTATTTATTTTGATGGAACTATCAACCCACCTAGAAATAATATTGGTGCAATGTACATAATAAATGAAACTGATTATTTGACAAGATGGGCGAAAGCACAACTAGTAAGGAACTGCAGCACAAACACAACAACATAGTTTATTTTTGATTATATATCTCTATATTTGGGTGTCATAATATCTTTATGACTGACCAAGTCTCACACTTTCTGAATAAGAAAATTGAAGCATTGACAGAGGAGTTCCAAGTCTATCACTAGAAGAGTACCCCTTATCACCCTCAGGAAAATGGGAGAGTGGAGGCATTCAATAATATTTTGGAGACTACACCTACCAAAGTATGGAATGTCAATGAAGATGACTGGGATCTTAGAATTCCAACTCTATTATGGGATTACAGAACCACATGCAAGAAGCTGACAGGTAAAACACCCTTTAGGTTGGTATATGGATAATAATTTGTGATTCCCATGGAGTATATTGTGCCTAGTTTGAGGAATGCAACCTTCACAGATATGGAAGACCCTGAAACAATGGAGGAAACAATGTCACAGTTGGTTTCTTTGGAATAAGACAAATTTGTAGTAGGATTCCATAATCAGGTGAAAAAATAAAGAGAGAAGGCTTAGCATGATAGGCATATCAAATAAAATAAGTTCAAAGTGGGAGACCCTATCCTTCTTTATGACAAAAAGTTTTTAAAATTTCCAAGAAAATTCAAAACACATTGGTTGGGCCCATATAGTATAACGCATATTACTCATGGAGGCATAGTTCAACTGGTGAATTTGAATGGAGAATTCATTCAGAAAAGGGTAAATGGAAGTAGGTTGAAGTTGTACATGGATGACCTTGCCCCTACAGATTGTCACTGAAGAAGAAAAAGGAGGAAAGTTTTAGTGCCACCTACAGTTGAAAGTGGGCACTAGACTATAAACTACTCTATTGAAAGAGAGCTTCGACGAAGGAAGTTTCTTCACTATATTCTGGATTATGTCAGAGTTCGCATGAGCCATGACATTAGAAGGGTTGTTTTCCATAGTATAGGGTGTGTCGAATTTCGCTAAAAGAATATGACCATTAAAATGGAAACTTGCCATTGGAGGAGTGGAAAATTTCATTTATGGAGACAAGTTGGAAAAGATCCAAGAAGAGATAAATGAAGTTATTGAAAAAAATCCAAACAAGATATGATCTAATGATGGGGTTAGAAGATCAGGAGAGCTAAAAAAATCCATGTCCTGCCAAGATGTTGGCACTTTTTTGTCTAAGAGCTCAAAAATCTCTAAGTATTGCGAAATTGTAGAAGTTGTGCTCCTGTATGAACACCGAAGACTTCATCCACATTTTTGAAAAGAATGGTCTAGCAGGACTCATGGAAGACACAACACCATCTATTGCACCCAAATCATCGCCATCAACCACAAAATCACCTCTCTTGAACTGGGGATCTCCACAAAATAAGAAAAATAAGGAAGAAGCAAGATAAGAAACCCGTCAAGCCACAACCAAAGCCCTAACCTGTCAAATATAGCGAAGAGGAAACAAAACAAAAACATATGGAATCATAGGGCACAACAATACCATTACCACTTCCACCATACTTGAAACCTAGGAAACCATATTCTAAACCTGTGAAGGACTCCAAAAATGCGAAGTATGGCACATTCAAACCATTGCTGCCAAAGAAGGTTCCATTTGAGGGAGAGATGCTAGGAAAAATCCCACAGCTAAAGTTTGCAAATTTAGACTTCAATGACCAAAAAAAATACTCGCAATTTATGCCAAGTAGATACCTAAAGTCGGTCCTCTCTCTAAAGAGTGGAGTGAAAAAATAGGAGCCACATAAGTGGGCGAGACGGTTGGAGCGGTATGGATTCCTAAACATCTGAATGTGTCGCACATTGGAAGAAGTATACCCAACATTGCTTCCATAATACAATTGTTCATGATACTACATGATGGATGCCTCTATATGGGGAAGATGATCCCCATTGATGAAATGCTAATATAAAGGATTACCATATTACCATATCAAGGAAGGGATCTAGATGAAGAGTTTGTGGGTAAGGATCAAGACAAGGCAATACCGCAAAGCATGAAGGATAAGTTTAAATTGGTCAAGGCAAAGCGAGGCTATGACATAAATTCGATCAAGGACCAAAGAGTATGCTTCACCGCACATATCTTAGTTGGGAAGATTATGCAGAACTTTTGAGCTAACAAAGTCCTCATAGAAGTAGTTTCACTAGCTGCACAGTGTAACAATGGGATCCAATACAACAGGGTTGGGTATCTGTACAGGGAGTTTTTGGAGGATTGTCGCAAATCCCAAGAGAAAGGTACAACCTTTCACTATGCATGGTCGATCTTGATCATAGAAATGTTGGCATGGAAAGAACCAGAGGAGTCATAGTTTCTTGTCGTAGAATCAGATGTATGCAAAGCCACTTGGTATGCCTTGCTCAGGTATACCCATGAGACATCATGAAAATAAGAGAGAAAATTAACTTTTGTCTTATATCACATGAATTTTCACATGTTGGTGAACCAAAATCCTCGGCTATTACCAAGTTTGTACCAACAATATAATGTAGTTGCGAAGTTCAAGGCAGAATTCCATACAATATATGTACAGGCCCAAAAGGATACGATGAAGACATGGCATCCTCTGCCATACTTAGTCACCGAAGATGATATTACTACATTGGTACAACAATGGATCGTAGAGTGGATGACTGCGGTGGAGGAGGGGGTAGAGGGTACTCAGACGGATGAAGAAAAATTGGAGCATGGAGGTCCGAGCGGAAAATACAATGAAAAATAAGAGCATGAGAAAGATCAGGAGTAGGAGCATAATGAGGGTCAGTCAGATCCTCTTAGAAGTGTTCATCCTCTTAGAGGCATTGATCCTCTTGGAGGTGTTGAACCTCTTGGAGGCGATAAACAGGACAAGGAAAAGACAATGACGGAAAAAAGGAAAAAAGGAAAAAGGAAGATGCAGAGCGAAGTTTCCCCAAGGAGTAAGAAGAAGAATAAGGATGATAAGTCTAAGGGCATATGCCATTGGTCCTTATTTATGGGGACATAGATGAAATTGGGAACACATTTCAAGAGGTGTCGGAGGAATCATGGAGCATAACCAGAATCGCTACGACATGCTCTTGACAGGTCTTGAGCATAACATTGCAGAGATAAATCTTTTAGCGCAGATAGCTAGACAACCAGAGACAATAAGCCAAGCACTCCAGCGAGAAATACTAATAGAAACAATATTTGGTATGAGGATCATGTAGATACCTGCCGATGCTCAGAATTTTGATGCATTTGAAGTAAAGTAGCAAGTGAAAAATTGGGACAAGGTCAATATGAACATTGCAGTGGTGCCAATTCTAGTATTGGATGACCTGTATCAAGGTATTATAACTGGGATCAAGGACTGTGAGCAGTGAATATAGAAATTAAATATTCATATAGAAAAAGAGAGAGATGTGATGAAGAAATAGATTGACCAGGAAATCAAGGAGAATGATCAGGCAGAACAACAATAATAGAGGCTGAAAGGGGTGGTTGAAGCCACTTGCAGAGAAGTTCTGGACATGGATGTTTGCGAGGAGGAACCAATAGAAGAAAAGGTCACGAATCTCGGCCTTGCAGTAAAGGAATAGAGTGAGAAGGCTGTAGAAGTACAATTTGAGTATGAGCTCAATATTAGTGAGCTTCAAATGAATTTGCAGCCAACAACACCACCTGAATTACGGGAGTAGAGAGAGATCAATCTGAAGGCTGCAATGGAAGGCATCTCCAGGATAGTGGCAGAGTTTGGAATATTATTGGAAGAGAAATTGCAGTTTTTGACTTCATTGTAGGAAGATCCAAATGTAAAAAAGATAGAGGAATATATCCAACAAAATCATAAGAATTTGGAGGAAATCAAGATAGCAGTGAAGAACTTGACAGTTTGGTGAAGCTCGCAAGGATCAGTGAAGTAAATCCATTGCAGAAGTAGATAGAAGTACTCAAGAAGGAGGAGAAATTTTTTACGGATAGAACTCAACCATGGAAGGATGAGGCTCTCCAGTTGTCACAATAGGTGGAAAGGAAGCTACAGGAGCTTTGACAACTGGAAGAGGTAGCTTTGAAGAAGACTATAGGACTAGTCACAAGGGCAATATTGGAAGAAGTCCGCAGTCAGGAGAAGCAGGTCATAGAGGTGCTACAGAAGTTCAACAATGCCTACAATAGCATGCATCAAATATTAAGGGTAAAAGTAGCTAAGTGACTCGAGATGAGTCACATGTGAGTGTTGGGGTCCTGTTATGTGAATAAATCCCTCTTGCGGACAAGAGCAATCGCCCTGGTATCCTATGGATAGCTAGAAAAAAACATCCATTTGTAAATCGTTTTCTCTAGATCATTTGCAATTCAGAATTATTATAGACAAAGAAAGAGGACATGCTCCTACCTTGAAATTCAACGTTCAGTGTAGCCTTTTATCTAGTTGCTCCAAAGAGGCTTCTTCAGTAATGAGAACCTGCAATCAAATATAGACAAAAGAATTAAAAGAACCTGCAATATATAATAATTGATAACAACTAATCTAACTCAGTGATCAGGGAATCCAAGTATTGAATTATTCAAATAGACACAAGAACAAATCATTGTGAAAAGGAGATCCATATGTATTATCTTGTATAAAAATAGTAACTTTAAAAATTGTCGCCTTGATGTTGCACAAGTTCCTCTCGGGGACCTGAACAATCCTTCCTCCTTCAGATTGAAAAGCCTTCCTCTCTCTGAACTAGCATGAAGTTATGGACATGAGTGTGTGATCATTCTCATACCAATAATGACTAGTATAGAGAGTATGCTCTCTTGAGAATTTCTTCAACAACTAATATGTATGTCTACCCTTGAGACTAAAACATGAGCTCAATTTATAGGGAAATAGAGGTGGTTTCAGTTCCATGAAGAGGGGGATGGATTCCTCTCATTAAGGGATATGAGCTCCATATACCAAGGGATAAACTCCATGACTGAACGGATAAAGCTCCATGAGTGGAGGGATAAAACTCGAACTGATTGTGCCTCTAGAAGCTTCTAGTTGGGAGAATATTCGGTCAGCTGGGCTTCTAGAACTTACTTTTTCCTTTATTTGACTTTTTACGGGGGTCTGCAGGTTTTATAAGCAAAACATGTAGGATTTTCTGTAGGCTATAGAGAAAATATCTGCAGATCCGTGGGAAAGAGATAGGAAAAGTGCGGAGTTAGACTTTTAAGGGTATTAATGAGCTTTTCTCTAATTCCAAGACTTGGTTTAGGAACATTAGGGTTTTTGACCTCTAAGGGAGCACAATATAGGTGATGATGAACCTATATAGATAGTTAAATGTTATGGTGACAAAATAGCGTGTAATAGATTTCCCCCTAAAGTGCGAAGTTTGAGGTAGTTCTAAAGAGTGAAGTGCTTTATCATTCTGAGGATTGGATTGCGGACACACTAGTTGAAACCTGTAAAAACATTCAATGCAAGCATGCACATATATATATATATATATATATATATATATATATATATATATATATATATATACATATCATCTCTGAGGTAGGCATTACCATACTCACATCAAAACTAACTAAATGTTTTGGTACAGAAGTGATTTTAAAATTACATCAATAGTAGACACAGTATGGACGTAACCATCTATCATAAGTAGTCTAATGTATCATGAATAATAAAAATCCTCACAGCCTAGATGGTGGAAACTAGATCCAAGGTCTTGATGTCCGCTTCCCGAAATAGTACGATTCTATCCACGCGATTGATTGTATCGAAGTTGAACATGGTAGAAACCACTTGATTACCAGTCAATGATGTCAAATGTTAACAAGTGTGAGAGAAACCACCAATAATGATAATGGCTCTCAAAGTAATCAGTACAATCCATGAAGTGTGAATGGATGATTTTCAGTCAAACACTTGACAAAATCATCCGATCGAAGGTCAATGATGCAACCTGTCGTCGAAGGTGAGAAACTTGCCATTAGGGCATGCAGATCCCAAGGTACTGATATGATTCTATATCAAATTTCTAGATGATGAATTGTCATCGATAGAAAGCAACCTGTTGTAGGAAAGCCCACAACACGAAACCATTAGATCAAGTTTTGAAGAAATATTTGCAAGGACTGACTCAGGGATGTTCAACGCGAATGGAGAATTTTTTTTGCAATGAATGGTTTATTTGAACTGCCTCTTGAACACATTATGACACTGCAGATGGCTTGGTAACCACTGACCTGAAGCTAATACCCAGAAACCGAATGAAGAATTTTAATGTGGTTTGATTAACTATTAGACAAAGGATTTTCCCAACTCATGTACAAGTGTGACAAAAAGTGTCATGTTCAAGAGTGATATATTTCTTTTAAAACAAGGGTAACAACTAGATTCCTTTTCTCTTTTTCCCCCCACCATTTCTGGAAAGTACCTCTTTATTTTTGACAAGCTTGAGGAGGATAAAATTTTCTTGTTGTGTAAGCTCATCCTTTAGATGAGTCCAAATTAGTATTAAATTTGAACCCTAAGAAGGAGTGGTTCATTCCTGTTTTTAATCGTTAGGTCCTATACTGCTAAATTTTAATGAGTCCAATATAGGAGAAACTCAGTGTTTTTCAGTTTTAGGCAGTTAGAATAAAAACATAAGAAAACTCCGTGGTTGTACTTTTTCATAAATTTAGTCTCTTAAGCCCGAAAGAGGATAAAATAATGTAGAAGAGAACTCTATTTACCATGATTAGTCAACGTATACCTTTTTCATAAACAGTCCATTTCAGTTCTGAAAAGGGGTAAACTTATATTAAAGGGACTATCGTTCATTTTCTTTAACGAGTTCAAATAGTCAAGTACTCGGTGATATTTTCATATTTAGAGAGTCTGAAAATGGCTTAAAAGAGAACTCCAGGGTTTCGCTTTTTTGTAATTTCCAAGAGCCTGAAAAAGTGAAGAAAGTATACTCCGCATCAAAATAATTCTTTTCACCAAAAAAACTTGTATTCTGCACAAAAACTCGAAAGATTAAACATACCTATTTCCAATAAGTAAAAACATCGAAAAATAACTTTTTAAAGTGAAAAGTAAATAAAAGAAAATATTTTCTTCATTTAAAAACTTATCAAAAGGAGTTTAACAAAGTCATTTTCACATTTTGTCTTGAGAGTTGCAAACTGAGAGCTTTTGACAAAAAAGTTCCGGAGTTGATAACGGGAGAACCGATCGCTCAAATCATGATTCGTTAGAACCAGGTAATCCACAACACTCTTCTCTTCATTTATATCCAATTAAATTCTATTTTTAGGGAGAAATTATGTTCAAAATTTTTCTCTCGAGGGTCCGCGGGTCATGCACGCATTACCTGTGGATACCGATAATTTTCTAAAAATAAAATTATCAGGCTACCACAATTTTTGTGTGGAGCCCATGTTGATGTCCACACTGTCTCCGCACAAAAACTGCGGAGGCACCGTGAACGGTTTAAAATTGATAAATTCTCTAAAAAATGGTTAAAGTTTCCCACTCAAAAAGCTTCTAACCTTCAAATGCGTCCATTTGCAGACTATTTCACCATTCTAGAGTGCAGAGAACATGAGCATGAAGATACAGACAATGAAGCCATGAATAATCCTCAAATAATGCAAGCTCTTAGAAATTGTGGTTTGTATAAGTTTTGGGTGATTTAAGGTTTGAGAGCGTAGGTGGAGCTGATGACATGGTTAGTGAATAAATGGGATGTTCAAAATCAGTACTGGATCATTGGCGACCATCGGCTTGAAATCGAGCTCGAAGATATTTATTTTCTCACTGGATTGTCTAAAAGAGAAGAAAGCATATTCTTATTTGGAGCTATACATGGTGGCCTACCCATTTTTAGTTACGAACAAGAGTTTTACAGTGATGCAACAAATCCAAAGGATAATCGGATTGACATAAATTCTATCTTGTGTCTTGATCTCAAAGTAATTGCATTCACGGTAACCAGGCTATGTGGAAGTGCGGCTCCACTCGTAGCCACTAAATCTCAAATGTAGACCGCGGTAGAGTATTTCATAGGCACCATTTTCAACTAGTGCCAAGGGGTATTTCCAACATGAAATGCCAACTAACCAGAGAAAAAAATGCAAATTTAAAAAACTTTGGGTATGGCGCCATCCTAATTTCTTTTGCTTTGGAGAGAATTCCACTTCTTTCCCCTCAGCTTATTCCAGTGGATCGTGGAGAGCCTAGAGAACCTCATATGGCACATTGGGTTTCATTAATGGCCCGCCATGGAGGCGGTGATAGTTCAGTGGTTCGGTTCACTCCAACGTACTTTATGTGGTTGTAGAATCAAGTCTTCACAATTGAAGACTTCCCTTATGCGAGTATAGATTTCAGAGATGATCCTACGATTTCCTTGCCTCCAAGGGCATAGTGGGATGAATCAGGTAAGTGAATCATTTTGATGTGTTTTAAATCTTTTTTTTAATCATCCAATACTGATAAAAAAAAATTAAATGCAGATGTTGGTCCATGTCGACCAGCTACACTCCGCCGCTTTGAAAGGCGGAAATAAGGGCCTATAGTTCCACCACAGGATTAGGCAGCATAGATCCTAACTAATATAAAACAAAACCTAGAGAGTTTAACCATAGATATTCCTGAGACAGGGACAAATGACATTCCTCTCCATCTTCATAGACATGTTACCGGTGTACCAGGACAGTTTAGGAGATTCCTGCGCAAGGTGGCGCGTACCATAGTCTACTACCATGATCATCATCAAAGATAGTGGATGATCACATGGATTGACATATTTTGTTTTTTTGTATCAATATCTTTCAGATCATAAGGTGTTTGAACCTATGATCACAGATGATTTAATATTTTTTGAAAACAAACCTATCTATGATATTACTACTTTCTATGACTATCTTGTTCAACATGTATCGAATGTTGTTTTAGTTTACTATTTTAACATTTCAAATTTCTATTTAGAACACAATTAGCTAATGCATCAGCCAATGTGTTTAAATTTCTTGAAATGTGTTGATATTTGATGTAATCAAACTGTCGTTCCAAGAGATGTACCTTAAAAAATAATCTCAATAACACTGGATTTTTAACTGTGTATACTATGTTTAAATGTAATACAATGAGTTCTGAATCTAACCTAATGATCAAAAATCGAATACAAATGGCATCAGATAATAATTTAATGACTGCGCTATATTCTGCAACATTATTCGTTGCTTAACCAAGGCTTACCCCATGCATAGAAACTAACTCATCGGTGGGTGAATAGATAACCCAAGTTACAGAAGAAATATTTCATGTACTACGACAGGCACCATCAGAAAAACCAATGTACGTTTGAAGGGATGTCGACATCTGCAATATCAAGAGTAATCAAGATAAGCAGTGATAGTAGAAAAAACAAACTTAAACTAGGCACACTTATCTAATCTAAGGCACACTAACTAGAAAAATAACTAATATACAAGTGAGATATTCACACGAGAATCAAGCATAATATCTCTTCAAATAAAGACCATTTTTGGGCTTATCTAAAGAGACCCTGTCATAATCAGTCAATTCATAGGCCCCTTTGGCAAGCACTCGCTTGACAATGTAAGGACCATGCCACATTGGTTCAAATTTTCCAGCACCTAGATTATCATTAGCTTGATCATATACTAAGACTAGGCCACCTTCGGAAAAAACACGAGGTGTAACACTTCGATCATACTAAGCTTTCACGTGTTTCTTATGAGCCTCGACAGCTAATGCAGTGGTGCACCGAGTTTCATCTAATTGTGCTAAGTACAAAAATCATTTTTACTCTTCAGAGGTAGTTGGTAGTAACTCTATGGCTAATTGGAGTGACGGTATTTTGCATTCAATGGGTAACACAACCTCTAAACCGTAAACCAGTTGAAAAGGAGTGAAACCTGTCATAGTTTTTGCTGAGGTTTGGTATGCCCATAGTGCCGAAAAAAGCATGGTATGCCAATTCGATTTGTGAGTTACGATAATCCATTTGATCATGGTGGTTAAAACTTTATTAACGAATTCAACCTGACCAATAGCCTACGGGTAATATGGAGTAGAGTTATCATGATGCAGGCCAAGTTGATCAGAAAGTTCGGTCATCATTGTATTTCGAAAATGAATCCCATGGTACGTGATAATAGCTTGGGGTACTCCGAAACGAGAAATCACATGATTGATTACAAATGTAGCTACAATTTTTCCATCTGTCACGAATGTAGGCATCGCCTCGGCCCATTTGGTAAAGTAATTGACAAGGAGAATAATATACCCAGGCCCCTCGGAAGAGTGAGGTTTACATGTAATGAAATCAATGCCCCATTTCGCAAAAGGACTGAAAACAATAATGGGGTGAATAGGAGCTGGTGGTGCACACATATTTCGATAAAATATTTGGCAGCTGTGGCATTTTCGAACCACAAGAATGCAATCTTTGAATAATGATGGCAAAAAATAGCTAGCGTGCAATATATTTTGGGCTATGGCGTACCCAGACATATGACCACCACATGCTCCAGAGTGGCATTCATTCAAAACCATTTCAGCCTCTTCGTGAGTTATACAATGTCGAAAAACAGAATCCACACCACGACGATAAAGTGTGTCTCCAACAATATTGTATTGCTGAGATTGATAACGAATTCTCCATCGATTTGAACATGAAAGATCAGGTCGAAAGGTTCTGGTTTGAAGATAAATGTTGATATCTCCATACCATGAACCTAATGTACCGATAAGAAACAGATATTAATTTGCAATGGGATGTTCAACCACAGTTTTCGTCTCAGTATTGGGAAAGTCACACATAATTTCTGCAAACACCAGTGATTTCTTTGATTTAGATTTCTCAAATTCCAAGTCAAACTCTTGTAGGATAACAATCCATTTAGATTATTTTCCCCTGAGTAATTGTTTTGTTAAAATATACATCATCAGGTTGCAACTAGATATCACAGTTGTCTTTCATAACAATATGTAATGACGAAATATTTGGATAGCTTGAACTGCTGCCAAGGTCAATTTCTCCACATGCGAATATTCAATTTCGGTCAGATTCAGATTCCGACTTAGATAGTAAATCACATGCTCATTTTGAAATTCATCCTCTTCAACTAGAACCATTCTGATGGTGGAATCAGAGGCTGCTAGGTATAAAAAGTAGTCCTGATTTTAATTGGGTGGATGCAATAACGGTGCATGGGTTAACGTGTGTTTTAGAGCATCAAAATATCGATCAACAATATCATACCAAATAAAAGGAACATTTTGTTTCAACAACTGAGTAAAACCTTTTGTTAACTCAGCACAGTTTGGGATAAATCTATGGAGAAAGTTTGATTTCCCTTGCAAAATTTGGAGATGGAAAAGCATGGAAGGAGGAGGTAAATTTATGATGGCCTCAACCTTCGAGGGATCAACACGAATGCCGACTTTCGAAACAATGAATCCCAGTAATCGTCTTGATTGCACACAAAAAACACACTTGTGTGGATTCAAATGAATCTTATAATGGCTACATCTCATAAAAATTGCTTGTAAATGAGTAGGATGATCTTCCCTATGTGATAAGTGAGCAGGTAAATCATCTAGATAAGGCTGCACAATATGTTTGATGTCATGAAGAAGTGTAAGACATTGCTCTTTGGAAAGTTGCACCAGCATTCTTTAATTCGAAAGGTAGTTTACAATAAACAAATGTTCCCCAAGGACAAATGAATGTTGTTTTTGGTTGATCAGCAAGGAGTATGTTTATTTGGTTATATCCGGAAAATCCATCCATAAATGAAAACATTTCATTTCTAGCACAATTATTAATGATTTGGTCGATATATGGGGTAGGATAATTGTCTTTTGGACAAGCTTTATTAATATCCCTATAATCGACACATACTCGTATAGTCTCTTGTTTCTTGGTAACAGGAACTATATTAGATACCCAATCCGTTAATGGTATTGGATAAATAAATCCTACTCGTAGTAGTTTTTCAACTTCAGCTTTAATAACAGAATATTTTCGTGGATGTATCAGACGTAATATTTTTCTAATAGGCTTGGCATCCGAGTATGTCTTTATTTCATGAACGAAAATCTTTGGATCAATTCCTAGCATCTCTTCCTAGGACCAAGAAAATATGTCACGGAATTCTTGAAATAGGGCTTTATATGTATTAATTTCATCAATCGTACAAGAAGCACCTATATGAATGTTTTGAACAACTCCAGGTTTAATGGATATGTCAATAGGAATAGTTGTAGAAATGCTTCCCAAATTAATCTCAGAATCTGAATTTGTAATTTATATTGGATTATGTGGTTCCTTGACATAATAAGTTGTAAAACTAGAAAAAAATTCATTCTCAAACCTATCAAGTTCAGGTAAAAATGAAGATCTATGATGTATATCATCCCATGGTAATCCATCCATAGACAAAAATTCTCGAATATTTTCATCAGTATGAAACACTTTTTGAAAATGATCGGAAATTGATGTCAAGGCTAAGCTTGATAGTGAAGAAGATTCTTCGGTGATTATTAGGTAAACATGACTCGGGGTAGAGTCAATGTTGACTAAGGTAAATAGTAGTGGTTTTTGGGCACATGTTATTGTACACCCATGGTTTTAGCCCATGGTATTACATGTAATAGAGCTTATAAAAGGCTGGGAAGACTTCATTGTAATGTAGGCCTGGAGGTGAGCGGTGAAGGCTCACTTGGCCAGATTGGCCAGGGTTTTGGCCACTGGCTAATGAAATTTCATTGGTTGGGTTTTTCCCTGGATTTGGGGTTTTCCCGGATAAACTTATGTGTTTATGTTTATGTGCTTTGTTGCTGGGTTTTTTATGTGTATTCCTCTCGATAAATATTTTATTATTTCTGCGGTAAAATTCTAACAATGATAACATTCATTGGATCAGAATTAGTTGAAAGTATGTTATAAAATGACTGTACTACTACATATGCCATCTCAAAAGGACTCAAAGGCATCTCACCATTGAAAGAATCCATTTCTGACTCTGAAGGCACTATCCAAGGGTCATTGAATGGAATAGTGCTTGATGAAATCATATTGATGTTGGAAATAGTTCGTGGTATGTTGGGTGGAGGCGTAGAGAAAGTTCCCATAAAAGCGGAGTCCTTTACTAAACCTACTCCAACATCTTCATAGGGAATAGTCGATTTTCCAACATGTCGGATACTATCTGTAGAAGCTGGGTCAGACGAATAACATGACAATTGATCATTTTCACAATCTTTCCTTTATGTGGAAACATTATTAATCAAAAGACAAATGAAATGACAACATTCATGGCATAAGTCCAACTTTGACCTAGAAGAAGGTTGTAATCTAGAGGGGCATCAACAACTTCCACATCTAGATTAACATTTTTTCCTTCTACTTCTATAGGTAGATGCTATAAAATTCCAAACAGATGGAATCCTCTTCCATCAAACGCTTTAAGGATTTTCATAGATTGGCTGAGTGTCGGAGAACCAAGAGTTTTCCAACAATTTAACAAAATTATGCACGTGGATGCCCCCTTATCAATTACAGTACGAAAAACTTGTCTATTTTTAACTAATACCGGAATATGAAAAGCCATCTGATGAGGGAGTCTCGGTGTAAAATTTTCTAAATTGAAAACCATGAGGTTAGAATCCTAAGGATCTATAGCTCCAACAGCTAGTAAAATTAATTTCCTTTGTGTTGGACATGATTGTAGGACTTCTAAGGCCGACATTGCTGAGGGGAAAATTTCCAAGTCTTCAACAATGTTCTAGTTCTGAGCAGCTCTTGAGTGTGGATTGAAAGATGATTTTTGAAGTACACCTTTAGCAGGTGGTTTAATTACTAGATCAGGATTAGGTTTCTCGATATGAAGTGGATCAGAAACCAAAGGATATGTAACTAGTGTTGAATTAGAATTTTCTACCTCTTTACCAGTTACAGTATTTTTACTTCCATAGTCTAGCGATCGCGTCGCAACCATAACTTCAGACATCATAAAAATATTTGTCGATGAATCTGAAGAATATAATATCATTTTTCTATCTTGAGTAGGAAAAGGATCCTTCAAGACAGCAGGTGTGGGTGAACCTTTGATGAATTTAGAGACCTCAGACTGATGCGGGCACTCTTTCTTAAAGTGATCCTCGTCACAGGTAAGACAAGGATAACAAGATTTTCGTTTATCATCAGATGGTTTAGTTTTTTCGGTTTTCTCTTTCAGAGATGAAGTCTGTTTGCTTTTATTCTTGCCTTTCTCCTTATTACCAGTTTTAGTTTTAGCCGTAGATGAATCTACAACGTGAATGTCGGCATAAGTTTCAGGGGAAGAATCTCCTTTCAGTGAATCTGGTAAAGTTATGGTAGGAGAAGTAGTTTTTGAAGACTTATTTTTATTTATATTTATGTTAACTAAACCAATTACACCTTCTGCGGCATGAGACCCTGAAGGAGTTGCAGTTATTTGACCAGGACATGGTATGTCAGGAATATTTCCGTATAATGTACTGGACTGTGTATATACTAGGTATAAGTACAGAGCTTGAGAAATGACCTGTTCTTCAGTAACAAATCCTCCCTTAGCCACATATTCAATGATCTTTGGAAGTAATGATTTGATGAACCATTCTACCAAGATCTAATCCAGAATAAATACTTTCACTAAACATCTTCTACGTCTCTATTCATGTATGTGATCGGATATGTACGTAGACGTAGATTGTTTTAATGAAGTTAATAATTCCGTGACATTGTCGTATCTGACTGGTTACTAAAAATGTGTTAATAAAGTTGTTGCTAAAGCATTGAAATTGTTGAATGAGCCACGTGGTAGTTCAATATACCATTTTGCAGCTAAACCTATGAGTGTTCTCTAAAACAGTCGTAATCGAATAGAATCATCAATCAAAGAGTTGGATGTGCACCAGAGGTGGTAAGTCATGACATGGTTTGAGGGGTCCTCTCTTGATTTTCCTTCAAATTTAGGAATATCATTGGGAAAATTATTTTGAATTGGTGGCCAATACGGAATATAATAGATTGGATCATTCATTAGGCCCAAAAAATCAGGTAAATCCAAAGTTACAATGAATGGAAAATGACGATTAGGGTCCTGCTGAGAAAATTGATAACCTTGTGGAACTATACCAGTACTAGGAAGAGGATATCCAGGATGTCCTGGAATAGCCTATGCATTTGGGATTATAATACCTCCCGGATAACCAGGATTAGCCAGACCATATTGAGGTTGAGCTGGTACCTGATACGTGTAACCAGGGTATGGTTCATGTTGGTGTTGGCTCCTTGTGATTTGCAATATTGGAAAGAACAAACACTACATGGGTCACATCATGAACACTTTTGAATCCTAGGACCTAGCCTTCTTGGATGCAGAGAGGGATCTCTCTATATAAGTTTTTTCGAATGATATATCTTTATGCTTTTTTTTTTATGATATTAGGCTAGTTATGAAGTTCTAAGGACTTGTTTGTTTTGTTTGATTTAATTGATAGGATGATAGATCTGTGGTGTAACTAATTGAAGGGATGATTCATCTGAATAGATAGACTATGAGAAAACATTAATCCATTGGGCTATGGATTCATAAAATGAATTAATTGTTCATCAACTCTGCAAGGGTTTTCATAGGGCAAGCTAACTATATCAAGTGGATCTCTTAGATTAGTTGTGATATGAAACAATAATAAATTGTGAAGGCAGCAAAGCTATAGTCAGTTAAGAATCTTCTAGCTCTACTTAAACAAGAAAAGCCTTTTAGGTAACTGTTTGAGAAAAACCAAAGGACAAGGCATACCATAGTTTTCTTTGGCCAGAAATTAGTAAGCAAACCTTTAAGACAACAATCCAGCAATTCCAAGACTACTTTTAGACAAAAGAAAACATTTAAGATAACAATGAGAGCAACTAAAGAGAAAGCTAAACCTATATTCTTTAACTCAACACTCAAAATATCTTCAAAGCAAAATTTTGAGGTGGACCAGAGGACAGGGCATACCATAGACTTCCCTGGTTTAGACTCTACTAAGTGTACTTCAAAGAAAGGCCTTGAAAACAATATTTCAAGCTACACCAAAGGACAGGGCTTACCATACACTTGTTTGGCTTGACTCTATTAAATCATTTCTAAGACAACAAGCTAGATGGAACTGGATAGCAATTAATAATTCTCCAATCAGACTTTGCAGAAGAAAACATTAAGATAAAGAATGTAGACAGGTGCCAAGACATCATATCCTACTCTAAAACTTCTATTCTTTTATCAGAGAAATATGGACATAACGGAAAAAAATAAGAAAAAAAATGACAAATGAGGAAAACTTCACCATTAACATAGCTCAAGAATCTTATGAGCATGCTTGTATTACTGATGATAAAAACAGTTACATTACTCCAAGTACAATAGCTCTCTACAACTCAGAGCTTTCTCAAATCCAGCCTGGCAATCCTCAACTAGCTTAACAACAAAAATCAATCAAATAACCACCAACTAACCAACACTAAAAATTAAGCTCATATGCAGTATTTATCTGCAAAATGAGGAGGTGGTACTAAGCTAGGGTTTAAATGTCATTGATTATAGAGTTAATGAGTTTTTGACCTTTGAGATCATGCAAGGTCCAAGGAAAAAATATCTGAAGGTGTTTATCTGAAATAATAACTCCTAACTTAACTTCTAAGTTAATTTCTGTGAAATTTTTTACTTTAAGGCTTTTTCAATAACTTTGCAATAACTGCCGGTAGATGAAAAATATCTCTGACTGTGTGTAATAACTTTTTTGATGTTTTATTGAAAGAAAACAGGTTGTAGGTGGAAAAATATCCTTTGAAGAAGTAACTGTTGTAGGTTTAGTCATTTGAATTTGTTCATGTGCTAATCTGCCTCTGTTTATCATTAAAACTCTGATTTAGGCCTTTAAACTTTGATTTATCCTTTATCTGTCTGCTTCATTATCTTTTTCTTTATACTGCCTTTATTCTTGCTTTATGACTTAATCCTTTTGATTAACCTTTGATCCTTTGCTTGATGGTTAATCCTTTGATTTTATCCTTTGATCAGTGATTAGCCTCTTTAACCTTTAATCTTTTCCACAGCCTTTTGACTGTCTTTCTTTCTCACCGTGCCTTTGTTTTTTTTTGTGTTTTCTACTCAGGGATGCATTATTCTGTGGTGGGAGGGTTAAATAACCATTGATAATAATGTTTTATTGATGATTAAACTTGATATAGGGCCTTTGGTCCCTTTAGAAATCAAATGAGGCTCTAGATCGTCACCCAGATCTTCATTAAAACGTTTTTCAGACCCTTGGAATACATTCTCATATTTATGCCATGAAACCTGCACATAAAACAAATAGTCAGCTTGAAAACCTGTGTGGGGAGGGGTTTTTTGGCTTTCGTAGGGCAGATAATGGTGTTTTGGGCTTGGTTCCATAGGTAAAACCTACATGAAGTTTGAACGGAGGAAGGTGGTATGAATTTTGGCGCGAATGGAGGAAAACAGTTTTCAGAAAATAGGGAAGAAATTTTTGCATGGTTGAGGAGGTGGTAATGATATTTGGGGCAAGTGTGCGATACCATTCAACGAATTCCGTGTGGCGGGTGAATACATCCCAGTTCACATGGTCGGAGATTGTTTAACCCGGGCACAATTAGATTTGTGATATTTGATGGGAGTCGTCGGATCAGGGGAAGGAAGATCAACGGTCGTCGGGTGTTCAGAGGAGGTGAGCGAGTGTAGCGGTGGGGTACGAGCACAGAATGATGTGGCAGGATATTTTTCATGTAACGGATAGGGTTTTAAATGTATGCAAGGTTTTATTATATGGTGGCAGAGTGTATAAAGCGAGCTTGATGCATAAAACAAAAGCGAAAGCAATTTTTGTTTTTAGAGGAAAGGGGTGGGGTCATATGAGTGCGAGGGATAAAAATAAAAGGGGCTCGGGTAATAACATAAAGTCAGGTTTATACATTAAAAATAGAGTCCTTTAATATAAAAACAAAAAGGACCCGAAATTTTTAATTTTGAACTTAAAACAATGTAAAAAGTAGTTTTACATTGTTTTGATGAAATAAAGGAAAAGGATGAAGGAAAGGGGTTTGATGAAGGGTTTTGAAAGGGGAAATGGGGTTTTTAGAGGAGGAAATGAGTGGAGGAGAGTTTGGGTAGGGAGGAGGAGTGTAAATGAAAGGAATGAGCCCAAAGTGCGTTCTTTTTAGAGCAGGAAGGTAATTCTTTGAAAGGGCAGGGATGAAATATAGTGAAATAGGTTTATTTAAGTTAATGAAGGCAGCGATATTTCTATATATAGATGATAGGAAAATAATGTTATCTTTAGCTTCTTGTGGAAAATCAATAGTCATCTAGTGAACTCTATAGAATATAGGAGGATAACAGTGGCTCCAGCTGGGGAGGGTAGCTCCTTTAGGAGGTGTCAAGAACCTCAAAGATCAAATCTCTGGAATAAGTAGACCAATGCCTTGTTTTTCACCTTGACATACTCCTTTTATTCAATTTTCTGATTTTCTGTTTTTTTCTTTGAAGCAGTGATTTCCAAAAATATGAAAAAACATGATTTTTTCAACTCAACTTCTACCTACCCATCATACTTTCCTAACATTTTTTCTATATTGGTTGCATTTAGATTAGGCAACCCTTGACATCATTTTTCTTTTTAAAACGAGAAACTATCAACTTCTACACTTATCACTTCCAAGAGTTTAGATTAGGCTGATGAAATCTTTATTCTCTACCGACTCTACTTATCTTTCAAGTTTAAACTATTTGAGAGATTTTCATTCTCTATTCTATTTAACATGAAATTGAAAATATGATAAAATCAAGATTAAGCAATCTGATTTGTCATAGGTTGTGGCATTTTGTACAAGATGCACACATAATTTATTTTGTAAAAAGTAAAACAAAAACTTTTAGGGCTGTAATTTGGAATTTGTTATGCATTCCTCTCTTTCTTTTTTGGCTTAGATTTTGAACATTGGAACCAATATCTTTTCCTAATCTAATCTACTGATAAGCCAAGTTTAAACATTTTGGAAAATCTTCATTCATTAACCTATCAACATAAATTTAAAACTTGTTCAATCATGATTAGGCTGTATGACTAAACAAAACTTCCTTTCCCAAAGGAGTGGCATTTGGACTTGCACACTTTCATAAATATTATTTTTTGGTATGGGGCTTTACCTTTTTCTTTTTATATGCCCTCTTTTCTTCTTTTTCTTTGTTTTTTGTGTCTATGTTTCTGATCTTTTTCTTCAAAAAATGTTATATACAATGGATAAAGCTTTAAACTAAGAATTTTTTAACCAAAATAATGCTTGAGAATCCTGCCATTGACAAGACCTGCAAATAATTTTGTTCCATCCATTTCTTGAAGGAAGAATGCATTGTCACCTCTTGCAGAATGGTTGATGTATGGGCCTTTCCATATATTTTAAAACTTTCCATACTTGCCCTTGTATTCTCTACTTGAGTCTCATTTCAGCGCTTTGTCGACAATGTTGAAATCATTTGCCTCGGTTATCTTATCAAACGTTATGAAACAAACTCCAAAAATAGAAGAAAAGAGAGATAAATTCCTTATAAATAGCCACTTTGAGGGGGAAACCTCTAGTACATTACATAAATGAACAATTCTTGGATGATACAAATGAATAAACCTCCTCTCTATATATAGGAGTCCATGGGGACACAATATAATCCTAGTGGGGCCGTAATGTAATCCCAGCCGACCTAACAATAATAATTTAAGGGCACAATAATAACAATATGGGGGTTACAGGGGTACAAAAATAACAATAAGGGGGTTACAATAACAAAAATAAGGGACTATACTAGTAATATAAGGACCTAACATGCTCCTCTCCTTCAAAAAAATGTTTTCCTCAACGCTTGAGTAGCTTCGAGTGCTTCCGTATAAAATTCTCATCCTCCTAGTAGAATCTTTAGTGGGTAAGTTCTTCCATTTTATGAGATACTCTGAAATTGATCGATTTCATAGATGTCGAGTTCTTATTTCCATGACTGCTTCAGGTTCCAATATGGTTTTTCCTTCCTCATCAAGTTCTGGAAATATTGTTTGAACTGGAATTTTGTCCCCTATAACCTTTTTTAAGCATGAAACATGGAAAACTGGATGCACTTGCGAAGAAGCAGAAAGCTCCAATTTGTATGCCATAGTACCAACCTTTGCAACACCTTGTAAGGACCATAGTACTTTGTCGATAATTTATTATCCTTATTAGCTTGCTTGAGGGACATTTGTTTGTATGGTTGTAGACGTAAAAATACCCAGTCTCCCATGTCAAAACTTCTCTCGCTGCGATGTTGATCTACCTATTGTTTCATTTGATTTTGTGCCAAATTTAGGTTATCCTTTAAGAGTTGGAGAACTTCTTGTTGATGTTCGATGTTATCCTCCACTGCTTGAACCCTAGAATTTTCCCTTAAAGAAGATGTGACAGACGGTGGATGATATCCATAAAGTGCCATAAATGGGGTCATTTTTGTTGCAGTATGGAAGGAAGTGTTATACCACCATTCAGCGAGAGGTAGCCACTTGACCCATTTTTCTTGCTTATCAAATACAAAAAAACGAATATATCTTTCCAAACATTTATTCACTATCTCTATTTGACCATCATATTGAGGACGATAAGATGAGCTATGAGCTAGTTGAGTACCCAAACAAGAAAATAATTCCGTCCAAAAATTTCCTGTAAAAATGGGATCTCTGTCACTTACAATAATCTTCGAGGTTCCATGTATCTTTTGAATTGTTTCCATAAATGCAGTAGCAACTGTACTTGCTTTAAATGGATGAGATAATGCACAAAAGTGTGCATACTTGGTAAGTCTATCAACTACCACCATGATGACACTCCTTCCTTCAGAATCCATTGAAATCTCCTCCCAATGTTGAATTGGAATGGAATAAGGTTGTAGAATACCCTAGGTCTTAATTGTCTCAACTTTATTTTGCTGGCAAACCAAACATTCCGCCACAAAATTTTGAATATCATATTTAAGGACATTCCAAAAATATTCTTTCCTCACCCTCTGGTAAGTTTTTAAAAATCCCGAGTGTCCTCCTAAAGGAGAAGTGTGCAATTCCAAAAGGATATTTTGCTTTAGTTGGGAATTCTTGCAAATATATAAGCAATCTTTGTACCATAAGGAATCATTTTTCCAACTAAATGTATCAGATGTACTAGGATCTTGCTGCAATTTTTGAATGAGTGTCCAAATTTCTTCGTCCTTCTTCCATTCATCCCTTGCTTCGGTTATCCAATCTGGTTGGATAGTAGAAATGGCACAAAGCAATGTTTCCACCTCTTCATCCTTTCTTGAGAGTGCATCTACAACAACATTTAGCTTCCCTTTTTTGTAGATGATTTCAAAGTCATAACCCAACATCTTTGTGACCCATTTTTTCTGCTCTTCCGAAGACAGTCTTTGTTCCAAAAGTGTTTAAGACTATCATGATTAGATTTTACCTTGAAGTGTCTTCCCATTAGGTAAGGTCTCCATTTCTTTAGTGCATGTAGTATTACCAACATTTCCTTCTCATAAATAGCCTTTTGTAAATACTTTTCTTTGATTGAATGAATTTCAAATGCAATGGGTCTTCCTTCTTGCATTAAAACAACACCAATTCCATTTCCTAAGGCATCACATTCCACAATAAAGGTTTTTGTGAAGTTTGGAGTAACTAAGACTGGTGCTAGGCACATTTCCTCTTTAAGATGTTCAAAGGCCTTAGTTGCTTCATGAGTCCATGAAAATGAATCTTTCTTCAATAATGTTGTTAGAGGTGTTGCTATTCTCCCATAATTCTTAACAAGCTTGCGATAATACCATGTTAACCTAAGAAATCCACGCAAGTGCTTTATGGTTGTGGGGGATTTCCATTAATTAATGGATTTAATTTTATTAGGGTCTACCTTAACACCCTCGTGAGATACAATATGACCCAGATGTTCCTCTTGTTGTACTCTAAAGTAACATTTGGATGTTTTTTCATATAATTGTTTCTCCTCTAATAGTTTGAGCACCTGGTCAACATGTTGAACATGATCCTTCCGGGACCTGTTGTAGATTAGTATATCATCGAAAAATACTAGCACAAATTTTCTAAGGAAGGGTTTGAAAATGGAATTCATCAACCCTTGAAATGTAGAAGGTGCATTGGTAAGGCCAAAAGGCATGACCAAAAATTCATAATGACCCTCATGAGTTCAAAATGTTGTTTTTGGAATATCTTCAGTCTTCATTCTAATTTGATGATATCTTGAACGAAGATCCAACTTGGTTAAATAAATTTCTCCATCTAATTCATCCAGTAATTCATCAATCACAGGAATGGGAAATTTGTCTTTAATGGTGAGCTTATTGAGCTCCCTATAATCCGGACACATTCGCCATGATCCATCCTTCTTGTGTACCAATACTACAGGAGCAGAGAAAGAACTTTTACTAGGTTGAATTATACCCGCCTCTAACATTTCTGCAATCATACGTTCAATTTCGCTCTTTTGGAAGTAAGGATATCTATAAGGCCTGATGTGTGGAGGAACACTTCCTGGAATCAAATGAATAGCATGATCATGATCACGAATAGGTGGGAGTCCTTTGGGAGTTTCAAACACCTTGGAATGATTGTCCAAGACTTGTTGGAGATCTGCAGAAATAGATGATTTCGATGTTGGAACTTCTAGTGAGCATAATTGTGCAATTACGCCTCGCTGTTCTTTCTTTAGAAGCTTTGTCATGACATTAGAGCTTATTATCCTTCCTGGCTTCCCCGCAATACCCCGTAATTCGACTTCCTTTCCTTCTGAAAAAAATTTCAAGAAAAGTTCTTGAAAATTAAAAGTTACCGTCCCCAAAGATTGTAACCATTGTACTCCTAGTACAACATCAGCACCTCCCATAGGAATGGAAAGCATTGGACTATTCAATACATATTCCCCCATGGTTAGCTTGATATTATGGCATTTTCGAGAGAAATTTATAGTTCCTCCATTTGCAACCATCACTTGACATTCTGGTGCTAGGTATAGGAAACAATTCAATTCCTTGGCTACCTTACAATGAATAAAACTATGGGTACTACCCGAATCAATCAACACTATTACCTTTTTCTTCTTGATATGTCCTTCTATCTTGAGAGTTTGAGGAGTGGTAATTCCTGCCAATGCATTACATGATATGGTCAGACTCATTTCTTCTTCTTCTAGGGTTTCTTCCTAGTGTATATCCTCTTCTTTTGAAGTTTCTTGTTCATTTTCTTCCTCCTCTTCACAATCTATGTAAAATAATTTCCTCTCAGCACACTTATGACCTATAGTGTATTTGCTATCACAACTGTAGAAAAGCCCTTTTGCTCTTTTTTCTTCCAATTTTTGTGGTGTCAACCTTGTAGGTTGTGGAAGTATACGAGTAGCAATACTTCCATATTTATAGATGTGAGTGGTAGGCTTCCTTGTCGCATAATTTTACATTCAATTTTTCTTGCCAACCTGAATGCCTTCTCTAATGAATCCGGTTCCCAAACAAGAACTTCATGTTGGATGCTATCCTTTAAATTCCCTATGAAGACATCAATCCTATGTTCCTCTGGAATATCAGTTACCATTATATTCAATTTTTGGAACTCCTCAATATGCTCTGCCACTGAACCCTTTTGTTTGAGATTTATCAATTGGCTAAAGAAGGTGTTGCTCTTTGTATCCTCATAATGGGTTGTCATTTCCTCCATAAAAATTGACCAAGTGACAATTTTTTTACAGGAGCAAAGCCATCGATACCATACAAATATATTGTGTTCTAAATGTAAAGTTGCAATGCATACCTTTTGTGTGTTTTGCACATTATTGAGGTCAAAATATTTCTCCATCTGTAGTATCCATGTTACGGGATACTTGCCATCAAACTTCCTCATATCCATCTTTGGAATATGATGGTTCTTTAATCCAACATTAGATTTTATGAAATCACGATTAACACTTATTTTTTTCTCATCATGAGTTTCCTCTACTATATTTTTTCCATTAGGAATCATTTCTTGTATCAACTGTGACAAACCTTCCTTCAAACCTTCCATGTCTTTCTTCAAACCTTCCATTTTTTCTTCCATACCATCCATTTTTTCTTCCATACCATTATTCAAACCATCCATCGTAGCTTCCATGCATTTCTTCAAACCATCCATCTTAGCTTCCACGATTTTCTTCAAAGCATGCATTTCGTTTTTTGTTGCTCTTTGCGAGAGCGAAATTTGGTGCAGTTGCTCTTGTAATTTTGATAGATCATGTTGCAATTCTTCATCTTCATGAGTCATAGTAGAGTACTCTAAGGGCTTAATGGGTGTTGAATTATTTTTAGGAGGAATTTTAGAACAAAATATTGATATCTATGCTCAATAGGCCTTTGGAATCACTTAAAACTGATTTTTCAAACAAGACTTATGCAATTTGAAAAAAAATACACACCTTTTTCTTGATTTTGAGGAGCTCGATATTGAAACTGAACTATCTCTGTAATTTAAGACCTTCAATATCTGAAATTTGGTCTTGAAGTAGCCTTGTAAATATTCATTCGAATGCCACAGGTCTGACCTGATTTGGATTCTTGAAGACAAAGTTATGCCCAATCTCCTACGATGACCTAATTATGGAAAAGTTCAGTAGAGAGAACTTGTATGACTTGCCACATGTCACCATTTCCTCCTTTGGCTCTAAAGTTGATATAATGAAAACTAAATTCCGTGTACTTGCATCCAATTTTTACAGAATCCCAATCTGATTCTCAGAGAGAGAGTTATGATGTTTTTCCCATGGTCACCTCTCCGAGAAGAAATTCAGGAGCCTGAAACAATCCTAACTTCCACAGATCATATCTCCCAAAATATTGTGAATCAAGATCTAAAATTTTTACAGGCGGTTCCTCAGGCCTTCAGATTTTCTCTGTGAAATTTCATCTTCTGAACCCTTTTATAAAAAAATTTATAGTGAAAATTTCCTGATGACTTGTTTAGGTTAAATTCACAAGCCTACAAAAAGCCCTAACTTCCACAGATCATATCTCCGAAAATGTTGTGAAACAAGCTCTGAAATTTTGTGAAACTGTTCCTCGGGATTTTGGCTTCGCACTCTAAAAATTTCAGCTTTTGAACCTTCATAAAAAAAATTATAGATAAAATTTCACGATGACCTGTTTGGAGAAGAAAAACCCTAGAATCCAAAGCTCTGATACCCAATGTTATGAAAACAGCTCCAAAAATAGAAGAAAAGAGAGATCAACACCTTAGAAATAGCCACTTCGAGGGGGAAACCTCTAGTACATTACATAAATGAACAATTATTGGTTGATAAAAATGACAAAACCTCCTCTCTATATATAGGAGTCCATGGGGCCACAATATAATCCTAGTGGGGCCACAATGTAATCCTAGCCGACCTAACAATAATAATTTAAGGGCACAATAATAACAATATGGGGGTTACAAGGGTACAACAATAACAATAAGGGGGTTACACTAACAAGAATAAGGGACTATACTAGTAATATAAGGACTTAACAAACAACTGCTTGATGTTTTCTTGGACTTCTTGTGTTCTGTTATATACTTCTTTAGTTTGTTACAACTGTACAGTCTAGTTTATTCTTCTCAGCATGTCATTTTCTTCAGACTGTACTTCTTGGATCAGTTTCATGACTGGCACCCCTAAACTTGTTGGAAAAATTGCATCTACTCCATACACTAGCTGATAGGGACACATTCCAATGGATTTTTTTACTTGTTAATCTATCTTCCCATAGTGCATGTACTAATTTGTTGTGCCATGAATTTTTATTTTCTTCCAGCAAATTTTTAATGATGTTCACCAAAATTTTGTTTGAGGATTCTACCAACCCATTACCTTGAGAGTAATAAGCTTTATAATGACCCAATGCAATCTGATATTTGTGGCAAAAGTCCACCATTTTCTTGGATATCAAGGTATCAAAATTGTCAGTGATAATCTTTCTAGGATAACCAAATCTAGAAAAAATATGGTTTTCAAGGAATTTAATGATTACTAAGTTTATGGCAGTTCTAGAAGGGATGGGCTTTATCCATTTTGTAATGTAGTCAGTTGCAATGAGGATCCATTTGTGTTGGGAAGAGGACGCAGGATGGATTTACCCAATGAAGTATAGGCCCCACTGTTGAAAAGGAGCTTCAACAGAGATAGGATGCAAAGGTAAGGGTAGCAATTTTCTTTTACCTTCGAAGGTTTGGCACGTATGGCAAGAAATTACCATTTTTTGGATGTCTTGAAAGAGGGTGGGCCAATAGTAACCAGCTCTAAGATTTTGTTGACAGTAGTTTTCCAATAGAGGTGGCCTCCACATTCTTCTTCATGAAACTCATACTTGATCTTATCTGCATCATTCTAAGGCAAACATTTAAGATACCACTAGAATTTTTCCAATATAACATTTTATCTAAAATGCAGTAATTTACAACTTTCAACTTTAAGAATCTAGCCTTTGTCTTAGAAAAACTAGGAGGAACATTAAGATTAAGAATAACATATTAAATATCAGCATACCAAGATGAATTCATAAATGATTCTTCAATAAGTGAAGTTGCCAACTACTCCTATTCATCTAATGCATCAATCATATTTATGTCTAGTGCTTGAAAGTTTGTTTTAGCCATAATTTTAGCCAACCCTTGTCCTTTGATCAGTTTAGTGGGCTTGATTTCTATATCATATTCTAATATAACAACAATCCACTTACCCTTTTTTCCATCACGATATTGTGTTAAAATGTCTTTTACCACTGAATGAGGAACAAATACAATGACATGGGAGTGTAAAATGTAAACTCTAAAATATTTCAATGCCTTAATTAAGGAAAAAAAAATTTTCCCATTATGTTGTATTTTAGAGGTGCATCTCTTAATGCCTTGTTGAAGAATGCAATGGGCTGCTCTTGTCCTTTTATGTTTTTTTCTGTAGTAGGACATCAACAACTCATACTCATAAATAGGTTATTCCTCTCATATGTAAAACAACTGTATGTTCTGATGCAAAGGAGAAGATGATGAAATCTTTGGTAAAATCAAGGCTAATTAGAACTGGGGTTTGGGTGAGTGCTTGTTTCACCAGTTCAAAGGATTTTTTCTCTTCTATGGTCCACTTGACTTCTATTTCTCTTTTCAGCATATTTTTAATGTTTCTTAGGAGTTCAGCAAGGTTTGGTATGAACCTTCTTAAGAAATTTATCTTTCCAATGAAAGATTGTCGTTATTTGATATTTCTAGGATGATTGATTTGAAATATTCCTTCAATCATTTTGGGGTCTATCTTGATCCCTTCTTCAAATATGATATGGCCTAAAATTTTTCCTTCTTGGAGACCAAATTTTTTTTTATTGTGATTTAAAGACAAACCATACTTTCTAAATTTTTCATAGACTTTTCTTAAGTGAGGTAGGTGTTCTTCATCTTCTTTAGAATAGACTCTGATTTCATAAAGTTAAATTACAATGACGTAACCTGTTTCTTCTGAGAAAGAAATATCCATGGCTCTTTGAAAGGTGGCACCCAAAAGGAATTTTCACATACATGAAAGTGCCCCAAGATGTAGTGAAAGTTTTCTTGTGTTGATCATCTAGGTGTACCAGCACCTGATTGTATTCTGAAAATCCATCTAGAAAATAAATTATTTTAAAACCTACTACTCTTTGTAAGATGTGATCCATTTTTGGTAAAGGGTAGTTGTCCTTTGAGGCTTTGTTTAAATTTCTGAAGTCTATGCATAACCTAATTTCTCTTGTTTTCTTCCTTACTGATACAAGATTTGAAACCCATTTTGAGTATCTCAGAGGGACTATTATTCCAACATCATACATTTTCTTAATTTCTTTCTCAACCAAGGGTAGTTGTACAGGGTTTATTCTGCGCAGTTTTTGTTTAAAGGGATTCTGGTTTTCTTTGAGGTGTATCTTATGCTAAATTTTCTCTGTATCATAGGACTTTAGATCTTCATAACTCCAAGAAAAAACATCAGAAAATTCTCTAGAAAACTCAAGATTTTTTTTTTTAATATGAGCTGGAAGTGTTTTAGATAGTTTGATCATTTTGGGTTTTTGTTCACTGCCTATATTGCACTCTTCTATTTCAGTTTCAGTGGGTTCCATCTTTGGATTTTTAGCAACATCATTAAAGTCAAAAAACTCCTCTAGAGGCACCAATCCATTTGGAAAATTATCAGTATTAGACTGTAGCACTTCAAAGTCTTCCTTTTCTATATTAGTGAACAACTCTATTTTATGTGTATGTTCTTTTATTAACATATTTATATCAGCAGCATCAGGAGGTTCTTCTTAGTAATATTGTTCCTCAATAGAGCAGTATTATTCATACTCTGAGTATGAATTTGGAATTTCAAACTCATTTCTGGCATGTAGGAAATCCTCTATCTGTTTATCTCCTTCAAAAAATTGCCAGTATTTTATGTTATCAGGAACTGCTGGTCTGTATTTGACTTGGACTGTGTATTGTTTGCTTTGATAAGGTTTCTGACATGTGCTGGGAGAAAATGCTAATCCATTGGAAATAATGTTTTGGTTTCTAGGGACAAAGGTAAGCTCATATTCTGTGAATGTTTTCAAGAGGTCAATAGCATCATCTCTATAGGCTTTTAGTCTGGGATGCTTGGCAGTGTATTCTCCATTTATTTTCCTAATGACTAACTTCGAATCTCCATGGACAATTATCCTCTTGGCTCCTAATTTCTTCAGTAATTGTAGTCCTAAGAGGAGTGCCTCATATTCAGATATGTTATTTGTGCATTGAAATTTTAGCTTGTATGAGTGGCCTTCTACATGATTTTTTTCTGTGTTATGCACCCATATTTCTTCTCCTGAACTAGTCTTGCTAAAAGAGCCATCAAAACTCATACTCCAAAGAGGTTCAACTTTAGATTTTTCATTAATTTGATCATGGTACCCTTTATGATGTTTATAGTGGCTGCCACTATGTTGTTTACCATGTTGTTCTTTAGGGTGTGCACTATGTTTTTTCATTGTTTTGTCTATCATGGTTTCCACTCTGTTGAATGTTTTTTATTTGTTCTTCATGGTCAACCCTATGTTTATGGTTTCTTTTTTGCCTATAATATCCATTATGTTTGTTGTAATATTCTGTGTTAGAAAACTGTTATAATTGTTACTCCTCCTTTTCCTTTTTTTCTACTGATGTTTTCTCATTATCTATCACTTGTTCATTAAGATTTTCATCATTGTAAAGAATGAATGAATCAAGGTCCTTGTGAATAGAATAAAGAGGGGAGTTATCTAGTTTCTCTTGACTATTGACCGTTTATTTCATGTGTGTTTCCCTATATAGTCTTCTTTTTTGACTAAAGACAGGGATGGTAGCATAAGTCATGTCCATTTGTATGGTACCTTGGAGTTTAGCACCCCATGACCTTGAGAGGAGCATGCCATATTTTGGAGAAATACTACAATATCCATTACTAGACTCTTGGCTGGTATTTGTGCTAAGTTGACACATAAATCTTTGATTAGTCCTAGACATTCAACTCTACTGGAATCAAAAGAGAATAAATTTTTGTATGGTCTAGTTATCTCAAGGCCTAGTCTTTCCATCACTACTTTTGGCATAACGTTGTGTGAAGCACCAGATTCTAACATGGTATTGTGAAATTTTTTATCATGGATGTTTAAACTGACATAAAATGGAGGGACTCCTCCTTCTTGAAATTTCTCTTCTACTTCTGGTCCAAACAGAAGTTCAGGTTTGTCATCATTTAAATTAACAGAACCAACATTCTCTCCTATGTTTAAAGCTCTCAAAATTTGGGATTTATACACATATTGAGTGACTAATTTAGTAAGAGGAATAGGGATTTTAATTTTGGAAATTGCATTCTCTATACTGAAAGGTGTCTGAGTTTTTGAAATGTTTAAATCAGCCTTTTCAGTCACTATTTTCACAACAATTTAAGCTTGCTAGTTTTTATTAGGAACAATAGTTAAAAAAAAATTATTAGGAGCACTAGCTGAGTTGCTAGTGCTACTTTGGTCACCACTTTGTTTGCCACTAGGTTGGCTATTTTTATTTATTTTTTTATCAAAACTTTCAGCCACTATGTTAATGTTTTCTGTTGTCATTTTAGAAAGGTTTTCAGGTGTTTTTCTAGCAGAAATTTCAAAGGTTTTTTTTTGGGAGTGTCTTGGTTTTTCTTGTTTCTAAGGTCATATTGTCTGGGTACTTCCATGATGGAATTTGCAAAGCCTTTTTTATAGTCTTTAGATTCTAGGCTTTCTTCTTCATATGGTGAAATTATGCATTGTTCTTCTTCTTCGAGAAAAACAATATCCTCATTGTTTACTCCCATTAAATTTATGTGATTTCCCTTTGTTTCTTCAATCATCTGTCATCTTCATTGGCATATTTTTCTTGGAAAGGAGGCCTGATTTGTTGATCAGGACCTCTTTGTCTAATTTGAGGAGGGTTTCTTCTAAAATTTTGGTTTTGGTTTTGATTTTGATTTCTGTTTTGAGGAGCTATTTGATTTTCTCTAGGATAAGCTCTCTCATTCATGTTTATTCTCTCCATCATCCTCTCCATTTTCCTAACTAGGCTATCAATTTTAGCATTAGATGTGGAGGGTCCAAATTCTTCTTTGTATGTAACCTTTTTCTCTACTATTAATCTAGCCATTTTATCAATTACGTTGGCTTCTACACTTACTGCTGCACTTTGCATATCTTCTATGGTGAGAGGATCTCTTTCTCTTAATTGATAAGACATGCCTAGATCAAATTCATCTAGAAATTTTACTAGGGCTAGGCCTTGTGGGGGTTTCATGTGGGGAGGGAGTGCATTATATACACTATTGAACCTAGTGCAGTAGTCTTGGACACTTTCCCCAATATTTCTTTTAAGGTCATTATATTCTGATAGGATTTGAAGAGGGTTTTTCTTGACTTCCCATTTGTTTAAGAATAGCTGATGAAAATCAGGGAGGTCATTTATACTGTTAGGGGTTTAGCCTTTAAACCATTTTCTTGCTTCTCCCCCTAAGCTTTGAGAAAACATTCTAAGTTTAACAGTGTCATCATCTATTTCTTGTCTGTCAAAGTAGTCATTCATTCTATCCACATGTTGTTAAACAGTAGTAGAACTACTAGCATCATATAAAGGAATCTTGGACTGGTATTCTTGTGGTAGAACAACTAAAGGTAAAGGAGGGACTAAGGAAGCATACCATGTTGCCATGATATGAGTTTGTGGAAACAATGGAGGGTTAACAAGTGGGGGGTTTACAAAAGGAGGTACAGGTTTAGTTGGAGGAAGGTGAACAATGGGGGATGAAGTTAGTGCAACAGAAGTCTATTGTAGGGTGGATGGATCTAAAACTATCTGGATTATCCAACTCTGAGATCTAGTCCTAGACAAGCTTTGTTCTAGGGGTGGGTCAAAGGGGATATTCTGCAAGTCTTTGAGGTTTTTAGTAGGGAACTTGCTTTGTGGATTGGTTTGTTGACAACTGAATTTTTGGATCTAAGAGACTTCCTAAGGATGCTTTCAGGATTATCAACTATAACAGGAGGATTTGGGTCAGGATGGGATATGGTATAAATTCTTCTAGAAGCTATAATTGGACCCAGAAATTAGAAAGGTTAAGAGGTATAACACTCTTAGGACACAAACCAAAATGTGGAAGAAATACTTAATCCACAAAGTATTATTAACTAGGTATTGTTGATGTTTTAATAATAGAATAATTTTCCCAGTGGAGTCTTTGGAAACTAGTGGAGTCAGCAGGCCTAGTGAAAACCAGTGGAGTCACCAGGTGGAGGATTTTTACTTGTTTTATGGCTGGTTGTTGTCCACCATCAACAAACAGAAGCCATTCTTGGCTAACACTTGGTTCATCTAATTTTAAAATGAGGTTTTCTGAGTTTTTTGAGTCTATGTTTTGTAGTTTATTACTCACATTCCCCAGTATGGTCACCACTATGTTGGCTCCCTATGATTTGCAACATTGGCAAGAACAAACACTGTAGGGGTCACATCAAAACCACTTTGGAATCCTAGGACCTAGCCTTCCTAGATTCAAAGAGGGATCTCTCTATATAATTTTTTTCGAATGATATATCTTTATGCTTTTGTTTTTATAATATTAGGCTAGTTATGAAGTTATAAGGACTTGCTTATTTTGGTTGAATTAATTGAGAGGTTGACAAATTTGTGGTGTAACTAATTAAAGGCATGCTTCAGCTAAATATATAGACTATGATAAAACATTGATCCATTGGGGTATGGAGTCATAAAAGGATTTAATTTTTCATCAACTATGCAAGGTTTTTCATGGGGCAAGCTAACTATATCAAGTGGATCTCTTAGATTAGTTGTGATATGAAACATAATAAATTGTGAAGGCGGCAAAGCTATAGTCAGTTAAGAATCTTCTAGCTCTACTTAAACAAGAAAAGACTTTTAGGTAACTGTTTGAGGAAAAACAAAGGATAGGGCATACCATACATTTCTTTGGCCAGAATTTATAAGAAAACCTTTAAGACAACAATCCAGCAATCCAAAGACTACTTTTAGGCAAAATAAAACATTTAAGATAACAATGAGAGCAGCTAAAGAGCAAGCTAAACCTATCTTCTTTAACTCAACACTCAAAAGACCTTCAAAGAAACATTTTGAGGCATACCAGAGGACAGGGCATACCATATACTTCCCTTTTTTAGACTCTACTAAGTGTACTTCAAATAAAGGCCTTAAAAACAATATTTCAAGCTACACCAAAACAGAGCGCTTGCCGTAGACTTTTTTGGCTGGAATCTATTAAATCATTTCTATGACAAGAAGCTAGATGGAACTGGAGAGAAATTAAGAATTCTCCAATCAGAATTTGTAGAAGAAAACATTAAGATAAAGAATGTAGACAGAAATATGGTGCCAAAATAGCATATCCTACTCTAAAAATTTTGTTCTTTTATCAGAGAAATATGGACATAACAGAAAACATTAGAAAAACAATAAAAAATGAGGAAAAATTCACCATTAACATAGCTCAAGAATCCTATGAATGTGCTTGTATTACTGATGATAAAAACAGTTACATTACTCCAAGTAAAATATCTCTCTGCAACTCAGAGCTTTCTCAAATCCGACCTGGAAATCCTTAACTAGCTTAACAATAGAAATCATTCAAATAAACACCAACTAACCAACACTAAAAATAAAGCTCATATGTAGTATTTATCTACAAAATGAGGAGGTGGTGCTAAGCTAGGGTTTAGATGTCATTTATTACAGAGTTAATGATTTTTTGACCTTTGAGACCATGCAAGGACCAAGGAAAAAATATCTGAAAGTGTTTCTCTGAAATAATAACTGCTAACTTAACTTCTGAGTTAATTTATGTGAAATGTTTGACTTTAAGGCTTTTTCAATAACTTTGCAGTAACTGCTGGTAGATGAAAAATATATCTGACTGTGTGTAATATCTTTTTTTATGTTTTATTGAAAGAAAACAGGTTGTAGGTGGAAAAATATCCTTTGAAGAAGTAACTTCTATGGGTTTATTCATTCAAATTTGGTCCTATGCTAATATGCCTTTGCTTGTCATTTAAAATATGTTTTAGGCCTTTAAACTTTGATTTATCCTTTATCTATCTGCTTCACTATCTTTTCCTTTATTCTGCCTTTATTCTTGCTTTATGACTTAATCATTTTGATTAACCTTTGATCCTTTTCTTGATGGCTAATCCTTTGATTTTATCCTTTGATTAGTGATTAGCCTCTTTAACCTTTAATCTTTTCCATAGTCCTTTGACTGTATTTTCTTCTCACTGTGCCTTTGTTTTTCTGTGTTTTTTGCACATGGATGAATTATTTTATGGTGGGAGGGTTAAATAACCATCGATAATAATGTTTTATTGATGATTAAACTTGATATAGGGCCTTTGGTCCCTTTAGAAATAAAATGAGGCTCTGGATCATCACCTAGATCTTAATTGAAACGTTTTTCGGACCCTTGGAATACATTCCTGTCTTTCTGCCACGAAACCTGCACATAAAACAAACAGTCATCTTGAAAACCTATGTGGGGAGGGTTTTACTACGTTTACAGGGGTTTTTGGGCTTTTGCAGGGTAGAGAATGGTGTTTTGGGCTTGGTTCCATAGGAGGAACCTATGATAATTTTGAATGGAGGATGGTGGTATGAATTTTGGTTCGAATGGAGGAAAGAATTTTTCAGAAAATAGGGAGGCGATTTTCACATGCTTGAGGAGGCAGTAATGGTATTTGGGCTAGGCGTGCAATACCATTCAGTGAATGCCATATGGCAGGTGAATACCACCCATTTCACATGATCAGAGATCGTTTAACCCGGGCACAATTAGATTTTTGATATTTGATGGGAGCCATCGGATTGGGGGAAGGCAGATAAATGGTCGTCGGGTGTTCGGAGGAGGCAAGCGGGTGGAGCGGTGGGGTCCGGGCACAGAATGACGTGGTGAGCTCTTTGTCGTGTAGCATAGAGGGTTTAAAATGTATGCAGGGTTTTATTATATGGTGGCAGAGCGTATAAAGTGGGTTTGGTGGATAAAACAAAAGAGATAGCACTTTTTGTTTTTAGAGGAAAGGAGTGGGGTCATATGAGTGTGATGTTTAAAAATAAAAGGCGATCGGGTAATAACATAAAGTCATTTTTACACATTAAAAATAGATTCCTTTAATATAAAAACAAAAAGGAACCAAAATGTTTAATTTTGAACTTAAAACAATGTAAAAAGCAGTTTTACATTGTTTTGATGAAACAAAGGAAAAGGATGAAGGAAAGCAGTTTTATGAAGGGTTTTGAAAGGGGAAATGGGTTTTTTTTAGGAGGAAATGAGTGGAGGAGAGTTTTGGTATGGAGGGGAGTGAAAATGAAAGGAATGAGCCCAAAGTGAGTTCTTTTTAGAGCAGAAAGGTAATTCTTTGAAAGGGAAGGGATGAAATATAGTGAAATAGGTTTATTTAGGATAATGAAGGAAGTGAGATTTCTAAAGATAGCTGATAGGTAAAGAATGCTATCTTTAGCTTCTTGTGGAAAATCAATTGTCATCTAGTGAACTTTGTAGAATACAGGAGGATAATAGTTGGTATACTAGATTTTGTGCTGCAAGCCCATATTGATACTGCCCTTGATACGGTTGATAAACAAACTGAGTTTGGCTTGTTACAATTGTACTTGTACCAAGTTGTCCCGTAGGCCTGTGAAAAGTAGTATGAGCTGTAGGTCCATGTTGTAGTGCAGAAACTACAGGGATTTGTTGTGATACTTGAGGGGTTGTAGAAATAGGGGTTGCAGAAACTCTAGGGATAGGTCTGGTAGCTTGAACAGAAGTTGGTGGAGCAGGTTGAGTTGGATTTCTAGTTATACTCAGACCAGGTTGTTGAACTGTACATAGTGCAGATACTTGTGGTATAACTTGAAGTGTAGGTTGGACATGTTGGACAGGTTGCTGGATTTGACTGTAACCAATTGGTTGACCAGGTTGATTATAGGGTACTTTCACGTCACGTTGCAAATTCTGTTGAACTTGGGATGGATCCCACACCATGTTTACTCCAGGATATGGAGGTTCCATTGAATTTTTTGTTGCATAAGATCGACCAAAAACAGGTTGATAATTTGGAATGTATGTTTGATAATTAGCTGGATAATTCCCACCTCCCTGAAACAATTGTTGCTCCAGGTAGAACTGTGGCCCTAAAGGAGGTTGTTGTCCTTGGAAAGTTGGTTTCCTAGGCATAGGGTACTGTCCTTGAAGAGGTTGTGGACCTTGAATTGAGTACTGCCCTTGAGGTTTATATTGTCCTTGAGGTATGTATTGTCCTTGAGGCTTCCCCCCAGGCGGTAAATTACTACCTTGAGGTTGCCCCCCAAGAGATAACTTACTACCTTGAGGGCCAAGGTTAGGAATGTGTCCATATATCATGTAAATGTGTTCCTCAGTCAAAGTTTTAGTTTTTGATTCATTTGGACCATATGCTGGCACATGTTTTTCGGGAGAAGGAGCTGCTCCTGAGAAAGTACCAGAAAGTGACTGGTATCTTGCAGGAGCAGACGAACCACCATACAACTATGATTCTAGTGATGCAGAAAACATGGACGACTCACCAGACATGTTTAATGGAGGTCTGTAACCTCTTGGTATGGCATAAAAAGGAATTCGGGGTGGCGAGTAGTTTAGACCAGTATTGTGTAGAAAGTCTGTCAATTGAGAATACCAATGATCTTGTTTGAAAGGGCTATATTAAATCGATTCACTTGGCCTAAGATCTAAATATTCCTGATGTGAAGGGAGAACAACTTCTTCCTCTGTGTCAGTAACTTCTTCAATTCTAATGAGGCCAGAAGGAATGTTCTCAATGATGCGAAACTTCACTCTGGGTGAATCTGGATGACGAGGGGTTGGAGTGATGAAATTTGAAGCAGGCTTAGATGTAGCAGGTTTAGTTTCTGGTTTATAAATTTCAGGGTCAGTAGTTGATAATTCACTAGTTGTAGAAACAAGTTCAACTAGTTTAGAAATTGAAACTCTTCTTTGAGAACTCTCTGTTGTTTCGAGGTTGATCTACTTCGTATTCAGGACAAATAATTATTGATGTTTCTTCATGTTCAGTTGGTCCAGTCCCTGATGTTTTTCGTTTCTTAGATTTAAGTTTTTCTAACTAGCTTGGTGTGTACTCAGGGGGTTTCCCCTGCATTCTACATGATTCTCTAGGTAATTCAACCACGATTAAAAGTTTTAACACACGAAATCAAAGAAAATTTCAACAAAATGTCCTAAAGTCTCTAAGGAAACAATAAAATTGATCACATGCCTATAAAATATAAGAGATCAATCCACACAGAAAAAATAGATTCCCACACTAAAAAAACTAGTTGGTGATGAAATCCAACGTCGTAGAATTTTGATGTAGAAATGGCGGTTGGAATAGTTACCCTGACAACCTGCTTAATGAAATAGTCTGGTGAAATTTTCTCCACTTAAACCATCTCGAAGTGAAGAGAACCCTCTGGAAAGTCCAAGTGAGTCTAGTCAATGTCTGCTCCAAGTACAGTGGGACCTTCCCTCCACTGTTACCTTTGGAAAGAATCCTAGAGTTTATAGCCACTAAGGTCACCAACAGGAAAAAATTTACTTGGGGGAACAGTCTATGATCTGATATACATGCAAAGGTAGAGTAACTAGCTCAATTCCCTTAAAGGCTCCTTGATATAATCTAAGGTTTACCGACAAGTGACCCCAGGCTCCTCGACAATGGTCTATCCGAGGTTTACCGTTTTTAATAATTGCACATATGCTATCTTTCCCAATGAGATAGGTATGATTATATCACTGGTTCGGACATGATCTCATGCTTAACTCATTTAAGAAGAGCTTCCTAGAGCATAAATGCTACAATTGGAATTTTCCCACCGCTTGATTGCTACTTGTTTGTTTGAACTGTCTTGGAATGTTAATTACAATCTGTTCCAAGACATTAGCCTAAGCTATGTTGGTGGGAAAGAGCCCTAGAAAATGTAAAAATATCTAGATTAATTTTATTAAAGCGTTGTTTTTAATTTGGATATTTCTTAAGACAGAAAGTATGGAAGTGAAACTTCAATGATATTTTATGACCCAACTCAAAAATACGCTAAATGCATCTATATGAAAGTGTAACTCTTTTATTTTCAATGAAACTTATTTAAGGGAAATATTGGAAGTGAAACTTCAATGATGTTTTATAACCTGAATCAAAAATACGTTAAATGCATCTATATGAAAGTGTAACTTTTTTCTTTTCAATGAAACATATTTAAGGGAAAGATTTGAGAGATTTAACAATTCTCCAAATCATCAATTATTTCATTCCTAAACAAAATCCTTGAAAAGAAGACGATTTATTTGAGAACTCAATTTCATAAAATGATCAGTTACTCATTCGAAATGAAATCCTTTATCAATCATATCAGAAAATCATTAAACAATCCATTTCCAAAAATAAAAACATATCTAAAACTCCTAAAAACATAAAATTCAAAACGAAAAGAAGAAACTCTAATTTTGAACTCTATCTAGAAATTTTGAGGACGTTTTCTCTTAGTTTGTGATCTAACCAAGAAGAATTTCCACTTATCTCTGCAGAAACAGAAAATTCCAACAAATGGTTTGATGTGAAATTTAGGCCTTAGTAAGCTTAAGGCTCTTCTAAATTTGCAAATGAAAATGAAATTCAATTTTCATAAAAGCAAGGTTTGCAACAAGTTCAATGTCTCAACAAGAAAACAACATCACACCAGTAAGCTAAGGTATATGAAGGTTTCTGATATAAGGCAGCAAGAAAGTAGGGCAAACACTCACTCATAAAATTCAAATCAGATGAAAATTCACTCAAACACAAAATTTGTTGAAAGAATCTCACACATAAGACTTTGATGGTCAAGACAAGTTGGGGCAAACACAGAGAATCTGGTAATATGGCTCTTAAAAAGAGAATTATTAATTTTTCAAAAAAATTCCATAAGTTCATAGGTTCTAATGTAGAACAGTGTGGTACTTCACTGTTATAAACTAAAAACAACGGATGCTACCGCATTGTCTTTAAATAAAAACCGTGGAGGTCATGAAAAATATATAAAAATAAATAAAAATTCAGATTTTCTTTTCAGGGATTCTGATAAGTTATCTACCCAACCTAGTTTTAAGACTAATCAAAATCGGAAGACTCTTAAAATTCAAACTGAAAAATAAAAAGGGAAACTAAGTTATATTCCCTAGTGGAGTCGCCATTTTGTTATGCAGATAAATCCCTCTTGCGGACAAGAGCAATATCCCTAGTATCCTATGGATAGCTAGAAACAAACATCCATCTGTAAATAATTTTCTCTAGATCATTTTCAATCAAAATTACTATAGACAAAGAAAGAGGACATGCTCCTACCTTGAAATTCGACGTTCGGTGCAGCCTTTTATCCAGTCGCTCCAAAGAGGCTTCTTCAGTAATGAGAACCTGCAATCAAAGACAGACAAAAGAATTAAAAGCACCTGCAATATATAATAATTGAGAACAACTAATCTAACTCAGTGATCAAGGAATCCAAGTATTGAATTATTCAAATAGACACAAGAACAACTCAACGAGAAAAGGAGATCCATATGTATTGTCTTGTATAAAAAGAGTAACTTTACAACTTGTCGCCTTGATATTGCACAAGATCCTCTCGTGGTCCTGAAAAATCATTCCTCCTTCATATTGACAAGCCTTCCTCTCTCTGAACTAGCATGAAGTTATTGACATTAGTGTGTGATCATTCTCATACCAATAATGACTAGTATAGAGAGTATGCTCTCTTAAGAATCTCTTTAGCAACAAATATGTATGTCTACCGTTGAGACTGAAACATGAGCTCAATTTATAGGGAAATAGAGGTGGTTTCAATTCCATGAAGATGGGGATGGATTCGTCTCATGAAGGAATTTGAGCTCCATATACCAAGGGATAAACTCCATGAGTGAAGGGATAAAGCTCCATGAGTGGAAGGATAAAGCTTAAATTGATCGCACCTCTAGAAGCTTCCAGTTGGGAGAAGTTTCGTCCATATGGGCTTCTAGATCTTAATTTTTCCTTTATTTTATTGTTTCAGGGGTTCACAAGTTTTATAAGCAGAACCTGTGGGATGTGCCACAGGCTATAGAGCAAATATCTACGGATCCGTGGGAAAGAGCTAGGAAAAGTGCGGAGTTAGACTTTTAAGGGTTTTAATGATCTTTTCTCCAATTCCAAGACTTGGTTTAGGAACATTAGGGTTTTTGACCTCTAAGGGAGCACAATATAGGTGATGATGAACCTATATAGATAATCAAATGTCATGGTGACAAAATAACGTGTAACAGGTCCTATTGGTGCAACCAATCTTGGCCTCGGTTTTGACTAAGTATCCGCATTTTGAGGGGTGGAGCATGAAGTATACCACACAAAAAAACATTTTTGATATACTGCATGGTATCTTAGGGGATTCGCGGGGGGGTCGAAGCCCCTTCTTTTTGTAATAGGTTTGGGTTGTATTTTTCTTAGCACATGGTATTTGGACCATGGTATTATGTCGATATAATGTTATATAAAGGGATGTAATAATATGTTAGAACATAAGAATATAGAATAATGTAAGTTCTATGGTTAAGGGATAGTTTTGTGTCTGTCTTTTGTAGTGAATAAAAGGCTCTACAGCTGAGTGTGAATATACCTTACAAGATTCTGCAACTTAGTGTGCAGACCACCTGCAGCTGTGTGAGTAGGTTGAAGGGTTGATTTTACTTAAAAGATCCATCATAATAAAGAAGAAGCACTTTTGAGACAACATTCTATGTCCTTATGTGTTTCTTGTATATTTTCTTATTATCTGTTGTTGTGAAGTAGTTATTATAGTTATGCATTATAGCATTGCAGTTTATGATGTTGTATAATGTGTTCTATTGAATGTGGAAAAGTAAGTGAAAGAATTTATACAGTGCAACCATTTTATGTATGTTAAAATATACTAGAATCACAATAGATTAACCACATCTCACAGCCCCTCAAGGTTGCAGAAACCTGGTTCTGCAACCACCCATGTCACCTCGTTGCCGAAAGGGCCGGTGATCAAGGGTTTTGTTTGTGCACAACATAGATCGAACTTGGGTCAAGCCAAAAAACTGCATCCATCAAAACAAGGTTGCATCATTAAAAAAATAAAGAAAAAATTGAGAGAATCAAAGGAATTGGAAAAAGAAGAATATGAAATCCATCTAAATATGCTAAAATTATCAATAAACAGTAGTAAATACACCAACATGGTTGATGATAAGTAATTTTATGACTATGCTAAAGGAAGGAGAAGCAGATTCAATAGAGCTAATCTATTCAACAAATAATATGCTCCTAGGTACCAATTATTTTTTTATGGATATTGATATTCAAGTAATTTTTTGGTCAAAAAGTAGTTTAGTGTATAGCTTATGTAATAAATGATTATGGAAGGAGATAATTCCTTAAAGCTCAAATGAACAACTATGTAAGCATCAAGCCTAGAAGTATGTATGAAAGTTGTATTAGAAAAAGTAATTATTTTTCTCCCATATTAGATTACATTAAATTTTACAAATGAAACAATTGTGTGGAAAAATCACAAAATCATAGAAGAAATTCAAGCAGGCCTCAAAATAAAGACATGGAAGAACACACCTTTAGGAATCAGCATGCGACCATATGGAAAAAGAAACAAGAGATGCAGGAAGACTGTGGTTTTATATTATATTCCCAAAAACAAGGAAAACATATGGTATATTGATAGTGGATTTTCAAGACACATGACATGGTATCAAACAAAAATTCACTAAGTTAAAATAAGAAGATGGAGGTAAATTAATACTCAGTAACAATGCATTTAAAATAATATTTGGAAAAGACACAATCAACATAGACAATGGAAGAAAGCAAGATAAAAAAAAATTATACATTGAAGGACTAAAACATAATATCTTGAAGGTGAGTCAAATGTGTGATTAAGGATATGATCTCACCTTCTATTATAAATAATGTGAAACTGGAAATCTAGATACATAAAAATAGTAGCAAAGACTAACAAAAATTCAAGCAATGCGTAAATTATTAATGGAACAAAGGGAGAAAATTTTTCTATGGGAAAGGTATATGAGAGTGTTTATGGAAAAAAAGTATGGGGCACATCAATTTTCAAAATCTAATAAAGATCAACAAAACAAAATTTTTGAAATACATGCCAAGTATATAAAATCTATATAATCCCCTTTGTAAAGCGTTCTAACATGAAAATAAAACCAGGTTCTTCTTGAAAAAAAAAGAATACTCTACATAAAAGCCATTGGAAATCATCTATACAAACCTCTACGTACCAGCCAGGACACAAGCACTGAAAGGTGAAAGGTATTTTATGTTATTCATTGATGATTATACAATATTGACATGGATTACTTTCCTTAGAGAAAAATCTGAGGATTTTGAAAGATTCTAAACCTTCAAGGCTTTAGTTGAAAATTGAATTTATCTAAAAATAAAATGCCTAAGATCCAACAAAGGAGGTGAGTTAATTCTAATGGATTTAATATCTTTTATGAGAATCATGGGAAATAAAACATTTTATTGATGCAAATCTCTAGTGAAGTGTGTGTGTTTCTCAATCATATTCCCAACATTTCGAGTGAATACTTCACCCATCTTCAGGAACTTGAAGCTTAACTAGTGATACAAAGAGTTTCAGAACATGATAAATAGAGAATGAATTTATAATATAACCATAGGGTAAGTGAAAAGGATGGAATCATTGATATCACTAAATAACTAATAATGAAAATAATTAATAGGAACTTTTACAATAAGGATGTAATATTTAAAATAATTAGAATCGAACACAAATTAAAAAGAAATAATTTAAAGAATTAAATGAGGTTAAATCAGGAGCAGTATATTTATTAATCAAATATGCTCAAAATTATAATTGGTAAAATAATTATATTAAAGTAGTATTTAATTTGTTTTGAATCCAATTTTTTTTTTTAATTATGGGATAGGATTAGAAAATAGCTAATGAAAGAATTACAAAGAAAGGGAATTATAATTAAATATTAATAATATAATAAATTAGTTGGAATGAGTATAGAATTATTTAATTTTGGTCAAATTAATATGAATGTAGTATCAATATAGTATTTCTGAACTAAATTCAGATTTAAATATAAATTTGAGTTAAGAATATTTAAATATTAAATCAGATTCATTTTAATGAAATTGGAATAAATTAAAATGTTAGAAAGTTAGATTAGAATAAAATAGTATAAATATTGAAAATTAATAATAGTATTGAATTAGTAATACATAATTAAATTAGAATTAGATAGAACTTAAAGAAAATTGATTAAAATTAAATTAAAAAGAAAAAAGAAATTACTATTAAAATTAATACAATAAGGAGGAAGTAAAGGGGGAATTGAAAGCTTTAGTTTATTTAGATAGAAAGGAAAAAATAAATGAACATGAGGGATTAAAAGAGAGAAAGTAAAAGAAAGGAGGAATGGGGAGGCCAGAAAAAAAAATCAAAGTGGGGTTAAGAAGGGTTAGGACTAATATTAGTGTTAGCGGAATTGGGTTTAGAGTATAAGAAATGGATAATTAGATTCCATGAATGGCTTAACTAGTACCCATATTCTCTATTAAAGTTGTTAGGGTGCTTTTCAATTTCTAAAACATCTCTAATGTTATGGTTGGAGTAGAAGAGGCCAAAATTTTGGTTTTATCAAAAAAAATTAAATGCCTAGTATTGTGGGAGTGTTCAATGATGTCTGGTTATGGTAGGTGTCAACCATATATTCTTTGAGTCGATCTTTGAAGGATCTATTATTTTGTGACATGTAAGATAGTCCAAAGGAGAAATAAATTTCACAGACTCCAGGGTTAAGTATGTGGCCATTATTGTCCTTAGTTGGCCTAAAGAGTTGGTCGAGGGTTTTCTCTCCCTTCCCACCTTTTTTGCTTCTTCCCCTCCCTACTTCTCTCCCTCTTCTTCCTTTGTCTTTATTTCTCTCTTTTATTCCCTCTTATTTACTTATTTTTTCCTTTCTATCCAATTAATAAATTAATTAAAATTTTCAATTCCCCCTTTACTTCCTCCTTATTCTGTTAATTTTAATATAAATATCTTCTTTCTTTTAGTTATATTTTAATCAATTTCTTTATATTCAATATAATTATCATTTCAATCTATTTTACTAATTCAATGTTATTCCTCTCTCTATATATTAATACTATTCTATTCTAATCTAAATTTCTTGTGTAACATTTAAATATTCTTAACTGAAATTTATATTTAAATCCTAATTTAATTAATCAATACTATATTAATATTAATTTTGGCAAAATTAAATAATTTTACACTCATTCCAACTAATTAATTATATTATTAATATTTCATTATAATCACCTTTCTTTTTTATTCTTCCATTACCTATTTTCTAATCATTATCTCATAATAATAATAAAAAAAACAAATTATTCCAAACAAATTAAATAGTAATTTAATATAATTACTTGATCTATTGTCAATATTATTCCATATTTAATAGTATTTTTTATTATTAAAAAATTAAATACAAATTTAATATAACTATTTTAACTTTTATGAATTATATTATTTGACCAAGTTCATATTAATGGTTTTCATTATTAATTATTTAGCCATATCAACAATCTCATCATTTTTATTTACCCTTATGGTTACATCCTAACTTCATTTTCTATTTATTGTGGTTTGACACTCTTCACATAATTAATTAAGCTTTATGTCTCTGAAAATGGATGAAGTGTTTAACAAAAATGTTGGACATATCAATTACAAAAACACATAGTTTACGAGAAGTTTTCATCAACATCAAGTTATTGACTATGAAAATCTTCATGCTAGATATTTTTTTCTTCTATAACAAACATCAAAATAGGGCTGCTAAAATAAAGAATATAATAGTGCAAGGAATGACAAGAAAAATCCTTAATGAAGCCTAACTACTAGATAGATTTTGGGTAGAAGCATTTTACACAATTTTCTACATCTTAAATAGAGCACAAATCAAAATAAACAAAACGAAAAACGTCTTATGAATTTTGGAATGGAATACAAACCACTATTACAAATTTCAAAGTATTCAAGAGTAAATTCTACATAAATATATATGAAGACAATTTGGGAAAATTTGACTCCAAGTTAAATGAAGGAATTTGCCTTGATATGCATATAAAAGTAAGGACTATAGATGTTACAACAAAAGGAAATAAAAGGTGTTTGAAAGTAATGTTGTAAGAACATATTAAATGTTTCCTTGAACCCAACCACAACCCAATGAAGATCAAGAATAATGAGAAGGGGAAAATCAAAAGGATCATGAAGACAAAGAACATAAAAAATAGGAAGAAACTAAGATATTACATTCAAAAACTTCATGCAAGTATGCCCAAAATCATCATCAATATAGCCAAATTATTGGAGACAACAAATTAGGAGTTAAAAATAGAAGGACACTGATTACTACATCAAGCCATGAAAACTTAGCTCTACTATCCCTGATGGAAACCCAATTTTTTTCTCAAGCTAGTCAAGATAAATATTAGCTTAAGGCTCATAATAAAGAAATAAACCAAATTGGGAAGAATGAAACATGGGACTATGTACCAAGACAAAAGGACAATAATTTAATTGGAACTAAGGGGTTTATAGGAATAATTTGAATGAATATGGACAATTAATCAGGAACAAATCCATACTTGTATGTAAAGAGTATGCACAAGTAAAAGAAATTGACTTCAAAGAAACATTTTCTCTAGTAGCCAGACTTGAGGAAATAAGAATGTTCTTGGATTTTTTAAATATTTAAAAGGTTTAAATTTTATCATATGGATGTAAAATCAACAATTCTAAATGGATACTTACAAGAATAAGTGTATATTGATCATCCAAAATGATTTCAGCTATCATAAGATAAATATCATGTGTGCAAATTAAAGGAAGCTCTATATGGGTCAAAGGAGGCACCTAGGGACTAGTACTTATACCTTTAGTAGAAATTTTTTAAGAAATGGGAAGAAAACATCAAAGTGGAGAATGATAATTTTCTAGTCATTGTTGTTTATGCAGATAACATTATTTTTTGAAGTGATGTTGATTCTATCCGCAAATGATTTCCTACTAACATGTAGAAGTAGTTTGAAATTTATATGCTCGGGAAATTGTCCTTTTTTCTTGGTTTACAGGTTCATTAATAAAAAATAGGCATCTTTAATTCCCAAAAAAAATATATTAAAGAAATATTGAAGAAGTTTGATATGGAAATTTGTACAACCATGACCACTCCCATGATGACAAGATATAAACTCAACAAGCACGATGAATCTCTAGAGCTAACTCACACCATGAATAGTATATGATTGGAGGAATTATTTATTTAAAATATGCAAGAGTGGATGTCATGCAAGCAATGTGAGTAACGGGAATAATTTATTCAAGACCAAAAGAAACTCATGTTAATGTAGTAAAAAGAATATTTAGATACTTTAAAGGCACCATAAATATTGGCTTATAGTATGTAAGGGGGAAAAATATTACTCTCAAAGATTGTACACATGAAAATTGGGATGGTAGTGTTGATGATAAGAATAGCACCAATGGGGGAGCCTTATCTTTGGGAAAATTTTTAGTCTACTGGCTCAAGAAGAAAAAAACTTCAATTTATCAATGGCATAGCTGAGGTAGAATATATTGCAACAACATCATGTTACACTCAAGTCGTCTGGATGAAACAAAATCTCAAGGATATTCATGAAAATGGTGATCAACATGTTTCCATCATGTGTGACAAAAATAGTGCTTCCAATATCTTCAAAGATACTATGCATTCTAAAACAAAACACAGTACTATCAAATACCATTTTCCTAGGGAACAAGTTGCTGATTGGAGTGTCAAGCTAGAATACTTTCCAAAAGAAGAGAAAATTGCACATATATTTACCAAATACCTAAGCAAAGAAAGTTTTAAATATCTTATACAAAATATGGTTATAAAATATTCTTCGTAAGGGGGAATGGTAAACTAATTTTAGTTAATAAATTTGCTACTGTCAGAGTAGTTCAAGGAAAGATTATGCATTAACACATGTGGAGTATATTCCCTTTACCATTGATGTCAAAAGGGGGTAATAATAAGACATCAGGATAATAATAGTCATCAAACAAATAGGGGGAGTTCTCAACTCAAATACATCATTGAATTAATGATTCTTGGTGATGTTTCCATCAATAAAAAAGGCATAGATTGTTGCAGATGTATTGTCATTGATGTCAAAGGTGTAGTTGTTATTTTCCAAAGTATTGACATGATAAGGAGATTATTGTTTCAAGGGTATCCTCTACCTATTAAATTTTGTTGGAAATATGCTTACACTAAGGGAGGGGGCTGTGAATCAATATGATTTCCAATTTTAGAAAATCAAAGAACTTCAATCCATATACAATGTCAATCATATCACAACATAAGAATGAACTTGATATATGTGGAAATACTTCTAAGATAAAACCACAAAAATTATTTATATGAATGTTCTTGTAGGAACAAATCTATTGATGCAATAAATTACTAGCACCAACTAGAGCTTCCTATCAGATCCCTTTTCCATATATTTTCGAACGTAGATCCATAAGATTTTCCAATTATATAGATTGTTTGATCTCTGAATTCGACATTCTTTCCTCAAAGTCTCTTCTACTTTTTCATATCACTCCCTATTCTATATTTTCATATTTTTTTCTTCTACAATCCTTATATTCTACTCCTCCTTTCTACATGTCACTCCTTGCTCTCTGCTTACATATAGTATTGGCATGTTTGTTACTACAATCCTCACTAGATCACTAGGCCATAAACAAGCATGGATGCCACTGTATTTATGCACCTACACCATGAGAAATGTTATTGTATCCTAATCTATAGGCTTTACCGCAATCCACACTCTGATCCAGTGATCACTAGGAAATAATCGAGACAATACCCTCCAGGATTTACCGTATATCCTGCCATTCACTGACCAAGGGTTCCTAAGTGTGATCAAGGGCACCCATCTCTAGAATTTACTGTACATCTCTCCATTCACCTGTCGAGGATTCCTATGCCCACTGAGGCACGAAATACCTTGCTTTACCACAACCCACAATATATTTCAGGGGTTACTAGAACAATTTCTTTACTACAATCCATAGTCTAATACATGGAACACTAGGCCATGTGTTTTTTCATTCAGATATCCACCTCACTCAGTTTCAAATACATCTATAAATCCAACTCAATCAAAACATGAGAACCCCATCACACTAAGGAAATCATATATGCAACTCAATACCTGCAAAGAATCCCAATGTAGCCACTTGATACTGCTCTTCTTTTCTTTAAATTTGCTTACTCTTTTCATTATTTTTCTTTCTAGATCTAGTGCTAAAGTGCTCCAAGAAAAATCTAATTGTCGAAGACTGTGAGAGAGAGATAATAAAGAGAGAGATCCAAAACTAAATTGACAAAAGGTTACACTGACAAAAGGTACCAACTGATCCTAAGAAGCCTTTTATTAATGTGGCCTCTATTTTCTTCATTTTCTATTGTTTTCCTTCATTTTCCATCTCACATGCAACATTTTACCTTTCACCTTCCTTTTCTCCTAATTTCCATTATTATTCATAAATAAATTGCCAAAAATTCCATTTTTCCTTTCCAAAACCTTTCCCATTGTCATTTCCAATTTCCTTAGCCATAATAACTAAAATGAACACTCACACTAGGATTTTTTTCCAAAAATTCAACTTGGAATAAGTGTCCCATAACCGTGGTTATTATTTTTCCTTTATTAACTTTTATTACATGGAATTTTCACAAGGGTTGTTACACTAGAGAGTATGCTTCAGTCTGGGATCTGCTATGATACCATGGATGAGTAGGGAGTGGAGGTTGATTGAAATCATCACTATTGAAGTAGAATACATCACATATAATAATGCTTTTATTGGAATATGGATTTGGAAGTTGATTTTAGGATTGTTCACCCAAGAGTTGGATCCAATGGTGATACACTACGATAATCAAAGTTGTGTGAATATTTAAAAGAATTTTGTGTTCCATGATAGGTAGAAGCACATTGATATCAAGTGCCACTACATCTATGACATGGTGCATAGGAGATAAATAAGGCTTAAGTACATCTCCACTGATGAGTGGACAATTAATGTTATGATGAAGTCGTTTACAAGGGAAAAGTTCACATACTTTAGAGACAAGATGTGGCTCATGGAGATCACCCCTCTCATTGAGAGAGAGTGTTTATTTATCTCCAGCATAGATGTAAATTCTCTCGAAAGGGAGAATGGATCCAAGAGACCTAAAGGGATCAATAGGAAGTGTTGAGTGAGTGTCTCTTTTAGGAGGACACTAATCACAAACCTAGAATGGTGGAGTGAGGTACTCAACCTTGATCACACACCAAGAATGGTGGAGTGAGGTCCTTCAACATCAGAACCCTAATCACATACCAAAAGGGTGGAGTGAGATCATAAACCCTGATCACACACATGGTAGGGTGGACTGGTTTCTGATTCAACATCTAGACCCAATGACCAACCAAGAAGGGGTCGAGTGAGGTATTGAAATATATTTCTCACCGTGAAGGGTGAGTGAGTGCTTACTAGTTGAGGGTCTCAACATTTTTGACCTAGGTGGTGGCCATAGGATTTTGCGGACCAATCACTCTAGAAGATTGAGTCCTTATATGATGATGAAATTTCCATGGGTTTGGTACCACCCCAAATATGGATGCTAGTAGATGTTGATGATAGATAATGATGTTGGTAAAAATGGATAACCTTTTCTTTAGAGAAATTTGTTCAATTTGAGAACATATATGATATTGATTATGACTATCTCCATAGTTAAGAGGGAGCATTGGATTTGTAACTATGGTCAGTCTTCATCGGGTACTTTTGGTCACTTATTAAATGATATTTATCATTGGAAAGCATATAAATAAATTATCAAGTCAAAGGAAAATTTATTTTGAGTAAAAATCCCATTGAAACTTTTGATAGAGGTAAATTTGAATTTTTAAAATTAAATTTTTGGCTCCAAAAGTGGCAATTCAACTTCCCTCCAAGTTAAGTCATCCCTGGCCAAGAGATGCATCCATTCACCCTTGATAGACTACTATATAAAGGAAGCTCGAGCTCCTTATTTGTTCAATTCATATTCCTCACCAAAGATAGTTTTTGGGCAAGTGAGCGAAGGAGAAGAAGGATAAAGAAGAAGGCCATTTTTTCTCTCTCCTCCTTCTCTCTAGAAAAATTGCATGTGTGAAGGAATCTCTCTCTCTATGATTCACAGTTTCGTAGCTCATATTGTATGAGGGCCAAAATTATAGAAGTGTAGGATCAATAGCGAAGTGAAATGTCAATTTTGGTGACTTGACTCAGAGAATAATACAAGGTTTGACTATAGGTCTATGTGTGTGTCTCATTAAACAAGAACAATTTCTCTATTGAAAAACATTGTTAGATTTTTTCCCGTATTATGTTTTCGTAGGGTAAATATTGTCTCTCTTTTGTGCATTTTGATATTTATTGTTTTACTATTCTTTATTATTGAATTTATGAAGTATAATTGTTGAATGATATATTGGAACAAGTTAAAATAAGATCAACATCAAAATTAATTATTTGAATTTCAGAAATATTGTGTTAATCCTAATTACACTAGAAAATCAACAATCCCCTCATTTATGATGTAGTGATGAATAATTACATTTCGTATGGTCACTATAATTTCGAATGTAACTATGAATGGTAGCTGTGGTTCTGGATTTTCCAAGTCAAAGGTAATTAAATGCAAATCTAAAGGATCAATTTCACCTAGTGAAAAAATTATTTCTTTCCATTGAGTTGGACATGTTTGAAGCACCTCTAAAGTAGACATGGTAGAAGGAGATTGAGCAAGGTCATCAACAATACTATGGTTGTAGAATGGCTTTGAATTATGGGTTGTGTGGTGCAGCAGTACCTTAACCATCTTGGAGATAGGTTCAATGGGAGGTCGATGTATGGTAAAAGTTGGTGTAACAATATGGATAATGGGTGCTATTGATAACAAGGGATTTGGTTATAGAGTGGTTTGATAATAATGGCTTTGTGTTTGGAGAAGGAAACCTATTGCTTTCATATATATTTCATGACTATATGTGTCATTGGAACTTCCCTCTATTTGGTTTTGATATTAGTGAGGACCAACCTCATGTTGAGTAGCTACTTCTCCTTGATGGGGAAACACATTTTGCATTATGGAAGGTTGCTAGTTTCCTCCCCCCTAGCCCCTAACTTATCTCATGAATTTCAAGTCTACAAGATAAGGTAAATGATGGGTATGCTCCCATATGCTCTGAAAATAGAAGAGTGGTTAGTCTCAACACCGACATTTTTTTCTTCTATTGATTATTCGTATCATAATTTTAGTTATGGTTTATATTGGGAGGATTTCCCCCAGTTTGCTCCATCGATTTTTGTTGTGGCTGTTGGTTGCCCCTTGTCCTTGATATCCTTTTAGTTTATTCCTCCCTTTATTTTTATTTGGATGGATTTGCAGTGTTCAGTTGTTCGAATGACTATTTTTTTTTATGGATCGAAGGTTGAAAAAAATTAACCCTCACATTTTGTTGAGGTGGGGGGTTATTTTGTTGTGGAGTTGGGAAAGGAAAATACAAATTCCTATGATTAGGGTTTTTGTAAGGAGGTTAGGAGGTTGAAAAAAATTCCAAAGTGAGTGTTGGGTACTAATTCCCTTGCATGAGAGGATTTAGAGGAGGTGTTGTTAATTTTTCATACAGCTACATTATTCTTTGCTTTGATAGTTTCATTTATTCAATAACATGTGATGAGCTCCATCATTAGGTACATTTGGAGGGGTTAATTGTCACCTTTTTTCCTTATTAAGTCTCTTTTTCTTGCATCTTAATTATATTATGGTCTTATGTTGCTAGTGTAGATGGTGATTAATGCTTGACATACTTAGAATGCCTAGCACGAGTTAAATGAAGGAAAATCACAAAGATATTGCATTTTTTACGAATATTTTGCCATTAAATCTCATAGTAGACAAAAAATATATATTATATGGAAATTTTCCACCTCCTTAACTCACAAAGGCATCCAAGGGATCCTCAAGATTCCCTCCAACAGCTCGAAATCAAAGGTAGCCAAGAAAACTCAAGATGAAGTGCACCAAAGCTACACTTCACTTGCAGTCAAACTGGACACATCACCTAATTTTTAGGGAGTTGTTAATAGCTACCCTCTATGTTAAATAGGGCTGAGCAAGAGCTCATTATGATTTGAACTTTGAAGGAAGCTAATAGACTCTTAGCTCTTGTAATAAGTTTTTGAGACTTTCATGTTGATGTAATGAGACTATATTCTTTAATAAAATGAGTATTTAGATTGTGCTTCACTGATCTAGTTTCAGAGGGCTAGGCTTTTGGGTTAGGGCCCAATCCATTGGCCTCATTCTCTCTTGTGTATTCAATCTTTACTTTTATATCATTGTAGCTAGTTTTGCTTATGAATTTTTAGCTAGTTTTCTTACTTTTCAATTCATTTTTTTTTAGTTTTCTTCCATTTGTATTTGTTGTAGATTAAGCTTGCTTACATGTTGGTAGAATAGTTTATAACCTCAAAATTGTTTGTCAAGCCTCCCTCTCTCATCTCTTTCATTAGAGCTTTAGGAGGGTAGACTTTCTCGATAGGCCAAAATTACTTTTTGTTTTATGATTTCTTGGAATGAATACTTAGGTTGTTGTAGTTCCATGAACACGTTTAGAATGTTCAGTGAGATTTTTTTTGTAGGCTGAAGTAGATTTGCTTTCCAAATTCACTCATATTTTTCATTTCCTTCATCATGAATTTGTCAATATGTGTTGCATGAACAGGTATTTTTTTGCAGGTTTAATTAGAATAGAAAAGGATGACTTCACTAGCACCTTCAACTTCATTTCTCACCCTTCATTAGCCTTATTTTCCTCAAAATCGCCATTAGCCTTGTTTTCATATTTTTCATATTCATACCGAGAGAAAACCCTAGAGGTGCAAGACAGGCATCTCAAGATTTTCAGATCTTTTCCAAGGGATTTTCCATCTTCCACTCATCCAAACACACCTCCCCTCCACCTTCCCTACACTTTTCTCACCCATTTTTGGCCTCATATTTCCCTGAGACTATTTGCTGTAGCAATTCAGGACTTTCTAGTAGCACCACAGGAAACCTGTAGCAGCACTTGCAACAACACCAGTGGGACCCTCCTTAAGCCCAGAAACCACCATCCACCTCACCCAGACCTGCCAAGACCACCCAGACACCTTCACCCTTGCACCCATGAGTTCAAACCCTTCATAATCCTCCTTAGTGCTTTCTCGTCCTAGTTGCAAAACGATGCATTTAAAAGCATAGTTAGGTCATTATTAGCTGCATCATTAAAATCATGATAGATAGAAACTAGAGTAGACAATGTGTTTAGCCATTTGGCCCAACAAAGTGTGATTAGGTTAGTTCATTTATGCAATTTCAATTCAACAATTTACTTCATGCAAGATGCCTAGTTTGCTTCCATTTCTTATCATAGATTAATGTGTATATTTCTTTCATTGCAGAGTAGTTAGATGTAGTTTATTGATGTAGAATAGTTGTTTTCTTCCTGATAGAGTAATGAATTTGAATCATTTGTAGCCCTAGGTATAAATTCAGAATTGTGATAGACTTCATCCAGAAACCCTAGAAGTAACACCCTTTCATAGAACTCAGAAGAGGATGATGTGAGTAGAATGAATCTGTTGTGTATATAGCACTGTCACCTCCAAGTTTGTATGAACCCCGGGTTGAAAAATTAAAGTATTGAAGCCTCTAGTAGTTGCAACATTCTTGGTGCAATACGAGGGCTTGCCACTTTTTTGCGTCGTTCTTGGGGAGGTGTCTAATAGATTCTTTTATTTTTATTTAGCATTATTTTCTACTTTAATTTTACATGTTGTTTCAAAAATATTAAAAAATACAAAAAAAAAATATGATTTTAATGCCTTGTAGGAGTAGGGATACTTAAGGAATTTTTTTACCTAAAACCCCCACATCACCACATAGTCATCCTTCACTCTTATTTAGTGGCTGTGAGGTTGAACACACCATAGGTGAGCCTTCTAAAAATTTTGAAGAATCTGTTGGAGAAGAAGAAGATCTTGTTTCACTAGAGGTACCTTCTTCACCTATTCAAATCATGGTTGAAACTGAAGCTCAAGGGGCCTTTCCCATTAGAGAGGTAGATGGGGAAAATAAAAGGAAGAACATTAGCCCCTTATCCCTCCAACACTTCCATGGACTTACCTCTAAATACCCTGACACATTCATGTTTGAATTTTTTATTGTCTGTAGGACCTATTACTATTCCTCAGATGATCAAAAGCTGAAGTTATTCCCATCTACCCTTAAGGATGCAGCCTTGCACTGGTTCATGGATCTACCTGGGAACACCATCACTACCTAGGCATAGATGCAAGTGGCCTTAAAAAACAAGTACATGGACTACTGTAGGTCCAAGGAAAATAAATATGAGATATTTAGGATGACTCTAGGGCCTGATGAATCCATATAGGACTATGAAGAGAGGTTCCAGTTAAACTATAAGAGAGCCAAATGTACCCTTGATCCTAGATCACTTAAACTAGTACTTCTCCAAAGGATTAGGGAGGAGGTGATAGAAACCATCAATATGTTATTAGGAGGAGATATATACCATCTGCCTTATGAGACAATCAAAACTATCTTCAGGAACCATCCTAGGGAAGCTAGGAAGAAAGGAAGAGCTATCCAAAGTACAACAAATACCCCTTCCTCTTCCACCTCACTCAAGCATGAGATTGGAAATATGATGGAGGACTTCAAGAGTGACATGCTGCACACCTTTTCCTTGGAGATGGACACAATGCAGGTCAAGAGGAAGCAACAGGAAGTAGAAAGAGCCTTCGCTATATTTTTCCCTAGATGTACTAGAAAAAACCCTTGAAATGAATGTCCAATTAATGCCATAGAGGTTTTCTTATTATATGAGGAGAATCATGCCACAGACAAGTGTCCCTCCTTACCTGGACTTAAATTTTTATATCAAGGTTGGGAAGTAGGACCAGAGAAACTCTGTTTCATCAACCATAGAATACCTCAAGGCCCTAAGTCATCTCAACAGGGAATGCAAGGTGCACCTTATCATTACTATCACAATAATCAGAATGCACATGTGCAATCTGTTAGCGCTCAAATCTACCTTAGGCTGAAATAAGGTAAAACTCAAGGCTACATCAAACCACGCTCAGCCTCGTAGCTAGCCCTACGAGGACAGGAGAGGGCTCTCTCCGGGTCTATCTCGGCAAAGGTTTTCAAAGGGGCTGAGATGAATTATAATGGATACTAATTTTAGGCTAGTAAATAGATAGGAAGGTTTGATTTAAATTTTTTGGGTTTTTGTTGGAAAAATGGGAAAAACAATTTTGGGTTCGGGGATGAGGCCAGATCTTTGCAGAATTCGAGTTGGGGCAAGGTAGGAAGTAAGTCTTGATGCTTTTGATTTGAGTATATGGATGGATCAGAACGTGAGGAGCTGAAGAGGGCAAGAGGGAACATGGATCCTCTCCAAACGGGCGAAAGCATGTAAAACTAAAAGCAATTCAAGGCGAGCCATGAAATCAATGGATTCAACCTCATTGCCTCATTCAAATTATGATTTCGAAGCATAAACAAAGAGAAAGGGAATGGCATACATTAAACATGAAAGAACTTACAATAAGGCGAGAGAAAACACCATCAAGAACTGAAAGCCACAAGAATCCCAACGAGGGTCTTGCCAAAACCTGCGATCTTTCCTTAGCCAAAATATGAAAAATATGTACAATAGTGTGCAAAATCTTCCCAACCAGCGAGGTCAACCTATCCAACCTGCGAAAATGATTAGAAAATTACATCATATAGACTATCCTAACCCCTTCCCACACCTCTAGGGGTCGAATTCCTCCTTCTAGGAGCAGTTCCAACTAATTCTAAACAAGGAGCTAGAATTTAGGCATCCAAACAACTTGCCTCTAAAAGGAAGGAAACTGATTCTTACATTTGATTTTTACTTTTTTAGGAGTGAATCTTCTAGAATAGGTAAAAATGAGCCCAAGTTACATGCCAACCATAAAATTACATCAAGATAGCTCAAAAATTACATCCACAAGCAAAACTGGTCCAACTGGCCGAAATTCTGAGCTGGAAGGTGAAAAATTGACCAAAAATCCATATGCGTAGTGCGCTTGAGCCATACACGTAGCACGTCTTCCAGCCTGATTTTGGGGCACTTATTGGCATCAAAATTGAGCTCATGATAGCTCGTTAGAAAGCCCTGGATGTTTTCTAGCCAACCCAAGTGGAATTTCCCAATTTGGAGCTCATTTGCCCCTCCAAAACTTCATTCTCCCAGAAGTACTTCCTGCTGGTGCAAAAGGTGGCAGCAAGGTGGTTTTCATGGTGTTTTCGGGCCTTTTGATCATCCAGAACTTGATGAAATGCTTCAGAAATACTTGAGCATGCATAAATTACCATGAAAAACCCAAAAATATAATTTTTTTCCCCAGAAAGTGTCTCAATCAAAAGCGAGCACGTCGACGCGCTACTCGTATAGCTGAAAAATCTGTTTTGAGACCAAAATATTTCAAAATGACAAAAATTTCTCCGAATTTTCTCAAATTTGGAGCGAATACCCTCAATCATGTATCATTCCCAGCCAATGAATCCTCGGCCAAAATCCGGAGTGGATCAGGCCTCTTCCGCCGTTTTAGTGCTTCGCTCAACCTCCTCTTCAGAATCTTCATTTTTGCTTTGCAGATGTGCATGCGGGCCCCATAATGACCTTTCATGTGACGAAGCATGTCTTTGTCTCTATTGGCCTTTGCCAACAATTTCTCCAGATGAATGTTAACATGTGTGAGGCAAGAATCTCGATCAGCCGGTGTCATATCACCAGGTCTCTTCCGGGCCAATTGTCGATCCTCACGGATTCGCCGCAATTCATAAAGTGTGTGCTCATCCTCTAGCTGTTTGTTACGCTGCTCCAGGTATTCTATCACCCACTGAGCCCTTTGCAATTTCTCTTTCAGCATGTCATTCTCGGCCTTTTTCTCCTGGATGATCTCTTTCAGTTTCGAGCTAGGAAAGCTTGCATCAACATCAATGATCGTGAAATCAGTGTCCCGGCCTCCTGATGGGCCCTCATCATGCATGGGCCTCTTGCCCCTATCCTGAAACTATACCTGTGCTGAAGAAGAAGGCGAGACGCCTTCCACATCATGTGGAGATAATACTCACTCTGCTGATGGAGTCAACGAGACCCCTTCCACCCCGGGTGGAGATAGTACTCGTCGTGTAGCTGCAAATAAGGCCCTGTGGCCTCGCTGGTATGTCACATACAATGGAGCACTGATATGCTTGATCTCAGGAATATTAGGCTGGTGTGAAGGCTCTCCCTCATCATGAACTACCTCGGGAAGCGGCTGTGGCGCTGTGGAGAAGTCACGGGAGATGAAATCCTCCCAAGTAATGCCCTGTTGTGTCAACTGATGTACCACTACGATCTTGATCAACGCGTAATGATATATACTTCTATGCTGCTGTGATGAGGTCTTCTTCTATACAAAAATCATCATCCTCTCTATGTTGCGATACATGAAGTACGGAATGTTCATCATACGTACCCTCGTGAAATGCATCAACAAACGGACACGGTACGCATAGAGACGCGAGAATCTGCCCTCGCAACTGAAATACCGAATGATGAGTTTCATCAATGGTGCAAACTCATCCTTCAGGAATCTGAAAGGAAAAACCCTGCTCAGGTGCCTCATATACCCAGGTTTGATGTATGGCTCATAGTGGAATTTCTCTAACTGCTGACGTTTGTTCCATTCTTCTCCTATATTTGGTATCCCGGTGGCCTGAGCAATAGTCTCTGGTGACATAATGAAATCTACTCCGGCGAGGTTTACACGGCCATCATGTAAATGTAGAACAAATAGACGAGCTAGTTCACGATGATGCTGGGTTTGTGAAATCATCTCACAGTATTGGAAACATGACTGATGTTGAAAACAATCCATTGCAAGCGGGCAAGCCTGCAATTGAGCCAAAGAAGTAGGCTCCTCCCTGAGATGCTTACCACCTTTGCCACTTTTGTGAGACCTCCGTGGCACATTACCCTCTGCTGTGGAATCACTGTCATACTCCTGCTCATAAACTGAATCCGTCTCTGACATGGTTGCAAGCTGATTGTGCCGATTTGGTGTGAAACTAGACGCAAGGGCAAAAAATTTTAGCTCTGAGACTGTATGGGTAGCGCGCCCACCCAATGCGTAGCGTGATGCAAGTGCATAGCACCCATGGTATTTAACACTGGCTGGTGATGTTATATGCGTAGCGCGCCCTATATGGGTAGCGCGCCTCCTCTGCACGTAGCGCGCACCTCCAATGCCTGTCCACAACTTTGCAAAACACGATTTCGACCTTCAACTTCACCAGCTCGATTTCTGCCTTGAGGATTCGTGCAAATGAATTGTTTACCATGGTTTATATGTGAAGAAAAATATCTCATAAAATCAGATTTGATTTTAAATTTACTCCATGACCCACTTTTATAATGTTTGGCACTTTGACAATAGATCACTTAATACAATGTTGTTCTTTGGCTTTTTCTTGCTTTTTCTGAGTCTTGGACTGATGATACTTGATTGTTTTTTGCAAGGATATGGCATTTGTCTTTGGAAAAGATCAGAGGCTTGCTCTGAAACTTCTTATGGTGAAAAAAATACAATTATTACAAAATATGAAGTTTGACAATTTCTAGTTCCAAAACAGAGTTTTGGACTAGAAATGTCTTCAAATGTTTTTGATAATAAAAACGTGCAATAGAAATCTTTTGAAACCAACCTCATGGCCTGCGGGCTTTTATTACATGTATGAAAAGGACTAAAAACCCTAGACTCTAGGACTAAAGACTTTTTTTTAACGAAACTAATCATTAATGACCATGAATGCAATGACCATGAACTTCAGTGATTTTTAAGGAATTTTAATTAGCCCTGCAGGTACAAGCATGAGGAAACACAAAACAACCAGACCCCCTCGTCAGTCAATGGCATGCCCCTAGCGAAATGCAACAAAGTGGAATGAGCGAGACACCTAAGAATGATATGCAAAAAGCGAAAATATCTCTGACGGAGGGCTGTAAGGACCGACTCTAACATTGGCTCCAATGGGGGATGGTGGCTCCGAGGAGATGCCAAGAACGGCAGATCTCTGGGGAAGTCAGACAGTGCCTTCATCCATTGGGCGATGGAGTCATTATTTCAACAGATAACACAAAACTTTTGATACATTTATTGACTGCAAACTTGACGGAAAACCGACTGAAACTTGACCAAAAATGACTCAATTTTTTAAACTGAAAAGACTGATAAAACTGACTTGAAAAACTAACTCAAGACCTGAAATTAAAACTCAAAGCTTGCTGGCAGTACATAACCGCCTACGTTTCTTACAAGACCATACACCATCAAACTATATCATAATTCCAATGTAACCAATCAAGCAGATGCCTTCTTGATTGATTCTCCCGATCAGATCTCCTAGTCAACAATACAAACTGATAACTAGGCATCCAAAAACATAGCTGACCATGATCTCCTTCATCACTGAACACTGCAATAATCACTTTCACTGCTGACTGTAACAAATCTGCCATTGGATCCTGAAAAACATGAAGATTTACCTCCTGCTGAAGAAACAAGGTGTCTTTCTCTCCTGATTCCGATCTGTCTTCATCATGTACTTCAGTAAAAGTATGCTCCTGGGCTTCAAAAAACTCTGAACAGGTAGATGAGCAGATCTCCTCTTGTAAAAACATTTCAACACATGAAACATATGAAGAAGAAACTGAAAGAAAATCCTGAATGGTCTGATCTTTTGTAGTGTGAATATACTGGAGGTCATCTTCATATGATATAACAGCCAGATTCTCATTACATCCATCAATCATAAGAAAAGAAACTTCAGCTGATTCTTGATGCTCAAACATGATATCTCTATCATCTACCATAAATTCATCCAAAGGAACTGTTTCACTTACTTGAATGAAGATCTCATCTTGTTTTTCATGAACTGACTGGATTACCTCTTTATGCAGGCTGTGTTCTAATGAACTGAGAACATTTGGATCCATACCTCTGTTGTCTTCTGCATTCCAGATGACCTCAACAGCAGAGTTCTCCTTGATGGGTTTCAGCACAAGGTATGCTTGATCATCACAAACTGAGTGTAAATCTGAAAAAGTTGACTGGACTCCATCACATTCTGCAATCTGCATGATGTCTTCTTCTATGGGCAGATCTAAAACAGAACATTCTCTTTCATCATCTTCAGCCATATGACAATCTTCAACCTGCTGATCTATAAAGCTGCTAACAAGACTGTCATCCTTTTCAGAAAAGGAAGAAGTTCCACCATCACCTTCTTGACCATGTGCACACTGCAGATCTGCATTAACTTGAGCTGTAACATGACCTTTCAATAGCTGATCTATCTCGTCTTCAGATAGAGGAGATAATACCTTTTTTTTTCTTTGGCTCAAATAGTGATTGTCTTCATTGATTTCAAGTGAAGGAGTATGCAGATTTTCCTCATACTGCTGATCCATTACATGTAATTCCTGTTGACTGTCAAGATGCAACATTCCTTCATCTTCCACCGTACTAAGATCTTGATCCTGCTGCAAATTCTCATGATCTTCTTTATGCTACTGAAATGGATTTTCATACAGGGCTTCCATGATATCATCATCCATGAAATTATCATCTTCATAATATTTCTCAAGGCTTTCAATAAAAGTAGAAGCATGTTTGCAACAGTCATGAACTAATTGTAATGATGGGTAAGATACTTGATATCTTTCAATGAACAGAGCATGAAAATCCTTTAAACAGTAAATACAGGCCATCGGCAAATTTTCATACCAAGATTGGGCTTCACCTTCCAAAGTGGCCAGGAATATCTTCATCAAGCAATCTTCAGGAAAATCCAATTTCAACTTGCGAATATGCATATGAAATCTAACCAGATGTAAAGCAGCATCTTTCTTACCATCATTGTTAAACGTAGGCAGATTCCTTGACCAATCTACCTTGGGAATTTTATTCGAAAAACCTGGAATGTGATCTCAGCTCATGGGAGCGTATCTTCTTGTGATTCGGTCCATCTTGAAAATCTGACAGCTACTGATCTCCCTGCAGTGAATTCGCCATGAAGCATTGATTGTCTGGATCTTTCAGTGAATGAAGTCGCCAGGTGAATGTTTTCAGCCTTCTGATGTGTCTGACTGCTGTCCACCATTAGCATCAGATCTGCAACTTGATTTCATGTACTGGGGAAATTTATAAGTTAAGTGTTACGATTACAAGCTAGACCGGAGATCGACTGAAGCAACGTTTATCTACTATGCACTCGCAGAGCAAGAGCAGTTCGAAAGCTACCTGGCGTGACTTCAGGCTCCGTCTGTAGCTATAAATCAAATAACACCCACAAGAAAACCATGTTCTTCCCCAGTATGGTCGCCACTATTTTAGCACTCAAATCTACCTTAGGCTGAAATAAGGTAAAACTCAAGGCTACATCAAACCATGCTCAGCCTCATAGCTAGCCCTACGAGGACAGGAGAGGGATCTCTCCGGGTCTATCTCGGCAAAAGGTCTTCAAAGGGGCTGAGATGACTTATAATGAACAATGAATACTGAATTTAGGCTAGTAAAGAGATAGGAAAGTTTGATTTTTATTTTTTAGGTTTTTGTTGGAGAAATGGGAAAAAACAATTTTGGGTTCGGGGATAAGGCCAGATCTTTGCAGAATTCGAGTTGGGGCGAGGTAGGCAGTAGTCTTGATGCTTTTGATTTGAGTATATGGATGGATCAGAATGACAAGGAGCTGAAGAGGGCAAGAGGGAACATGGATCCTCTCCAAACAGGTGAAAACATGTAAAACTAAACGAATTCAAAGGCGGAGCACTGAAATCAATGGATTCAATCTCATTTACTCATTCATTTAGTTTCAGAAGCATAAGAAAGGAATGGCATACATTAAACATGAAAGAACTTACAATAAACTGAGAGAAAACACCATCAAGAACTGAAAGCCACAAGAATCCCAACAGGTGCTGCAAAACCTCTGATCTTTCCTTAGCCAAAATATGAAAAATATGTACAATAGTGTGCCAAAATCTTCCCAAGAGTCCAACCTATCCAACCTCTGAAAATGATTAAGAAATTACATCATATAGACTATCCTAACCCCTTCCCACACCTCTAGGGGTCGAATTCCTCCTTCTAGGAGCAGTTCCAACTAATTCTAAACAAGGAGCTAGAATTTAGGCATCCAAACAACTTGCCTCTAAAAGGAAGGAAATTGATTCTTACATTTGATTTTTACTTTTTTAAGAGTGAATCTTCTAGAATAGGTAAAAATGAGCTCAATTTACATGCCAACCATAAAATTACATCAATATAACTCAAAAATTACATCCACAAGCAAAACTGGTCCAACTGGCCAAAATTCTGAGCTGGAAGGTGAAAAATTGACCAAAAATCCATATGCGTAGCGCGCCTGAGCCATACGCGTAGCGCGTCTTCCAGCCTGATTTTGGGGAACTTCCTGGCATTCAAATTGATCTCATGATATCTCGTTGGAAAGCCCTGGATGTTGGATATCCAACCCAAGTGGAATTTCCCAATTTGGAGCTCATTTGCCCCTCCAAAAATTCATTGTCCCAGAAGTACTTCCTGATGGTGCAAAAGGTGGCAGCAAGGTGGTTTTCATGGTGTTTTTGGGCCTTTTGATCATCCAAAACTTGATGAAATGCTTCAGAAATGCTTGAGCATGCATAACTTACCATGAAAAACCCAAAAATATAATTTTTTTCCCCAGCAAGTGTCTCAATCAAAAGCGAGCACGTCGACGCGCTACTCGTATAGCTGAAAAATATGTTTTGAGACCAAAATATTTCAAAATGAAAAAAATTTCTCCGAATTTGGTCAAATTCGGAGCGAAGACCCTCCATCATGTATCATGCCCAGCCAATGAAGCCTCGGCCAAAATACGGAGTAGATCAGGCCTCTTCCACCGTTTTAGTGCTTCGCTCAACCTCCTCTTCAGAATCTTCATTTTTGCTTTGCAGACGTGCATGCGGGCCCAATAATGACCTTTCATTTGACGAAGCATGTCTTTGTCTCTATTGGAATTTGCCAAAAATTTCTCCAAATGAATGTTAACATGTGTGAGGCAAGAATATCGATCAGCTGGTGTCATATCACCAGGTCTCTTCCGGGCCAATTGTCGATCCTCGCAGATTCGCCGCAACTCATAAAGTGTGTGCTCATCCTCTAGCTGTTTGTTACGCTGCTCCAAGTAGTCTACACCCACTGAGCCCTTTGCAATTTCTCTTTCAGCATGTCATTCTCGGCCTTTTTCTCCTGGATGATCTCTTTCAGTTTCGAGCTAGGAGAGCTCGCATCAACATCAATGATCGTGAAATCAGTGTCCCGGCCTCCTGATGGGCCCTCATCATGCACGGGCCTCTTGCCCCTATCCTGAAACTATACCTGTGCTGAAGAAGAAGGCGAGACCCCTTCCACATCATGTGGAGATAATACTCGCTCTGCTGATGGAGTCAACGAGACCCCTTCCACCCCGGATGGAGATAGTACTCGTCGTGTAGCTGCAAATAAGGCCCTGTGGCCTCGCTGGTATGTCACATACAATGGAGCACTGATATGCTTGATCTTAGGAATGTTAGGCTGGTGTGAAGGCTCTCCCTCATCATGAACTACCTCGGGAAGCGGTTGTGGCGCTGTGAAGAAGTCACGGGAGATGAAATCCTCCCAAGTAATGCCCTGCTGTGTCAACTGATGTACCACTACGATCTTGATCAGCGCGTAATGATATATACTTCTATGCTGCTGTGCTGGTGTCTTCTTTTGTACAAAAATCATCATCCTCTCTATGTTGCGATACATGAATTACGGAATGTTCATCATACGTGCCCTCGTGAAATGCATCAACAAACGGACATGGTACGCATAGAGACGCGAGAATCTGCCCTCGCAACTGAAATACCAAATGATGAGTTTCATCAATGGTGAAAACTCATCCTTCAGGAATCTGAAAGGAAAAACCCTGCTCAGGTGCCTCATATACCCAGTTTTGATGTATGGCTCATAGTGGAATTTCTCTAACTGCTGACGTTTGTTCCATTCCTCTCCTATATTTGGTATCCCGGTGGCCTGAGCAATAGTCTCTAGTGACAGAATGAAATCTACTCCGGCGAGGTTTACACGGCCATCATGTAAATGTAGAACAAATAGACGAGCCAGTTCACGATGATGCTGAGTTTTTGAAATCATCTCACAGTATTGGAAACATGACTGATGCTGAAAACAATCCATTGCAAGCGGGAAAGCCTGCAATTGAGCTAAAGAAGTAGGCTCCTCCCTGAGATGCTTACCACCTTTGCCACTTTTGTGAGACCTTCATGGCACATTACCCTCTGCTGTGGAATCACTGTCATACTCCTGCTCATAAACTGAATCCGTCTCTGACATGGTTGCAAGCTGATTGTGCCGATTTGGTGTGAAATTGGACGCAAGGGCAAAAATTTTTAGCTCTGAGACTGTATGGGTAGCGCGCCCACCCAATGCGTAGCGCGCTGCAAGTGCGTAGCGCCCGTGGTATTTAACACTGGCTGGTGATGTTATATGCATAGCGCGCCTCCTCTGCACGTAGCGTGCACCTCCAATGCCTGTCCACAATTTTGCAAAACATGATTTCGGCCTTCAACTTCACCAGCTCGATTTCTGCCTTGAGGATTCGTGCAAATGAATTGTTTACCATGGTTTATATGTGAAGAAAAATATCTCATAAAATCAGATTTGATTTTAAATTTACTCCATGACCCACTTTTATAATGTTTGGCACTTTGACAATAGATCACTTAATACAATGCTGTTCTTTGGCTTTTTCTTGCTTTTTCTGAGTCTTGGACTGATGATACTTGATTTTTTTTTGCAGGGATTTGGCATTTGGCTTTGGAAAAGATCAGAGGCTTGCTCTGAAACTTCTTATGGTGAAACAAATACAATTATTACAAAATATGAAGTTTGACAATTTCTAGTTCCAAAACAGAGTTTTGGACTAGAAATGTCTTCAAATGTTTTTGATAATAAAAACGTGCAATAGAAATCTTTTGAAACCAACCTCATGGCCTGCGGGCTTTTATTACATGTATGCAAAGGACTGAAAACCCTAGACTCTAGGACTAAAGAATTTTTTTTAACGAAACTAATCATTAATGACCATGAATGCAATGACCATGAACTTCAGTGATTTTTAAGGAATTTTAGTTAGCCCTGCAGGTACAAGCATGAGGAAACACAAAACAACCAGACCCCCTCATCAGTCAATGGCATGCCCCTAGCGAAATGCAACGAAGTGGAACGAGCGAGACACCTAAGAATGATATACAAAAAGTGAAAAGGTCTCTGACGGAGGGCTGTAAGGACCGACTCTAACACAATCTTGGTACACCCCCAATCCTCCATCCTGGCCTACACCTCCTACTTGTCCATACAACCCTCCATATCATCTTCAGCCTATGAACCAACCATTTCAGTAGTATGTTCCTCAACAACCTCAGGGGAAAAACCCATCCCAAGGGTGGAGGCCTCAACATAATCAACCACCTGCTATAATTCTTCCACCCCAACCTCAACCTCAGCTTACTCATGTTCTCCACCAAATTTGCCTCAGATGACTGCACAGCCCAATCCGAACCTGAACAACACATAGGCACAATAGGTTTATAGTGGAGAGACATCCTATCTAGCTTATGTTGTGGATATACTGGAGATTAATATCATGTCAAGAAGAGTAGTCCCAGACAACCACCCTCCATATCCACATGTATAGGTTGAAGAGGAAAAGGAAGAAAGTAACACTCAATTACAACAACCTAATTTTCTTGATCACTTGATCCATTCAAGTCAGCACACCCCAGAGGAGACTGAACTTCTAGGAGAACCAGAAAAATCATGTGTAAAAATACCCCTTCTCTAGGCCATTAAGGATGTGTTAGTATTCTGTATTCTACAAGTATCACGAGATGAATATGTATTTTTTACAGTCTCCTAAAAATAACATTCCCTGACTATCATTTATTTTCAGAAATCTCACTACCTTCATTAGCTTCATTTAACCTATTCATTATCTCTCACTTTACCTATTCAGACTACCCTCATGCTCTGAAAAACCTATGTTTGAAAACCCTAATTCCCCCATTCCTACCCTTTTCCCCTTCCTAAAACCCCACTCTCACTGCTAAAAACCCCCATTTTTCCCTTCCCCTTCTCTCATCCAAAACAATGTAAAAACCCTTTTTTTACATTTTTTTTGAAATAAATTTTATTCGGGACCCACTCTTTTTAAATAAACCCTGTTTATTTAAAAATACCCGACCCCATTGTATTAAACACCCCGACTACTTTTTTATTAAACCCTCGCTCTAAGAACCCTGTTCCCCCGCTCCCATATAACTCTGGCCCTCACCCTTTAAGTGCTTCCACTCTTAATATACCCAGGCCCCACCATGTTTTCAAACCCCCGCACTCCATTCAAATCTTGGCCCCATTTTATATTTACATGCCGCTTCATTTATTTTACCCGAAACCTACCCACGGTCAAAGTCACCCGACCATCGTCCAATCTACTACGTCAAATCCGACGGCTTGAATGCCTTTTCTAAAACCTAAATGCTAGATGGATAAAACCTTGGAGGGCTTGCAATATGGGTGATTTTACCACTTTCCTGCCCTTCCACGTGTCACTCCTGCCTTTTATTGCACCTCCGGAAAAAATACCACCTCACCTCTCTTGCCCTATGCGAAAAACACAACACGCCTACGATGAAACCATTAACCCCTATTCAAACATGTTAAAGACCTGTGTCATCATGATAAAATCCTAAAATCACCATGTTAGCCCCTACACCATGTTTGACCAACTTGGAAAGCCATGACCACACACAGAGAACTGAAAACCTCCATTTTCAAGACTCTATCCACAGTTTTCCCTACTGCCTACAGGCCAACATCACTTTCCACCCTGTCAGATCATGTTTTTATTAATAAGTGTTTTTACTATGTAGGTGATCTATCTATAAGAAAATGCGATAAATAAATTTGTGTTCCAAAGTCCAAAAATGATTCAAACTAAGTTTTCTGGGTGACGATCCAAGAGCTTGGTTCATCCAAGGATTAGGAGTGTGAGAATAAGTAGAGGTAGAAAATGTTCTTCAAAGGATAGGGTAAAGAAAATGAAAGAGTTTTACAGTGGTCGTGCAGAGATGAAGACAAATAAAAGCACAGAATTAAAGAACAGATAAAAGACCAGTTAAAAGCGAAAGAAAAGGTTAAGAGACAGAGTCAAAAATAAAGGAAAGATAAGGAAGCATATCAAATAGTGAGCTAAAGAAAGATATGACAGTGACAACAAAGACAAAAAATGCATTAAAGGATTAAAGGATAAAAGATATAGATGAAGAAAAAATCATAGTTTAAAAGAAAAATTAAAGGTTAAATGACAAATCAAAAGAAAATCAATGAAGAAGACAGATCCAAATGACAAGGCCAATTAGCCTTTACTTCTTCCAAACCTCATTTGGCCACCTAAAACCAAATTTTGGTTAAATAATATACCTCAGTTAATGCTTTAGTCGGATATATTTTAACAACTACTCAGAAGTTATTGTAAAAGTTAATGTTAAAGCAAAAATAGTAAAAAATATCTAAAAGTGAGCTCAACAGTAAATTAGAAAGTTATTATGACAGTGAGTCATTCAAAGATATTTTGGCACTGGGCCTTGCATGGTCTCGATTTTCAAACATCATTTACTCTATAGTAAATACAGATCTTCCACCCTAGATTAGGGAAACCTCCTCATCTGTAGTTAAATACTGCATGTATTGTTCATTGTTGGTTGGTTGGTTGGTTGTTGGGTAGTTGATTGGCTACTAGACTGGATTTTGAGCATACTCTTGGTTGCAAAGATTATTGAACTGGAGCATTGTAATGGTCTTGGACATCACTAATACAAGCACGTTCACAGGATTCTTGAGCTATGTTTATGGTAATGTTATCCTTCTTTGTCAGTGTTTCTCCTTTGTTTATTGTATTGTACATCAATTTCTATGATAATAGAACAGAAATTTTAGATTGAGATATGTTGTTTAGGCACCTTAAATCTGTTTGTTATTATTATCTTTATGTTTTCATCTGCAAAGTCCGATTAACAAATTCAGGGGTGTCCTGCTCTTTAGTTCCACTTAGCTTGTTTCCTTAAGGTTTACTTAGTAGATTTTAGCCAAAGAATTCAGGGGTGTCCTTCTCTCTGGTTTTGCTTAAAATATTATCTTAAAGGCCTTATTTGAAGTTTAGTTAAATAATTCAGGGGTGTCCTGCACTTTAATTTCACTGAACTGTTGTCTTGGATGTTTTCTTTTTCTGAAAGTAATAGCTAAAGAATTCAGGGGCGTCCTACTCTTTAGGATTACTAGATTGTTGTCTAAAGGTTTTCTAAGTAAAGTTTGGTTAAAGAATTCAGGGGTGTCCTACTCTTTAGTTTCTCTTAAACAATTACCTTAAAGAATTTTCTTGTTAAATTATACTTAAAGGATTCTTAATTTCCCTTTAGTTCTACTGAATTCACAAACTTGTTGTAATTTCATATTCATCTTACCTAAGAAGATCCACTTGATATAGTTAGCTTGCCCTATGAAAACCATTGAAGATTTGATGTACAATTAAAACCTTTTATGACTCCATAGCCCAATGGATTAATCTTCCTAAGGTCTATCTGTTCAACCTACTATCATTCAATCAATCAATCAAAACAAACAATCCCAGAACTTCACAACTAGCCTAAAATCAGGAAACATAAGCATAAAGATAAATCTGTCAATCATAAATATAGAGAGAGCCCTCTCTGAGCCCAGGAAGGCTAGGTCCTTGGACTCCAAAGTGGTTTTATGTGGTTCCCTACTACTTGTTCTTACCAATATTGCAAATCATGGGGAGCCAACATAATGGCGACCATACTGGGGAATTGAGTTATTAAAAGGCTTAATATTTCCTCAAGAACTCAGAAAACCCCATTCAAAATTAGATAACTCAAGTATTAGCCAAGACTAGTATCTAGTTGTTGATGGTGGATAATAGCTAGCCTCAAAGAGAATTGAAATCATCCACCTGGAAAATCCACAAATCTTAGTAGGCCTAAAAGACTCTAGTGGTAGAAGGTTGCAGATTGGTTGTAAAGATGCAATGACCCCTTTTTGATTGATAATACGGCTGCAAGCATACAACGAAGGTATGCTCCAATGCATAGAGATTACATTCCTTGATTCCCACACAAAATGACTTAGGTAAATTGGGATGGAAATATTCATGTTTTTTATGATAAGGAAAAAGATAATTCTTTGATACATCTCATTAAATTTCATATACACTCATGGAGGTTGAAGGTTTAATGGCACGAAGATTGCCTCATGACGATGTTCATGCTAATATTATAAGGGAAAGTAAGGGAATGGTATGAAGGTCTGAAACCTGGTAGTTTGTTTTCTTTAAAGGAGTTCCACAAGGTGTTTTATGAGCATTATAAAGAAAACTGCCCATTTTTATCATTAGCTAGAAATTTTCAATCGAAGGTAGCTGAACATCACTTCCTTGATCATCGATAAAAGGTGGCTCATACAAACATAACTTGTTGTGATCAGTCCAAAAATCTCATACAATACCTTGTAAATATTGATGGAGATTTGGGAAATTGGCATCCTGAGCATTTATTAGAGGAAATCCATGAATTTCATGCTCAATATAACTATCATGACAACCAAGAGAAGTTGGTTGAGGATGAAAGAAATCAGGAAATGAAAGAAGACCCACAAGATATCTCTAGAGGAAAAAATGACGATTCATCAGCTCTCTTGTGTGAGGCCCAAGAAGACATTCAACCTTATGATGACTCACAAGAGAAAGAGAAAAAATGTGGTTCTATCCAAGGAAAAATGAAAATTCCTCCTCCTTTAACCGAAGAAGAAATAAATCATATTTTAAGCATGCAACCAGCCTCTAAAATTTTATGTAAAGAAATTATTTCTATCTGTTCTACTGTTGATTTATGTATTACATCTTTGCCTGATGAAGAAACAAAATAACAGATTGATACTGATGCTATACTACCTTCTTGAGAAGACCTATTACCAAAGGATTCTCCTACTCCTTATAATGATGGCTTTCAGACAGAATTTAGACCACTTAATCATAGCATATCAGGATTACTTGAAAACAACATGGTAGTATATTATGAGGTTGCCAAGTTAGATGATCATGAAGAAGAAGTAGATTTTCTTTCTCAAAATAATCCCGAGCACACCAAAGTGGAGCAAAGAATATTCCTAGATGGAACTTACTATTTAAATCCTCAGGGCCAGATATTATTCAAAGTTCCTTTTGCTGGTTTCTTAGAGACATCTAAAGAGGGAGTAAACTATTCTAGGAACAGTTTGTTGTAGAGTTTAAAGAAAATTTTGAGCATACTGTTCAGAAGTACGAAAAATGGGAGTGGCCTTTTTGTTGTTTCAACATTCCTAAGAAGCTGAACAAGAACAAATCATGTGGTCACTTACTATATTGGTTGCATTGGAGAAGGGAGTTCACTTAGTAAATATATGCCTCCAAAAATTAGATTAGGATAGGTAGATGTGAAAATAAGCTCAGTATTATGGGCATCTTCTCAGTTTTAAAATTTTCTTCATTGTATAGAAGGTTGCTGAAACAAAAATCTCAGAAAAAATTGATACTAAAAGAGAAGGAACAAAGAAAAGAAGAAAAGAGGGTAGATAAAAAGAGAAAGGTAAGACCCATACCAAAAAAATGAATATGTCTGAATGTGTGCAAGTCAAAATTCCACTACTTTTGAAAAAGTCTTGTTAAATCATATAGCCTAATCATGATTGAACTAATTTTGAATTTTTTCTGATATGTTAGAAAAGGAAGATTTTCCAAACTGTTTAAACTTGGCTTATCAGTAGACAGTTAGAAAATGACATTGGTCCCAAAGCCTAAATATGAACCAAAAGTGAAGGGTATGTGATAAATGAAAAAATACAAGATCAAAGCCCTCAATTTAGCTTTACTTTTTGCAAAATAATATTGTGCATCTTGTCCAAAATTCCATAATTCATGATGATCAAACTGCTTAATCTTGATTCATTCATGCTTTTAATTTCATGTTGATGAAAATATTTCAAACTATTTAATCTTGACATATAAGTAGTTAGGTAGAGAATAAAAGAGCTCATAAGTCTAATCTGAGCCTTTGGAAGTTATAAGGTTAGACATAGATAGTTATATTTCAAAAGAAAAAATTATGTCAAGGGTTTTGCAAGTGGAAATGCACCCAATAAATGAAGAAAAAATGTTAGACTAGAGTGATTGGTAGGAAAAATTACTTTGCACGAAGCATGGTTTTCAATTCTTGAAGGTCACAGCCACAAAAGTTGCAGCAGATCAACATTGCAGAATGAAAAATAGGCCAAATACAAATAGGCCACTAATCTACGAAATCTAGAGATCTGAGGTTCTTGACACCTCCTAAAGGAGCTTCCTTCCCCAACTAGAGCCACTATTAGTCTCCTGTATTCTACAGTATCACTAGATGACTATGGATTTTCTACAGTTTGCTGAAAATAACATTCCCTGACTATCATTTATTTTCAGAAATCTCACTGCCTTCATTATCTTCATTTAACCTATTCATTATCTCTCACTTTACCTATTCAGATTACCCTCATGCTCTGAAAAACCCATGATTGAAACCCCTAATTCCCCCATTCCTACCCTTTTCCCCTTCCTAAAACCCCACTCTCACTGCTAAAAAACCCCATTTTTCCCTTCCCCTTCTCTCATCCAAAACAATGTAAAAAACCATTTTTTACATTTGTTTTGAAATAAATTTTATTCAGGACCCACTCTTTTTAAATAAAACATGTTTATTTAAAAAGACCTGACCCCATTGTATTAAACACCCCAACTCCTTTTTTATTAAACCCCCTCTCTAAAAACCCTATTCCCCCACTCTCATATAACCCTGGCCCTCACCCTTTAAGCGTTTCTTCTCTTAATATACCCGGCCCCCACCTTGTTTTCAAACCCCCGCACTCCATTCAAATCCTGGCCCCACTTTATATTTACCGGCTACTTCACTTATTTTACCCGACCCCACCTCCCCAAACCTATCCACAGTCAAAGTCACCCAACCACTGTCTGATCTGATCTGTCAAATCCGACGTCTTGCATGCCTTTTCACAATCCTAAATGTGTGATTGATAAAACCTTGGAGGGCTTCTGATATAGGTGGTTTTACAACGGTCTTACCCTGCCATGCGTCGCTCCCACCTTTTATCATAACCCCACAAAAAATACCACCTCACTGCTCTTTCCCTATGCAAAAACCACAACCCGCCTACCACAAAACCATTGACCCCCGTTCAAACATGTTAAAGACCTGTGTCACCACGATAAACCCCCGAAATCACCAGGTTATCCCCTACACCATGTTTGACCAACCTAGAAATCCATGAACACACACAGAGAACCGAAAACCTCCATTTTTTGAACTCTATCCACAGTTTTCCCTACTGCCTACAGGCCAACATCGCTTTCCACACTATGATATCATGTTTTTATTAATAAGTTTTTTTAATGTGCAGGTTATTGATGTATAAGAAAATGTGAAAAATCAATTTTTGTTCCAAAGTCCAAAAATTATTCAGACTAAGTTATCTATGCGATGATCCAAGAGCTCGGTTCATCCAAGGATTAGGAGTGCGAGAATAAGCAGAGGCAACAAATGTTCTTCAAAGGAAAGGGTAAAAAAAATGAAAGAGTTTTACAGTGGCCAAGTAGAGATGAAGACAAATGAAAGCAGAGAGTTAAAGAGCAGATAAAAGGTCAGTGAAAAGTGAAAGAAAAGGTTAAGAGATGGAGTCAAAAATGAAGGAAAGATAAGGAAGCAGATCAAACAGTGAGATAAAGAAAGATATGTCAGTGACAACAAAGGAATTAAAGGATTAAAGGATAAAATATATAGATGAAGATAGAATCAGAGTTTAAAACACAAATTAAAGGTTAAATGACAAATCAAAAGCAAATCAATGAAGAAGACAAATCCGAATGACAAGGCCAATTAGCCTTTACTTCTTCCAAACCTCATTTGGCCACCTACAGTGCAGTTTTGGTTAAATAAGATACCTTAGTTAATGCTTCAGTCAGAGATATTTTAACATCTACTCATAAGTTATTGTAAAATTTAATGTTAAAGGAAAAATAGTAAAAAATATCTAAAAGTTAGCTCAAGAGTAAATTAGAAAGTTATTACTACAGTGAGTCATTCAGAGATATTTTGGCATTGGGCCTTACATGGTCTCAATTTTCAAACATCATTTACTTTGTAGTAAATACAGATCTTCCACCCTAGATTAGGGAAACCTCGTCATCTGCAGTTAAATACTGCATGTATTGTTCATTGTTGGTTGGTTGGTTGTTGGTTAGTTGATTGGATGCTAGGCTAGATTTTGAGCATACTATGGGTTGCAAAGATTATTGCACAGGAGCATTGTAACTGTCTTGGAAATAAGTAATACAAGCATGTTCATAGGATTCTTGAGCTATGTTAGTGGTGATGTTATGCCTCTTTGTCATTGTTTCTCCTTTGTTTACCGTATTGTACATCAATTTATCTTAATAGAACATAAATTTTAGATTGAGATATGATGTTTGGGCACCTTAACTCTGTCTGTTATTATTATATTTATGTTTTCATCTGAAAATTCCGATTAAATAATTTATGGGTGTCCTTCTCTTTAGTTCCACTTAGCTTGTTGTGTTGAGGTTTACTGAATATATTTTAGACAAAGAATTCAGGGGTATCCTTCTCTCTGGTTTTTCTTAAACTATTATCTTAAAGGCCTTCTTTGAAGTTTAGTTAAAGAATTTAGGGGTGTCCTACTCTTTAATTTCATTGAAATGTTGTCTTGAATGCTTTCTTTGTCTGAAATTAATAGCTAAAGAATGCAGGGGTGTCTTGCTCTTTAGGATTATTGGATTGTTGTCTTAAGGTTTTCTTAGTAAAGTTTGGTTAAAGAATTCAGGGGTGTCCTGCTCTTTAGTTTCTCTTAAACAGTTATCTTAAAGGCTTTTCTTGTTAAAGTATAGTTAAAGGATTCTTAATTTCCCTTTAGTTTTACTAAATTCACAAACTTGCTATCATTTCATATTCATCTTACCTAAGAAGATCCACTTGATATAGTTAGCTTGCCCTATGAAAACCCTTGAAGAGTTGATGTACAATTAAAACCTTTTATGACTCCATAGCCCAATGGATTAAGATTCTTATGGTCTATCTATTCAACCTACTATCAATCAATCAATCAATCAATCAGTCAATCAAAGCAAAAAATCCCAGAATTTCACAACTAGCCTAAAATCAGAAAACATAAGAATAAATATAAATTTGTCAATCATAAATATAGAGAGAGCCCTCTCTAAACCCTGGAAGGCTAGGTCCTTGGACTCCAAATTGGTTTGATGTGGTTCCCTACTACTTTCTCTTACCAATATTGCAAATCATGAGGAGCCAATAAGATGTTCCTATTTACAATAGTCTCATCAAGTAAACGTGCTTCAAGAAATCAGGGAGAAAGAAGAAAGATACCCCCACCATCATTGTAGTAGGACAAGTGTCCGACTTAATGTTGGGAAGGGTGATATTTCTAAGTACCTGGACCTTGGAAGTCCAGTTTTAGTTGTGCACATAGATGGTGTCATATTCCCCAATAATCTGATTGGTCTTAGGGCTGCCATCAATGTTATGGACAAGGAAACTATGTTGAAACTCAACCTCCAAGGGACTTTGAAGAAAACCACAATAGTTTGAAACTTGTAGATCATGCCACAATAACTTCAGAAGGAATTGTTGATGATGTTATGGATTCAATTGGATCTTTGGAGTATCTTACATATTTCTTGGTTTTGCAGCCAAAAACCAAGTTCAATGGATATCCTGTCATGTTAGGGAGACCTTGGTTAGCCACTGTCTACGCTTATATCAGTCGTCGGGCTGAAAACATGACTATTAAGAATGGGTCCATGTCTAAACAACTGGTATTATATCCTCTAGCCCAAACTTCCATTCATCATGATCTACCTATATGGTTGGAGGATGAAGAAGATGAGGTATACAACACTACCCCCATTTGTACCATAGATGTTGTTCTTAGACGAGGGTTGATTGATGAACATGAACTCATCGACTATGTCATTAAAAACCAGTCCCCCACTAATAGTCTACTTGAAAACCTAGTCAAAGAATATGAAAGCCACCCTTGGATGGAATTTCACTCAGTTGATTCAACCTATGAAACCACAAAGGTTGTGGAATTTTCCCCCTCCAAATCTATGAAAATTAACTCAAACCTCTTAGATAAAGAAGAAAAGTAGTTATTCCAGCTTTTGAAAGAAAACCTAGATGCATTTTCTTTGGATTACAAGGACATGAAAGGGGTGTAGCCCTCAGTATGCAGACATCATATTTACATTAAGGAAGGATGCAAGCTTGTGTCCCAACCCCAAATACGGATGAAACCATCTCTAAAAGACATAGTCAAGGAAGAACTGCAGAAATTGTTTGATGCAAGTTTCATTTATCATATATCAGACAGTGAGTGTGTATCTCTTCTTGTCCTAGTCCCGAAGAAGAATGGAAAATGGAGAATCTGTGTTGATTATCGGGAACTCAACAAAGCCACCAATAAGGACCATTTCCCTTTGCCCTTTATATACCAAGTCCTAGATAAAATTACAAGAAAGAAGTAATTATCCTTCTTAGATGGGTTTAGTGGGTATAACCATATGAAAATCAGCCCTGAAGACTAGGAAAAGACTACTTTCACATTCCCTTAGGGTACCTTCGCTTACCGAGTCCTACCCTTTGGGTTGTGCAATGCCCCATCTACCTTACAAAGATCTATCTTGAGCATTTTCTCTGAGCTAGTCCATGAATCAATTGAAATCTACATGGATTATTTCACACCCTATGGGGATGACTTCTAGGAAGCTCTCTCCAATTTGGGAAAAGTGCTGAGAAGATGCATTGAGATGCATATCTCCCTCAACCCAGAAAAGTGTGAATTCCTGAAAAGAGAAGGAGTTGTATTGGGGCACTCAATCTCCCAAGAAGGAATACAGGTGGACCCGAAAAAAATCACCATCATCAAAAGGGTACCTTCTCCTCAAAATCAGAGAGATGTCAGGATTTTCTTTGGGTTAGTTGGCTATAATAGAAGGTTCATCAAATATTTATGCATGTTGGCTTCACTGGTATTTGGTTTTTTGGCCAAAGATTTTGAGTTTACTTGGTCTAGTATTTTTCAAGAATATTTTGACCTCATTAAGGGAAAGTTGACTACTGCCCCCATTCTCTGAGGTCAAAATTGGACGCTGCCTTTCCAAATCCACACCAATGCATCATAAAAATTTGTGGGGGCAACATTGGGCCAGTTAGAAGAAAAATTACCTTATGTAATCTATTTCATCAATAAGAACTTGTCCAAGGCTGAACTCAATTACACTGTCACAGAGAAGAAGATGTTATCCATTGTCCATGCTTTAAATTAATTTAGACATTATGTCATTGGTTATCATACCTTTGTACACACTTCCCACACAACCATAAAATATTTAATGAAAAAGCTAGATGTTAATGCTAGAATAATTAGATGGTTGTTACTATTACAACATTTTCACCTAGCCACTGTTGATAAACCTGGAAAGGAGAATGTTGTTGTAGATTTTTTATCCAGGTTATCTCTATCTACAGATGAAGAAGTAATGGTGGATGAACACCTACCAGATGAACATCTCTTTGCTATCTCAACACTCTCACAATGGTTTTCTGACATAGCTAGCTACTTGGTTGCTGAAAATTTCCCTCCTAGCCTCTCATTCAAGGAGAAAATCAAGATCATTAGAAAAAGTGCCCCTTTCACATGTATTGGGGGAAATCTCTTCAAGCTAGGCCTTGACAAATTTCTCAAAAGATGTGTGAGGGAGGAAGAAATTTTTGATATCCTCTTTGCATGTCATGATAGCCCTTGTGGAGGCCACTTTGCTGCAAAAAGGACTACCTTCAAAGTTTTGCAGGCTTGTTACTATTGGCCTACCATTCACAAGGATGCCAGAAGATACACTAGAAAATGTGACCAGTGCCAAAGGATGGGGAAACCTACATAGAGGGATGAGATTCCTTTACACCCTCAGCTGGCTCTTGAGCCATTTGAAAATTGGGACATGGAATTCATTGGACCTATTGATCCACCATCTAGCTAGAAAAAGTATATCATAGTCTACACTGACTACTTGACAATGTGGGCTGAAACAAAAGTTGAGAAGGTAGCAACTGAGGATAAAGTAGCATAATTTATAAGAGAGAATGATTTTTACAAATTTGGATACCCCAGAGAGGTAGTCACTGATCAGGGGGCACAATTCACATCTCATCTCATTAAGAATGTTCTAAGGAGGCACAAGATAAAGCATAAGACTTCCACTGCCCACAACCCTCAAGCAAATGGCCAAGTGTGAGTGACCAATATATCCTTGGAGAATATATTTACCAAGGTTGTGAGTAGTAGCACAAAACATTGGGCAGATATATTGGTAGAAGCTACTTGAGCCTACAACACTACTTGGAAAAAAACAATAGGGTTCACTCCTTATGTCTTGGTCTATGGCAAGAAAGCTTTTCTTTCAATTGAATATGAGTTCAACACCTTAAGGATGGAAGCTGATTTAGACCTAGATATATAAAATGCCCAAGAAGAGAGGTTGTTGCAATTAAATTGATTGGATGAGTTCATGATAAAATCACTGCTTCACATAGAATTGATTCTTCTACAAATGAAGGTCTGGCATGAAAATTACATTAAGGAAAAGACCTTTTCAAGAAGGATATTGGGAATTGGTGTATGACTCGAGGTTTAATGATTTCAAAGGAAAACTAATGACAAGATGGCCATGACCCTACAAAGTGGAAATATGTTATGATAATGGCTCAGTTCAAATTAGAACCATAGATGAGGAAGGAATTCCCTTACTTTTCAATGGTTATAGGCTTAAGGTTTACAAAAATCCCCTCTCTAAGGAATAATTTATAAATTCAATAAACAAGGAGGTGCATTTCATGTGAGACTCCATAGTTTCCAGTGCCTCCCCTTCCTAGAAAAAAAAGAAAAAAGAAAAATAAAGAGGCATAGGTGAAAACCTCTTTGAGGTGCCCAAGGCTAGATCCAAGGTTGAAAACCTCCATGAGGCAATCCTGTAGCAAAAAAAAAAAAGAGAGAGGGAAAGAAAGAAAAAAAAGATCCCTGGGTGAAAACCTCTCTAAGGTGCCCAAGGTAGGCCTGTGGGTTGAAAACCTCTGTGGATGCAGCCCACTTGCCTTCAAAAAAAAAAAGGGAAAAAAAGAGGAAAGAAAGAAACAAAAAATGGAAAAAGAAGGAAAAATACCTATGCACTTATTTGTTTTTATGTTTTGCAACTTATTTATCAAAGATGGTTTTTGGTATCCAAGGGAGAAATTCTCTTAATTTCTCCTTCTCCTCTACTTGCACACTCCATGAGCCACTCCAGCATACACCCATTCATCCATTTCACCCCTCAAATAGGCGAAAAATTCATTTTTTTTCTCCTAACTCTAATTGCTACAGGAAAATCCAGTAGCTACATGATTCCTGTAGCACTATAGGAAACTCATATAAATGCTACAGGAAACTCATTCATGATGGAAGAAGCTATCTTAAGGATTTATGAACTTCAAGGAGAGAAATTTATGTTTTGTGTGTACCTACCATTCCCAAACCCTTATTTCACTCCATGCACAAGGATTCACTCTCTAAACCTTATGTTGCACCATTGGAAGCTAGATCATATGAAACTTGGAATGAGACCTCTTCACTCACCTATCCTCCATGCCATTCAATTCATGACTCCATTCCTATCCTCCATAAAATATTTCCCTCCATTTCCAAGAAAACTGAAGTGAAACTAAGTAAGAAGAAGATTGCTACAGGAATTGGAAAGTTTTCTGTAGAAAATATTTGTGTGGCACAACAAGGCCAAAAGATGAAGAAAATTTGATGAGATGACTCCAAAATACCACCATCAGACTCCAATATGGAAATAAAACCAACCATGGCACTTGAAGACCTCCATGCAACACCCGCAAGAAGAAGAAAAAGAAAACAATATTAAGCAGCTCACTCAGAAAAGACAAAAAGCTCACTCAAAAAATAAACAAGAAAGTAAAAATACAGCAAAGAAGAGATCATGGTTACAACCACCAGCTCCAGCTCCTTGCACCAGCTCATTTAGTACCACACCAACACTAGGCAGGCTCAGGTATGGCCCTTCACCTCTCGCTATGCATTCATAATGACAAAAATGGTATAATGTTGAGTTTTAGAAATTTTAAAGGCAAAAATGTGGCTAGTTAACTTTGCCACCTTCGTAAAGTTAAACTGGAGGAAAATTAAAAGTACATGACACCTGGGAAATTCAAATCAAGTCAAGAGGGAGTGAATGGGTATGAAGAAGGTGATTACAAGGCTTAGCAATCATTAACTAGAGTGGGACCAACAGTCTGAAAGAGTAAAACTCGTGTTAAGTACAAGTCAGCACAACACTCCAAATTTAGTTAAAAATTCCATAAAGGTGAGTTATGTGTCATTTTCACCATTTTTTTGAGCATTTAAAAGATAAAAAAGAGCAGGAGAGCAGTGTGAGACATCCAAGAGAGAAACATTGAGATCAGAACTTGCATGCACCATCGTGCTACAAGAAACAGATATTTTCTACAAGCAACTTCAAAGGCAGATTAGCAAGGGTAAAGGGAAACACAGAGTCACCTGCAGGTGAAATTTCTTCCCAAAGCCACCATCTCTCAAGAAAAAATACCATATGAAAAAGGCAAGTGGTTTCCATCCTCCAAGACTGAGATTTCTCCATGAAATTTACACACAACAAGTTAAATTTGGCAATTAAAGGATAAAAATTTGCATTTGTTTAAAGACCTCCATATCCAATACATATTCACATAAATATCAAACATCTCACCACCTTCATATCACAACCATTAAAATGGGATGGGGATTCAACAAAAGGAAACCCACTGACACTAAGATAATTAGGAAACATCCTAAAGTCATGGAAATCTTCAGAATTCACCAATGGTTAGGGTTCTTCGAGCTTTTGAAAGGTTATGATGAAGATATAACTCAAGAATTTGTAGTGGATCTACAATCACACTCAGAGGAGAGAGCCACCACTATTGTTAGAGGCCTAGCCATCGCACTATCACATGAACTCATAAGCAGAGTTACAATTTTTCCCTTAGGAGTCAAATGGGTTAAGGAAATAATGCCAAGCACTGCAGCCAAGAAAAGCTTCTTTCTGCGAGGAGAATAATAAATTGAAGACAAAAATGGAGTGAGGAGAGAAAGCCTTCCATACCCCTAGGATGAATTAGCCTTCCATATCATTAAGTTTATTTATTTTGAAGGAAGACTTAGTGTGGTATATTGGTATCATTTTTTATTGTTGAATGAACTTAGATTTGAAGGATCACTCCCTCTAGAACATAGGTTAAGCATCCCTCATCTCCTCTTGAACTCCATAACTAACATGAGAAATAAGTTGAGGCAAAGAAAATACCAGCACTTGGGTCATCATGGCCTCATAAAACTAATAGTGAATAATGATTTGATAAGATTAAACCTACCTATATCTTGGTCTTCTTTCATAGACATGGATAGGGAAGCCTTCATAGCTGCCCAAACAAGGATAAACTCTACTTCTAGCCTTAGAGAGAGGGAGGTAGAAGAAGAATAAGAGGAGACTGAAGAGGAGGTAGAATAAGAAGAAGAGGAGGCAGAAGATGAGGAAGAAAAATAAGGGATGGAGATTGAAGCATAAAACAAAGATACAATAGAGACAAATAAAGAAAAATATGAGGGGAAGGAGGAAGAAAATACTGAGGAAAAGAAGGGAGTGGACCCTATCCTAGGAAGTGGAACCTCCCCTCAAGACACCAGCATGTCACCAGACATTACAGATCAGGAAGTAGCTGCTACCCTGGCCACTTTGAGCACACCTATCAAAAATAAAAGGAAGAATAAAACACATATGTATTTAAGGACTAGGAAGAGTCAAACAGTGAGGGAAGGGAAACCACAGACTCCCACCAAGAGCCCTATTGCCATTGAGGAATCACCCAATAAATATGATGAAATAATATTAGAGGAAGGAAGGGTGAAAGAGGTCACCTCACCTATGAGGACCCTTGTAACCTACATCAGAAGACACTCAGCAAGTTTGGCATCCCCTACACCTCATGCAACCCCCACAGACCCTCCAAAGACTGAAAAAAAGAGAAAAACAAGAAAAATAGGGTCTTCATCAAGCGAAATAGAATTTTCTACAGGAAACTCTGTTTTTTATATAGGAAACTCTAGAAGATCCAGAATTATAGAAAAAGGCCTTGGTTGAGGAAGAAAATACATTCACACATGGGCAAGAGGTCAAAGAAGTTGAGGACAAGGAACAAAATGGAGGAAAAGATGAAAAATAGGGAGAAAAATAATACAAGGAGGAACCCACCTCACCAAAACTAGTCCTCAAAGATGTAGCATTAGTGCCAAAACCTAGCCCTAAACCAAATCTCAACTCCTACTACACATACATTGAAGGAGGTAGATTGATTCCTCAAAAGTTCATAGTGCCTTTATTTTATCAGTTGGAAGAGGTGAGGGCATGCACTCATCATTGGATGAAACTTGCCACATATAAAGGTGTACATCTCATAGGGGCCATGGAGGGAAAAGCAGCTGAGTTGGGGAAGGATTTGTCTAATGTTAGGCTCAGAGAATCCTTATTGAAAGAGAAGCTTCAGAAGGCCCAAGCAGAGAATGTAGCATTGTAGGAGAAACTTTAAAAAAAGGACAAAAAAATGGCCATCATGGTATATTTTTTCATGGAGGCCATTCAACACATATTTTTAGTGCAAAATTGTGAATTATGGATAAAACACGCTTCCCTAGACAGGTGCTAATATAAAACAACAGATTAAAGACTATACGACTACTTTTCCTAACTAAGAAAAAACACACAGAATGGATTAGAGGCTTACTTGGAATCCAAGCACTTCCAAATAATTCCTTCTGTCACTTCTATTGTAGCTTCAAATTCTAGCCTGCTGTGAAAAATATTTCTTGCAAGAATGAACATTAAACAACAGAAGATAGCAATAATATAGATGCCTATTCAAATTAGTTTGCTAAATCAATAAAGCATAAACCATATACATCGACTAAGATCTTGCAATATGGAAAATCAAATCCAATATAGATGCATATAGGGAAAAGTAACCTATATTCTTTATTAATGATAGAAGGGGAGGTTACAGCCAAATGACTGATTTAGTGTCACCATCTCCAACAACATCCCAACCTCATCACAATGCAGATATCTCTAGTAACCTGTCACTCAAATCAATCTCCTTAATGAAAAATCCACCAACATTTCTCTACACAAATTCTTCCTTATCAAACACTAAGATCTATGCTCAATTTATAGAGAAGTTGAGGTAGTTTTACAATCAATGACTTTCCAATAATAGGCAAGACATGTTCCCAATATTGTAGATGTCAAATGGACACATGGATTCAAATTTTGACACATGTGAACTCTTCTAGAAGTCACTAGCCAAGTGGAGATTCTGGAACAATGAGAATTTCGCTCCCAATGTGACCAACACACCCATAGATGTAGATAACTTCTTTGTAGAGCAGTCTTGCATAGGGCTACCTGCATATGCAACACATTTATTCCATTTAGAGGCAGCGTTGGTGAGATCTCATATGATATATTATAAACTTCAAAATTTGGAAACCTTTGCAGATGAAAGTGATCCAGATCTTGGGGGGAGGCCCCCAAGATCTGAAAAAAAATTCAAATGTATCTGACAATATCTGCAAAATTACAATGCTATAAAAAAGAGAAAGAACACACAACAAATAAAACCACAAAGAAACGTGTTTTATGAAAATCGAGAATAAATGTAGAAGCTACATTGTGATGGACCATCTGTCCTTTTACAAAGTGAGGCTTGTTTTATATAGCCTTTTTTGAGTTACAATACCATGCGTAGATACCATAGGTGGATACCATGGGTAGATACCACTTACAATACTATGGGTAGATACCTCTTACAATACCATGGGTAAATTCCATGTGTGGATGAATACCATGGGTGGATACATACCATGGGTGAATGAATATCATGTATAGATGTCACTTACAATACCATGGGCGAATAAATACAATGGGTGGATTAATACCATGGGTCGATGCCATTTACAATACCATGGGTAAATTTCATGGGTTGATGGATAACATGGGTAGATGAATACCATGGCGGATGCCATTTTCCATTTGGATCATTCCTCCCTCCTAAAGAAGAAATTGTCCCCATTGCATGAAGTTCCCTCTTGATAAGCCTTTTTTGAATATGAAGAGCCACTGAAGAGAAGGGTTTTGTGTAGTTAATCCATAATAGTGATGAACGAAGATCCGAGGATAGAGATACCCTGTAATGCTTGTGACCAACTGTGATATTGACAGTGTGAAGCCTAGAAAATGGAATTAGATGAAGTGTGGGTTTGTGGATAAACCAAAACCATGACAAACGAAGATCCGAGGATAGAGATACCCTATAATGCTTGTGGCCAACTGTGTTACTAACAGTGTGCAGCCTAGCAAATAGACTTCGATGAGAAATATTTTGTGCGATTGACCCATAACCGTGATGCTGATTGTTGATGAAGTAGCAGGTGCCTACATAACTTGGGGTGGGAGGGAACGTCTCCAAATAGCCCAAGCCAAATGCTTCTATGCTGAAACTAATGAATGTGAAGCAGGTGCCTACTAAAGTGGGGTGGGAGGGCATGTCTCCAAAGGGAACCCGCTCTGAATGCTGCTCCAGATTTAAAATGGGCACAACTCAGTCAGTATAACCTAGAATATTTATTATAACCTATTTTTGGAAATGTAATGATCATTATGCATCTTCCCATGCGTTTGAAATTGCTATCTGAAAACTTGAGACCCTCAGATTCGTGCAAAATCAACGATAAATCCCTTGTCTGGACTCCGATTCGAACGATTTTTTTTTTTTAATTGGGTGATTTTTCAAGGAAAACTAATATATATAACCATTTATCTGAAATTTCACACTTAAAGCTACAATAAATGACAGGAGTGTCGTTTTCCATGAATTGTCGTCAGAAAAATTGTTGCAACATTGCTGATTTTGAATGCGTGATATCTCTGTAATATTCCCAAATTTTGCAGCTAATGGGAATATTAAATTTTATTCTTAGTTCTCCTAACTCATGAATAAAAGTGTAAAGGAGGAACTCTAAAACTCCAAAATAGAAAAATAAATCAATGCCCAATGTGAACAGAGTCAAATCAGGGCTGACTTAATAAAATCCACTTGTATGTGAAATAGGTGCAAGCTGTTTGAATGGGTCAACAGGACCAAATCATAGCGTAGTCTAGATACAATGACCCTCCTAGATTATCAACGCAGTCAAGTTGGAGGCTACACATGTGAAAGGGGACAAATGAATGAAGATGGTTTAGGGTTTTGCAAACCCTAATCTTATATAAGGAAGGGAGAGACTCAAGGAAAGGTTGTTGAGGAGATTATTAGTCTTGAGAAGAATTCTCTGGGTTTTTTAGCAAGAGAATAGAGAGGGCTTCCTGTTTAGGAACCCTCCCTCCTTCCTAGAGGGTTGTTTTGGAGGATATTGTGCTACATTGGTCCACTATCCTGCATTTTGTCCAAGCCTCATCTTACATCTATAGCGCAGTCCTGTTGGGGTGAGTTGTCTATGTAGGTTGCTAAAAGTGGAGTTCTAGATCTACAGAGATCTAGTTTGTTTTGGGTGTCTCTTCGCATGGAATGTGTCTTTTAACCTCCTGGAAGAGTGCCTCTTTGGTTTGAGTTGCAGATCCACACATTGGCATCAGGCCATAGTCTACTCAGAGCTACAACGCAGTATTCCCTCCATGACTGCATTAGTTTGGTGAGCAGAATTGCAGAGCATCTTAGCATTATCATTTGAGGAGAGATCTCTGGTGATTGGACGCATCCTTCACTGTGGTGATCCATAGATTGGCCAACCAATATATTTCCCATTCAGATATGATATTATTCATGCACATGATTCACTAATTTTCTGAATATATTTTTCAAATCTGTAAAGTAGATCTCAGATCTACTCCTGGTTTCTCATCTTTTGCTAAGATCCCTAAGGGGAATGTAAAGAGGGGCTTCTTTTGTATCCATATCTGTAAGAGATATATATTTTTATGTAGAGATATGTCATAGATCTTATTTCTAAATAAAATAAGCTTTAGTCTTTAGAAATTTACGCTGAATACTTTTTTGTTCCATTATAGTGTTGCAGCTCCTCAATATTGAGGGATTCTTCATGTAATTTACTGTATTTCTCATGTAAAGTGCTATGGCCATGTCTTATATGTGTTTAAATGATGCTAATACTCCATATTCACTAAAAAATTCATAAAATTATGCTCTTGTGCTTCAGTAAATTTCTGCATACTCCAGGTCATGGGAAATCAGGGTTTTCTAGCCTAGTTAGGAAGGAAGGAACTGTTTAACATAGAAAAACACATTTTGTTTTGCTGAAATTTGACATCGGAGTCCCTCATAACCCTATCTATCAGATCCAACCACTTTTTTATATTATTTTTGCGTAGATCTCAAAATACATTCGTTTTAGGTCCTAAATCATCACTTTTCCCCACCTTTTGGTCTATAAAATGTTGTATAAAGTTGATGCTACATATTTTATTGAATTTTAAGTGATTTTAAATATTTTATAAGTTTTAGGTCTGCATCTCCAACTCTATAATACCTTAGGGTATTCTCATTGTTATAGAAAATCCCTCTTTGGAACATTACAGTGGTATCAGAGCATGATCTCTGGCACAACCTGTGAGATATAGATATCAAAGGATTAAAGATGAGAAGAAAAGATAATAATTATGGATAGGATGAGATTAATCTCATCAGTTTTTAGATCTAAGGAAGGCCTCTCCCAAGAGGTAAATCATAAGAGAGAAAGAGGGTGCACCGAGACTCCTAGAGGGTTTCGAGAAGAAGCAAGCTGCAGTGAGATCTGCATGAGGATTCAAGAATAATAAGGAAGCCCCAGCACTTCCTATCAACAAATCATAAAACCAGAGAATCCTAGATCTCCTCATAGATCTACTATGGCCACTTTCTTTGAAGAAGGTGAGAGGTATAACAATGAAGAAGAGAGATGCAAAGAAAATCCTAAAGGGTTTCAAGATTAAGAGGAGGAAATATACACTTCCTATCATCACAAATTAGGGAGAATGACTGAAGAAGAGATCTCATTGCTTCTTTTCCAAACATTGAAGGGTATTGCAGAAGATCTCAAAGAGTTTGAGAAGAAGGGGAAAAAGATGAGCCACAAAGAGACATCTCCCAAGGAGGATGTCAATCTTGTCACTTTGGGCAAGAGATCTCCATTTTCACCACCTACTGCTAAAGTAATTGCATGTAGAGGAGAGTCACTTTCATTTTTTCAAGGTAGCCTTGAGCTCTTAACATATGGAGTCCCATGCATGAATCAGAAGATGCATGAGGAAGAGGAAGATACCAGCGCTGGTATACCTGAAGGAAGGAAGCCATCATTCTTGCCAACAGTTGGAGACATCATTGATCTGGGTGGAGGAACTCTTGTGTTCTTTCAAGAGGTTCCCACATATTAGTTGATCCAATGTATGCATAAAATTCTAGCACATATTGATTCCAGACCAATGCATAGCCAAGGATTAGATCAAACCGCTGATTTGAAGCAAAGACATATCACATCGTAGAGGACCCTTGATCTAATCAAGGAGGAGGCTGGAAACTATCCCTATGCATCATTTTTAAGCTGCATTCAATCTCTTGAGTTGATATGTAGAGTTTCAAAAAAGGGGATTAGTACTATCCTATGTTTAATGGCTGATTGTGAGATCAGCAATGTAACTTCCTTTGAGACAATGCATGCATCACCCTGCAGACCTACAGCACTGTCACTTAGTGACTGTGACAAAGAGGCTTCAGCTCTCTTGAAGAATTCTAGAGGCAGCTTCAACCTTGAAGCAGTGAAGAAGAAGAATAGGAAGAGTAGACATATTGAGATGAGAAGAATTTTATCCCCTCTAGATGACACTCTCTCAATGAGCATGCTACAGCTCAAAGAGAGAATTCTACCTGCAGCAGATCCAAAACCTCACTGGTTTTGGAAGGTCATGAAGGAAGAAAAGTTCTCATAAAAGGTGTACTTCAACATCTCATGCAGTACAATAATCTTCATCAGTTTAAAGAAGATGGTGTTCTACAAAGTGAGGATGCCATGATTATGCAGCACATCACTCAACTTCTATATTTGAGTGAGTGGATGAGGATGGTGAGCAAGAGGTCACATGATCACTTGCAGACATATATGGACCAGCAAGCTTGGTTATGCTGGTTGCCCTTGGGAGACTCCTATCACTCTCCAAAGGCACCTATTTCTCTGAGCTATGCCTTAAAGAATAGTTATGAAATGAATAAGGAGGCATGGCAACGCTGGTTGCTTTGGGGTAAGCATGATCACTACCCAAAGATTCTCATTTTCTCATCTCATGCTTTACGCATCACTAATGGGGTGTATGAAAAGGAGGCATGGTTGATGTGGTTGTTAAAAATGGAATTTGGACACCACATGTTAAATCTCATGTCCATGTATTCATCCATGTTTGAAGTATGTCTCATATGTCTACCTGTATTTCTGTTTGAGGAATATTTCATGCATGTAATTTGGTTCGGGAGAAGGGATAACTCCCACGTGATGTGGAATGAGGGAGCTTGCTTGTACTATGTTGATGAGACATTTCACATGTCCACCATTGTGTTGTTGCTCCATGATCCACATGTTGATAAGGCAAGAAGGCTACAAAAGTCCTTATCGCTATGGCTGCTCTTGGGTGAGTATGGTTACTACCCAATAGCTCATCATTTTTTGAATCATGCCTTGGATTTCAATGATATGTTGCAGCAAGAGAAGGAATGCACCATTTTGATTCACTTGAGAAAGTATGGCCACCACATGACATCTCCTATTTCTATGTGTTTTGCGTTGTATAAAATTTGGCATAATGATATCATGATGTGCATGGATAATGATACTTTGTATTGGGCTGATATGACATATCATATGTCCATTAGTATGGTTTGTTTTCATGGTGCACATGAGGAGGAAAGAAGGTAACAAGACCTCTTGTTGCTTTGGTTGCTTTTAAATGAGTATGGTGACCACCCCATAGCTCATCATTTTCTGATTCATGCCTTATGTATCAAATATAAATTGCAGCAAAGAAAGGCATGTACATCATCTTTTGGGAATCTTGGCTTGTCCATCTTACATGGAGAAGATGGAGGATGGCAACGAAGGGCCTTGCTTTGGTGGTTATTATTATGGGAATATGGTTTGACAACTTTGTCCAACCATGTTGCTCCTTCCCTTATTCTTGTTGCATAACACTGGAATGATGGAACTTGGATCCAACAAGGCCAACAGGGCTAAGAATGAAAGCATAGCAATGCTTAATCAAGTTCACAAAACATGGATGGAGGAATGTTTTGTATGATGAAGCTTTTCCTTTATGGAAGGAGCTAATTTATATTATGTCTCTCATGTGTTTATGATGGTGTTGGACATCATGTAATTGTCATTTTGTACTTCATGATAGGAAAAGGACATCTAACCTTACAGATTGGAAGTCATCTCATGCACTTGCAGAAGACAACTATGGAACCAAACATACATAACCTATTACAGAAAATGGGAGTAAGCCTTCCTTATGTGGATGCCATTTGGAGGGGAGTAGATGGTTTGCATCTACAATAAGAGTTGCTTGAGGGCAAGCAACATTTTACCGGGGGAGACTATAATATTCCCAAATATTGCAGCTAATGGGAATATAACATTTTATTCTCAGATTGCCTAACTCATGAATAAAAGTGTAAAGGAGGAACTCTAAAACTCCTAAATAGCAAAATAAATCAATGCCCAATGTGAACAGAGTCAAATGAGGGCTTACTTAATAAAATCCACTTGTATGTGAAACAGGTTCAAGTTGTTTGAAGGGGTCAACAGGACCAAATCATAAGATAGTCCAGATATAATGAACCTCCTAGATGATCAGTGCAGTCAAGTTGGAGGCTACACATGTGAAAGGGGAAAAATGAATGAAGATGGTTTAGGGTTTTTCAAACCCTAATCTTATATAAGGAAGGGAAAGACTCAAATAAAAGGTCGTTGAGCAGATTATTATTCTTGAGAAGCATTCTCTGGGTTGTTTAGCAAGAGAATAGAGAGGGTTTCCTGTTTAGGAACCCTCCCTCCTTCCTAGAGGGTTTTTTGGAGGATATTGTGCTGCATTGGTCCACTATCTGGCATTTTTTCCAAGCCTCATCTTACATCTACAGCGCAGTCCTGTTGGGGTGAGCTGTCTATGTAGGTTGCTGCAAGTGGAGTTCTAGATTTGCAGAGATCTAGTTTGTTTTGGGTGTTTCTTCTCATGGAGTGCAGCTTTTAACCTCCTGAAAGAGTGCCTCTTTGGTTTGAGCTACAGATCCACACATTGGCATCAGGCCATATTCTACTCAGAGTTATAACACAGTATTCCCTCCACGACTGCGTTAGTTTGGTGAGTAGAATTGCAAAGCATCTTAGCACTATCATTTGAGGATAGATCTCCGGTGATTGGACCCATCCTTCACTGTGGTGATCCATAGATTGGCTAACCAATATATATCCCATTTAGATATAATACTCTTCATGTACATGATTCAGTAATTTTATGAATATATTTTGTAGATCTGTAAAGTAGATCTCAGATCTACTCCTGGTTTCTCATCTTTTTCTAAGATCCCTAAGGGGAATGTAAAGAGGGGCATATTTTGTATCCAAATCTATAAGAGATCCATGTTTTTATGTATATATCTATTGTAGATGTGATTTCTGAATAAAATAAGCTTCAGCCTTCATAAATTTAGGTTGAATAATTTTCTATTCCATTATAGTGTTGCAGCTCCTCAATATTAAGGGATTCTTCATGTAATTTACTGTATTTCTCATCTAAAGTGCTATGGCCATGTATTAGATGTGTTTCACTGATTTTAATATTCCATATTCACTAAACCCTTCAGAAAATCACGCTCTTGTGCTTCAGTAAATTTCTGCATACTCCAGGTCATGGGAAATCAGGGTTTTCTAGCCTAGTTAGGAAGGTAGGAACTGTTTAACATAGAAAAACGCATTTTTTTTTCTGAAATGTGACATGGGAGTCCCTCATAACCTTAGCTATGAGATCCAACCACTTTAGCATATTATTTTTACCCAAATCTCTGAATACCTTCATTTTAGGGCCTAAATCATCACTTTTCCCCATCTTTTGGTCTATAAAACATTGTATAAAGTTTTTGCTGCATATTTTATTGAATTTTAAGTGATTTTAAATCTTTTATCAGTCATAGGGCTTCATATCCAACTCTATAATACCTTAGGGTATTCTCATTGTTGTAGAAAATACCTCTTTGGAACGTTACAGTGGTATAAGAGCATGATCTCTAGCATAGCCTCTGAGATCAAGCTATCAGAGGAGTAAAGAGGAGAGTCAGATATTATAATTATGGATAGGATGAGATTACTCTCATCATTTTTCAGATCTAAGGAAGGCCTCTCCCAAGAGGTAAATCAGAAGAGAGAAAGAGGGTGCATCGAGACTCCTAGAGGGTTTCGAGAAGAAGAAAGCTGGAGTGAGATCTGCATGAGGATTCAAGAATATTAAGGAAGCCCCAACACTTCCTATCAGAAAAGCAGAAGACCGGAGAATCCTAGATCTCCTCATAGATCTACTATGGCCACTTTCCTTGAATAAGGTGAGAGGTATAACAATGAAGAAGAGAGATGCAAATTAACTCCTAAAGGGTTTCAAGATGAAAAGGAGGAACTATACACTTCCTATCATCACAAATCAGGGAGAATGACTGAAGAAGAGATTTCATTGCTTCTTTTCCAAACACTGAAGGGTATTGCAGAATATCTCAAAGAGTTTGAGGAGAAGGGGAAAAAGATGAGCCACAAAGAGACATCTCCCAAGGAGGATGTCAATCTTGTCATTTTGGGCAAGAGATCTCCATTTTCACCACCTACTGCTAAATTACTTCCATCTAGAGGAGATGCACTTGCATTTTTGTAAGGTAGCCTTGAGCTCTTAACATATGGAGTCGCATGCATGAATCAGGAGATGCATGAGGAAGACAAAGATACCAACGCTGGTATACTTGAAGGAAGGAAGCCATCATTCTTGCCAGTAGTTGGAGACATCATTGATCCATGTGGAGGAACTCTTGTGTTTTTTCAAGAGGTTCCCACATATCAGTTGATCCAAGGTATGCATAAAATTTCAGCATATATTGATTCAAGACCAATGCATAGCCAAGGATTAGATCAAACTGCTGATTTGAATCAAAGACATATCACAGCACAGAGGACCCTTGATATAATCAAGGAGGAGGCTGGAAAATATCCCTATGCATCATTGTTAAGCTTCATTCAATCTCTTGAGTTGATATGTAGAGTTTTAAAAAAGGGGATGAGTACTATCCTATGTTCAATGGCTCATTGTGAGATCAACAATGTAACTTGCTTTGAGACAGTGCATGCATCACCCCTGCAGACCTACAACGCTGTCACTTACTGACTATGACAAAGAGGCTTCAACTCTCTTGAAGCATTCTAGAGGCAACTTCAACCTTGAAGCAGTGAAGAAGTAGAAGAGGAAGAGTAGAAATATTGAGATTAGAAGCATTTTCTCCCCTCTAGATGACACTCTCTCAATGAGCATGCTACAGCTCAAAGAGAGACTTCTACCTGTAGCTGATCCAAAACCTCACTGGTTTTGGAAGGTCATGAAGGAAGAAGAGGTCTCTTTAATAGGTCTCATAAAATGTGTACTACAACATATCATGGAGTACAATACCCTTCATCAGTTTAAAGAATATCATGTTCTACAAAGTGAGGATGCCATGATTATGCAGCACATCACTCAACTTATATATTTGAGTGAGTGGATGAGGATGGTGAGCAAGAGGTCACATGATCACTTGCAGACATATATGGACCAGCAATCTTGGTTACATTGGTTGCCCTTGGGAGACTCCTATCACTCTCCAAAGGCACCTATTTCTCTGAGCTATGCCTTAAATAATAGTTATGAAATGAATAAGGAGGCATGGCAATGTTGGTTTCTTTGTGGTAAGCATGATCACTACCCAAAGATTCTCATTTTCTCATCTCATGCTTTATGCATCACTAATGGGGTGTATGAAAAGGAGGCATGGTTGATGTGGTTTTTAAAAAGAGAATTTGGACACCACATGTTAAATCTCATGTCCATTTATTCATCCATGTTTCAAGTATGTCTCATATGTCTACCTGTATTTCTGTTTGAGGAATATTTCATGCATGTACTTTGGTTCGGGAGAAGGGATAACTCCCACTTGATGTGGAATGAGGGAGCTTTCTTGTACTATGTTTATGAGACATTTCACATGCCCATCATTGTGTTGTTTCTCCATGATCCACATGTTGATAAGGCAAGAAGGTTGCAAAAGTCCTTATTGCTATGGCTGCTCTTGGGTGAGTATGGTTACTACCCAATAGCTCATCATTTTCTGAATCATGCCTTGGATTTCAATGATATGTTGCAGCAAGAGAAGGCATGCACCATTTTGATTCACTTGAGAAATTATGGCCACCACATGACATATCCTATGTCTATGTGTTTTGCGTTGTATAAAATTTGGCATAATGATATCATGATGTGCATGGATAATGATAATTTGCATTGGTCTGATATGACATATCATATGTCCATTAGTATGGTTTGTTTTCATGGTGCACATGATGAGGAAAGAAGGCATCAAGACATCTTGTTTCTTTGGTTGCTTTTAAATGAGTATGGTGACCACCCCATAGCTCATCATTTTCTTATTCATGCCTTATGTATCAAAGATAAATTACAGCAAAGAAAGGCATGTACATCATCTTTTGGGAAGCTTGGCTTGTCCATCTTACATGGAGAAGATGGAGGATGGCAGCAAAGGGCCTTGCTACGATGGTTATTATTAGGGGAATATGGTTTGACAACTTTTTCCACCCATTTTTCTCCTTCCCTTCTTCTTGTTGCATAACGCTGGAATGATGGAGTTTGGATCCAACAAGGCCAACAGGGCTAAGAATGAAAGCATAATAAAGCTTAATCAAGTTCATAAAACATGGATGGAGGAATGTTTTGTATGATGAAGCTTTTCCTTTATCGAAGGAGCTAATTTATTTTATGTCTCTCATGTGTTTATGATGGTGTTGGACATCATGTAATTGTCATTTTGTACTTCATGATAGGAAAAGGACATCTAACCTTACAGATTGGAAGTCATCTCATGCATTTCTAGAAGACAACTATGGAACCAAACATACATAACCTATTACAGCAAATGGGAGGAAGCCTTCCCTATGTGTATGCCATTTGGAGGGGAGTAGATGGTTTTCATCTACAATAAGAGTTTCTTGAGGGCAAGCAACATTTTTCCAGGGGAGACTGTAATATTCCCAAATTTTGCAGCTAATGGGAATATTAAATTTTATTCTTAGTTTTCCTAAATCATGAATAAAAGTGTAAAGGAGGAACTCTAAAACACCAAAATAGAAAAATAAATCAATTCCCAATGTCAACAGAGTCAAATCAGGGCTTACTTAATAAAATCCACTTGTATGTGAAACAGGTGCAAGTTGTTTGAATGGGTCAACAGGACCAAATCATAACGCAGTCTAGATACAATGACCCTCCTAGATGATCAACGCAGTCAAGTTGGAGGCTACACATGTGAAAGGGGACAAATGAATGAATATGTTTTAGGGTTTTTCAAACCCTAATCTTATATAAGGAATGGAAAGACTCAAGGAAAAGGTTGTTGAGGAGATTATTATTCTTGAGAAGAATTCTCTGGGTTGTTTAGCAAGAGAATAGAGAGGGTTTCTTGTTTAGGAACCCTCCCTCCTTCCTAGAGGGTTTTTTGGAGGAGATTGTGCTGCATTGGTCCACTATCTAGCATTTTTGCCAAGCCTCATCTTACATCTACAGCGCAGTCCTTTTGGGGTGAGCTGTCTATGTAGGTTGTTGCAAGTGGAGTTCTAGATCTGCAGAGATCTAGTTTGTTTTGGGTGTCTCCTCTAATGGAGTGTGTATTTTAACCTCTTGGAAGAGTGCCTCTTTGGTTTGAGCTACAGATCCACACATTGGAATCAAGCCATAGTCTACTAAGAGCTGCAACGCAGTATTCCCTCCATGACTACGTTAGTTTGGTGAGCAGAATTGCAGAGCATCTTAGCACTATCATTTGAGGAGAGATCTCCAGTGATTGGACCCATCCTTCACTGTGGTGATCCATAGATTGGCCAACCAATATATGTCCCATTCAGATATGATATTCTTCATGTACATGATTCAGTAATTTTCTGAATATATTTTGCAGATCTGTAAAGTAGATCTCAAGTCTACTCCTGGTTTCTCATCTTTTGCTAAGATCCCTAAGGGGAATGTAAAGAGGGGCATATTTTATATCCAGATCTATAAGAGATCTGTGTTTTTATGCAAATATATATCATAGATATGATTTTTGAATAAAATAAGCTTCATTCTTCAGAAATTTATGCTGAAGACTTTTATGTTCCATTATAGTGTTGTAGCTCCTCAATATTGAGGGATTCTTCATGTAATTTACTGTATTTCTCATGTAAAGTGTTATGGCCATGTCTTAGATGTGTTACAATGGTTTTCATACTCCATATTCACTAAAACTTTCAGAAAATTATGCTCTTGTGCTACAATAAATTTCTACATACTCCAGGTCATGGGAAATTAGGGTTTTCTAGCCTAGTTAGGAAGGAAGGAACTGTTTAACATAGCAAAACACATTTGTTTTTGCTGAAATTTGAAATTGGAGTCCCTCATAGCCCTAGCTATCAGATCCAATCACTTTCTCATCTTATTTTTACGCATATCTTTGAATACATTCGTTTTAGGGCCTAAATCATCACGTTTCCCCACCTTTTGGTCTATAAAATGTTGTATAAAGTTTTTTCTGCATATTTTATTGAAGGTTAAGTGATTTGAAATCTGTTATCAGTCATAGGGCTGCATCTCCAACTATATAATACCTTACGTTATTCTCATTGTTGTAGAAAATCCCTCTTTGGAACATTACAACCTCCTTCATCCGAACTCCAATTCGGCCAATTATTTTTTTGAATTTGGGTATTTTTTCACAAGGAATCCGGATCTGGAATTTTTTTTGTAAATTTTTCACCAAAATTTTCAGATCTGATCGGAAAACTCGCCACCCAAAAAATTCATGGAGTTTGTTGAAGATGGCTACAAAACATTGAAACTGAAATATCCTTCAAACCCTAATTCCCATGGATTCGTAACCTGAATATGATACCACTGATCCAGATATTGGGGGGAGGCCCCTAAGATCTGCAAAATTAGAATGCCAGAAAAAAAAAGGAGAACATAAAGCAAATAAAACCACAAAGAAACTTGTTGTATTAAAACAGAGAATAACTGTAGAAGCTACATTGTGATGGACCATCTGTCCTTTTACAAAGTGAGGCTTTTTATTTATAGACTTTTTTGAGTTAAAATACCATGTGTAGATATCATAGGTGGATACCATGGGTAGAAACCATGGGTCAATACCATGGGTAGATACCACTTACAATACTATGGGTCAATACCATGGGTAGATACCTCTTACAAGACCATGGGTAAATTCCATGTGTGGATGAATACTATGGGTGGATACATACCATGGGTGAATGAATATCATGGATAGATGTCACTTATAATACCATGGGTGAATAAATACAATGGGTGGATGAATACCATGGGTCGATTCCATTTACAATACCATGGGTAAATTCCATGGGTTGATGGATAACATGGGTAGATGAATACCATGGCGGATGCCATTTTCCATTCAGATCAAAAAGTCTTTGATTGATTTGTATTGTTCTTTGTCTTAGGGCATATAGCAACTAAAATTTTAGGGGATGATAGACCCTATACATCGGTCCTGAAGATGATGCCCATTTAACTAGGTCATTGGCAATGATGCCTAAATTGGCCTATAACAATTTCCCCCTAAAGCATGAAGTTAGAATAATAACAATAGTATTTTGATTGATATGATTTACACTATGATGGGATGGAGATGAAGCAGAGTGGCGACTTGCATCAATATTACAATACATTACATCATGATATATCCTCTTGATCATAATTTCTAAGGGTAGGCATTCCCATGCTCAGCACATAAACAATCTAATAACATGTACATAATTCAGAAATTTGTCGATATTGGAATGTTGCCAAATGCAGACATGCCTACAAATATAGGCCCATGTTTGGATGAAGATCTGTATGTAAGGTCACCATACAGATGATGTGTACAACAATCCTGAAATCGCAGCCCTGATGGATGAAACTAGATCTGAGGTCTTCTTATCTCGTTCACTCGATCATTCAGGTACAAGTCTAGCCATGTGAATATATGATTTGTCGTCGAACATGGAAAGACATCATTTAATTACCAACCAATGATGTGAGTTGTTAAAAAACACGAGAGAACCACCATTAATGAAAATGGCTTTGAAGGTACTACAGTACATTTTGTAAGGTGTGAATAGATGATTTGGTGTCAAACGCCAAAAAAAATCTTTTGGACAAAAGTCCGAAAGCGAGGATCTTATCGATGCTGTAACAAGCCTAATGGTACCGGAGTCTGATGTTTCTAAGTGAACTTCCTGGATATTTATTTTTCATCGACAGGAAGCCACCTTATTGCGAAACAGGATTTATTGATTTCAGAGACAAGGGTATGACTTGATATAGAAATTTTCAGGGATGACGGTCATGAGAATAAAGGCTTATGAGTATTGCAGAAGGATGAGTATTTTCACTGGATGACTTCTCTTGAACATATCAGCAACACTGTGATGAGTTGGAAGCATTGACCAAAAATCAAAGTGAAGGTATGATGAACCATAGGTATGAATGAACCGTCAAGATGATTACCCAACCCAAATAGTCACGGACATGGAGTGAAGGAAGTGTCATGTTCAAGAGCGACTTGCTACCATAAATAATTTTTGCTCACTTTTCCCAAATTTTCCCCGGTCATTTGTCGACCAGTACCTCTTTATTTTTTAACAAGAATGAGGAGGATAACATTTTCTTGATCTATAATTCAACCCTTCGGGCGAATAAAGTATCTCTATTTAATAATTTAATGAGTCTAGCGATGAATGAAACTCGATTCTTGCCATGATCAACAAGCTCATCACTATTTTATATTTTAACGAGCTTAATGATAGTGACAGCCTGGTCCTTTTTCATATTTAGAGAGTTTGAAAAAGAAGACAAAAGAAAACTCCATAAGTAATTTTTCGTAAATTTGTCACCCAGATCCAGAAAAGTATAAAATAATATCTGAGAGAACCTCTTTGGTCATGTTTAACCAAGGTATTCCTTTTTCGTAAATAATCTATCTCATTCTGGAAAAGGGTTAAACTTATGCTAAGTAGATATCAATTCATTTACTTTTACGAGCTCGAAAATATAAGTGCTCGGCAATATTTTCACATTATCGGAGTCTGAGAAGAGCTGAAAGAAGACTCCAGGGGTTCCTTTTTCGCTGTTATCGAAGCTTGAAAAAGAGATAAAAGTGTGCTTCAAATCCTTTTTAGTTTTTAACAAAGCTCAAAAAATAAGGAGAAAAAGAATGCTTTGTGGTCAAATCATTCTTGAAATAAATCTGCATGACTAATATGTTCATCAGTTGTAAGACTTGTTTAGAACAACATCAAATGGATTAAAAATACCTATTTAATGATAAAAAACATAATAAAACTATAGTCATAGCAATAAATTCAATTTTCAAATAATTAAATGACTATTAAAAGTAGTTTCACTATTCATTTTTACCATTCCATAATAACCATTTGCATTTTGGAACTTTGAACTTGATTTTGCCCCCAAACTTCAGCTGCAGATTGTGATCGTTTCTGTGGATGGTTTTCGTTTCCGTTTGATCTAGGTTACTGATATAAACCTCCTCTTCCCTTTAGTATTCATTTCATTTCCAATTTCTGCAAATTTTCAGGTTTTTAAGGCCCCTAGGGTAATTTTTTTACAAAAAGAGAGAAATGCACCCCTGAATGTCGAAACCAACATTGCATAGCAAGTACAATGAAATTTACTTGCATATACAATGCATTGTCTCTTGTTAGGGAGTGTGTTGGGCACAATCTACATTTTTGTTTCTCACATTATGCCAAAAATTTGCCTAGTTTTTTGCAATGAATGGAATCTAATGGACCTTATGGTTGTATTTCAGGTTTCCATCAGATTAAAATGATGATTACATGGAGGGAAAGAGAACATGAAGAATATGATATGATTGCCTTAAATGATCCGGGTACAGTAAGATCACTAAGATATTGTGGACTGCTTAAGTACTTCAAATTGTTTGGGATGAGGCAAAAAATAGAACTATTGGAGTTCTTAGTTCAAGCATGGGATCCAAATATCGAGGCATTTCATATTAAGAACCAAGTGGTTCCTATAATAGTCGAGGATGTGTACTTTATTACAGGTTTTTCAAGGAGAGGCTTGCCCATTTCACTCTTAGGGTCTATTGTTAGAGGAGAGACATGAGAGATTATGTTTTTCAACATTGTTATCCAGGGGCATATCCAAGAAAATATGGAAAGATAAACATCTGAGATGTTATAGATTTTCCCTTGAGAACTATCCTTTTCATGATCGCAAAACTTTTTGGCATTGTTACACTACATGTAGCGAATAGATCGTATACTCAGTACGCGCTAGAATGTATGGAGCCAATAATCTTCGACTATTTTGAAGTTGTTCTATCTTAGATAAAGGAACAACTGAATAAAGCTAAGGGAGGAAGGAAGAATAATTTCAGTTATGGTTCTATCCTTATATCCCTCACCTTGGAATGGATTCCACTGATGCAGCCACAACATGTGACACTGGATGTGTCTAATCCTAGAGATCCACGGATGCAGAGATGGATGGAACTCATGGGTAGGCATGCAGGCCAATCTACCATTGTGTTCTCAACTGCGTTCTTCACCTGGTTCTGGTGACAGATTGTCGCCATCAATGAGTATGCATACGCAGGCATTGATTTCCGAGAAGATCCAGATTTAGCATTACCAGAAGGCGCTCAATGGGGTGCAATAGGTAAGAATGTTTTTGTAATATTCCTAAATTAGCTGCAGCTAATAGGAATATTAATTTTTCCTTGTTTATTTTTGCATTTCATGATTGATGAATAAATTGTAAAAGAGCACATGTAAAACTCCTAAAAACCAAGAATAAATCAATGCCTACGTGAACAGAGACATATCTAGGCTATGTAAATAAACTCCTATAGGTGTGAATGGGTCTAAATCACAAGAGTGGGTCACCTTTTACCAAGTCAATAGCGCAGTCTAGATGCATTGAACCTCCTTGAGGGACAACGCAGTTCTAGAAGGAGACTATAGATGTGAAAAGGGCTAAAATAATGAAGTGGTTTAGGGTTTTTCCAAGACTCCAATCTTATAAAAGGAGGAGGAGAGAAATAAGAGAAGGTTGTTGAATATTATCATTTATGAAGGTATTTTCTGCTCATACATCCCTTGTTGGGCCTTCCTTTTCAGGAATCCCATCTCCTTCCTTGAGTAGCTCTTGGAGGAGACTTGTGCTATCTTTTCCACATCATGCTTTTAGGCCAATCTCACCTTACACCTACAACGCTGATACTGTTGAGGGTTGGGTTGTCCTTGTGAGTTGCAGCAGTGGAAGACACTAGATCTGCTCAGATCTAGCTTATACTAGTGGCTCTTCTCAGTGAGTGTGTCTTTTAACCTCCTAGAAGAGTTCATTAGCTGATTGTGCTTCAGATCTACATCTTGGCATCAGGAAAATTCATTCTCAGAGGCTAAAACACATTTTATCTCCCTGAACTGTGTTATTTTCAAAGGAGAAGTTGCAGGGTGTTTTGTCTGCATTTTGGAAGAGAGATCTCCAGTGTTAGGAATATTCCTCTCACTGTGGTGATCCATGGATTGGCCATCCAATCCATGTTTGTTTCAGATATGATCTGCTGTACCATTTTATTATTCAGAAATTTCTTAATCATTCTACAGATCTGCAACCTTAGATCTCAGATCTACTCTCTATGCTTCATGTTTTGCACAAAACCCCAAGGGGAATGTATAGATCAGCATTTCTTGTACACATATCTGTATTAGATCTAAATTTTTATGTACATATCTGCTCTAGATCTGAAGATTAATAAATTTCTGCTTCAGCCCCTAAAAATAATGTTGTCAATCTTTTCATATGGTTGTAGCACCTCATTTCTGAGGATTTTTTTTGTATAATCTCATTCTTTCTCTTGTATAATGTATGGGCTGTAAATTACATCTGATTTGATGTTATATATATGATTTTTGAGCCTCCATATCATCCTCCAATTGTGCTTTAGTGGATCTACATTATTTCTGAAGCAGTCCTTTGCATATAGCTGCAGCACCTCTCTTTGGGTGATTTTTAGCTAGACTAGTTTTTGGGAGATCTGTTTAACCCACCTAGTATGATTTTTTTTTACTCTCCTTTTGGATTTAGATCTTATATGATCTTATATAAGGGATATAGGAGCTTAAAACTCATTTCTATGCACATAATTCTCAGAAGTGCGTTATTTCAGTGGTATCAGTGGAATATTACAGTGGTATCAAAGCAAGATCTTTGCATCAGACTGTGGGCTTCAAGAAAAAGTGTTGTTAAGAAAGGAGAAAGGTTAGAATGATGAATAATATGATTTTACTCTCATCACTTTTAAAATATAGGAAGAACCTCTCCAAGGAGGTTGAGCAAGAAGAAGAAAGAAGGAGCAGTGAAACTCCTAGAGGGTTTCAAAAGCAGGAATATCTTCCGATCAGATCTACAAGATCTATATATGAGGAACATTTTGAATCCTCATCTTATGGATATGTGCACTCAGCCATATCACAAAATCTTCATCATTTTGTCTGTGATTTCTTCATGAAGAGGAAGAAAGGAGGTGTACCCAAGAAGGAGACTCTTAGAGAGTATTTGCAGGAGTATGAAGATCAGTCCACGGAGTTTAGAGACAACTTGAACTTCCAAGGGTTCTGCAAGATCAAGGAAAGAAAATGCACAAAGAAGGAGCAGCATGGTATGGGTATATTCTATCTATCTATCTTTGATGGATCGCCTAAATGTCCAGTTAGGGTTTGGGTGGAGGAGCTAGACAACTTTGTGCAACAACATCAAGTTTCAGAGATTGAAGCCATCAAAGTTGTAGCGCTGAATTTTGAAATTAAAGAATATGCTTGGTGGTTGTTTGAGTATTTTTCCTTGAAAAATGCAAATACACCTACTTATGCAAGGTTTATTTCAAGATTGATAGAGAGGTTTGGTGAAGCTCCATGTGTAACATCTTCTGTTGACACCATCAAACCATATCAGACAAATATTTTGCATGAGTTGGAAGGGTCTATGAATCCAACTCCATTTTTGAAGACCATGGAAGAAGGTGTAAGTTTGTTTAATGCCTTGCCAAGGGAAATATCTCCTTTGGATGAAGGGCCCTCTTCTCAAGAGGAAAACATGGAGATTCCTCCTTCACCAGATGACCAAGATATAAGGTCTCTTTTTGATGATGAGGCAATTTCAGTTATTGAAGAGGAGAAAGGGGAGGCAGGAGACAACCCAGTAATGACAATGGTGCCTCAAGCACCTCATGAAGAGAGGGATGGAATACTTGCTCCAAAGAAAGAAACTCTTGCACTTTTGCAGGGAGTTCCAAAAGGTCTCACACCTAGAGCTCTTGGCATCACACTTGAGCAGCATGTACCATCATTGTCAAATGGTGAGATCTTGAAGATAAAAGGAGGAAAGGAGGAGGAAGGGCATCACAAGATGAAGAGCATGAATCCTTCTCTGTTTTAGAGCTTGGAAGCACAAAGAAGGCAAGAGGACCTATGCATTAAAGGTAGGGGCATATCTGTCTACCTACATCCACATTCTACTCCATTCCTTGACACCTCTTCGCAAGGAAGTATTTTACCAGGAGCACCTCTTAATGGGAGGAAATATAAAGTGTTATCTCAACTATGGTCAGAATATGCATACTTGGCCAAGGAGGGACCTTGGGAGAAGCTATCACAGCGCAGAGAATCTCTCATGAATTCAGAAGAGAGATGAGAAATTTATTGAAAGGGGCATTGCTAACTCCCAATCAGATATATGCGCTGAGAGAGGAGAAATCAGAGATATATGATGGCATGAGCATGAGGACACATGGAAAATCCACATCCATGGGGAAGCCCGTGATTTATTCATTCACAAGGAAGATTTTTGAACATGGCAAGGGGATGCTAACCCTCTTGTATACATGGGCCAAAATGAGGAAGTTGTGGAAAACAAGGACTTTCCGAGGGGAAGTTGATTTCCATATGCTTCAATATTGTCTTGAGCAAGATCAGCTGCAAATGGGGCAGCAAAGAGGAGATTATGATGCTCCAACATGTGATTCTGATATCAATTATGTCAAAGGAGGGATCCATGATATGACAAAGGCAACATTTCAGACTTCTACAACGCTGTCATTCTTGGGGAGCCTAGATCCTTATTGGGATTCCCAACTCATGCTGGAATACTCCAAGGACCTTTTCACATGTGGGGTTCTTTATGGGGAAGTAGTGGATGAGAGGTTCAAGGTGGTTGATGGAGTCATATATTTATATAATCGTATTCTTTTGGTTAGTGACTCCAAGCTCAAGGAGAGACTACTAGATGCCACCTATGAGATCCTGCTTTCCAAACCCATTGGTTTCATTAGAGAATATCATACTCTCTTGGGTGGTTTCATATGGGAAGGTTTCAACGAGGAGATTCACTCTCATATGAATATGTGCATGGATTACTTGACAGATGAGGAGGAACATAGCTCTTGGGAAGAGCCACCATTCACACCTCCTCACTCATTGAGTGTGAGAGGAAACTCATCCATGAGTTACCTCAATAATGAGAAACAAGTGTATAAAGGGGTTGTCTTTTTGAATATTATAATGTATCTCCTATATGCTTATATTTTTCTAACACTCATTTTCAGAACATTCCTCCAAAAGGGGACACTATTTATGATGGTTTTAATGGGCTACTCAAGGCCATGAACTATGATGATGCAGGTCATTCCTCATAGGATCATGGAAAGATATTATATTCCTCATGGTGTGATTATTTTACACCAACTATGATGCATTCTCTCCAAGCATTCAGAAGGGATGAGGCAGAAAACAATTGTTGGGGGAGGCACTTGTCATATCCTATTCTATGGCAGTTAAGGATAAAACTGCGCTAGTTGCACATGAGGGAACATCTTCCTTCTCATTTATCATACATGGCAGCTAGCATGATTCTAATCATGATTCCATATGCTGAAAATGTTCTTACTCTTGCGAACATGGTTGGAGGAGAGGCACATTGGTGGAATGTGTCCTTGGGGAAAGGATTTCCCCACTCTTTTTTCACTATATGCTTCCATGGGAGCATGAGGTATTGTATGGTCACTATGATAGATCACTTGCCTCTTTGTAGAGTGAGCCATATGTTTGTTGGGAACATGCCTCTCATATGTGTTGGGGAGGATTTTTCTATGGATTTCCAAGCCGGGTGGTGATCCACTTCATTTGGATGATAACATGGAGATGGGAGTCTTTCATGAATCATGAAAACCACCATGATTTTCATCACTTCTATCTTGAGGAGGCCATGGATCAGTAAGAAATTTTCCATAACAACCTTCCATTATTTCATGATGAGAGCCATTTGGTTTACTCACCAAGGGCCAACTTGCACATTGAGGAAGGACCATTGGAAGACAGATCTATTGCAGAAAATTCAAAGCAATGGTGGAGACTATTGGATGAAGAGGCCACAAGAGAAGAAGGGGAGATTTTGCAGCACCCTTGCAGTTGCTTGAGGACAAGAAACATTTGGGAGGGGGAGATTGTAATATTCCTAAATCAGCTGCAACTAATATGAATATTAATTTTGCCTTGTTTATTTTTGCATTTCATGATTGATGAATAAATTGTAAAGGAGGACATGTAAAACTCCTGAAAACCAAGAATAAATAAATTCCTATGTGAATAGAGACATATCTGGGCTATGTAAATAAACTCCTGCATGTGTGAATGGGTCTAAATCACAAGAGTGGGTCACCTTTGACCAAGTCAACAACACAGTCTAGATGCATTGAACCTCCTTGAGGGACAACGCAGTTCTAGAAGGAGACTCTAGATGTGAAAAGGGCTAAAATAATGATGTGTTTTAGGGTTTTGCCAAGACTCCAATCTTATAAAAGTAGGAGGAGAGAAAAAAGAGAAGGTTGTTGAAGATTATCATTTATGACGGTATATTCTGCTTAGACATCCCTTGTTGGGCCTTCCTGTTCAGGAATCCCACCTCCTTCCTTGAGAAGCTCTTGGAGGAGACTTGTGCTATCTTTTCCACATCAGGCTTTTAGGCCAATCTCACCTTACACCTACAATGCTGATCCTATTGAGGGTTTGGTTGTCCTTGTGAGTTGTAGCAGTGGAAGACACTAGATTTGCTCAGATCTAGATTATAATAATGGCTCTTCTCAGTGAGTGTGTCTTTTAACCTCCTGGAAGAGTTCATTAGCTGATTGTTATTCAGATATACATCTTGGCATCAGGAAAATTCATTCTCAAAGGCTACAGTGCATTTTATCTCCCTAAACTGTGTTATTTGCAAAGGAGAAGTTGCAGGGTGTTTTGTCTGCATTTTCGAAGAGAGATCTCTGGTGTTAGGAATATTCCTCTCATTGTGGTGATCCATGGATTGGAAATCCAATCCATGTTTGTTTCAGATATGATATTCTATACCATTGTATTATTCATAAATTTCTGAATCATTCTGTAGATCTGTAACCTTAGATCTCAGATCTACTCTCTGTGCTTCATGTTTTGCACAAAACCCCAAGGGGAATGTATAGATCAGAATTTCTTGTACACAAATATGTATTAGATCTAAATTTTTATGTACATATCTTCTCTAGATCTAAATATTAATAAACTGCTACTTCAGCCCCTAAAAATTGTTGGCAATATGATGCAGAGTGTTGTCCTTGATGGCAACCCACTTGATGAAGATGATGGCAACCTACTTAATGAAGTTGTTCTTGATGCTTGATGAGTTTATTAATGATGTAAATCTGATGTTCTACAAGTAGCTCAGAAGTACCAGAGAAAGAAATATCAGTAAGGGCTAGAACAATGATGAAAAGTGTGTGACACAACGCATACGCGGGTTTGTGTAGGAGAAGTAGCGTATGCACGCAGAAAAGTACGTGCCAAGTTGCGTATGCCCAATTACGCTCTAAAAGAATAAAACCAGGGGTTACTACCATGGTATTGACCCATTGTATTGAGCGCTGGATTGTCTATTTGATCCGGTCCAGGAATACCATCGGAAGTGGTGTGGTTTTGTCTCATGGTATTGACAAAGGCAAAATCTATATAAGGAGAAGAAAATCATTGTGCAAAGTGTGTGCAAGTGTCTGGGATTTAAATGAATACTTCACTCTGAATTTTATCTGTATGGCTGAAATTTGTTCTTAATAGATAGATCTGAATCCATGATGCACCTATGAATATGATGAAGATTCAAAATCTCTAGATCTGGAAATGATGAATCTCTAGGAAGATCTGAAAAAAAAAAAGTATTGAAGACTTGGCGCAAATCTGTTGAAGAAATTGAAGAAATCAGGGTAAGTTCATAGATCTGGTCTGTTCTGCAAAGATTAACTTTTATATATCTATACGCAGGCTCATTTCATAAAAAGCGCATGTATACACGGATCTGTTTAAACAAAGGTGCGTATGGGAAGTTAGGGTTATTTTAAAAATGCACAGATGTATACGCGGGTTAGCTTCATGAAAAGTGCGTATATACGCGGGTCTATTTAAATAAATCGCGTATGGTATCTGATCTAATGGTTGCTCAAGGTTGAATGTGTTTCTGCATATCTAATCTGAAGTCTGGGTTATCTCTGATATTCTGGTTACAGTGGTTTCACGGTTCTGTTGGAAGAAATGGTCAAAGTATATTTGTCGATAAGTGAAGGGTTGTGTTGAAGTTGTTTGATCTAGTTTGAAAATTGATGAAACATGGTCTGCAGTGGTGCTGAGGGTAAAAGCCTTCAGTAAGGGGGTTGTAGCTCCCTTCCAGTGGCAGCTGGTAAACGATAGTAGGGGGTAGTAGCTCCCTTCCAGGAAAGGCTGGTAAACGAGAGCAGGGGGTTGTAGCTCCCTTCCAGGAGAGGCTGGTAAACGAGAGAAGGTTGTAGCCTTCTACAGGTAGGTGCCTGCGTGCTGGTATGAGTCTGCACCAGTACATTTTTGTAACATGTTTTCTTTATATAATAAATATTAAAGACTGAGACGACGGCAGCGGTGGTTTTCTCCCGACTTGGGTTTCCACCTTAAATCCTGGTGTTCATGTGTGATGCTTATGTGTGATGGTTTATTCTATTTTTACTGCATATGTTTATTTTTTATTGAACATCTAATGAATGAATTATGGAATGATATAAGTGAATAATTATCTGCATAATAATATTTCTGGACATACGCATGTTTTATTAAGGATATCCGCGTGTATATGCGAGTTGGATTCAGGAAAGTCACGTATGGTTTTTAAAGTAAGAAAAAGTGAAAATATCTGAGTAAGTCCTAAATAATGATTCACCCCCCCCCCCCCTCCTCATTATTTTTCCCAACAAAAATAACGCTGCCATGGTTATGCAGTCTTTTCATATGGTTGTAGCACCTCATTTCTGAGGATTTTTGTTGTATAATCTCATTCTTTCTCTTGTATAATGTATGGGCTGTAAAGTACATCTGATTTTCTATTATATATATGATTTCGGAGTCTCCATATCAGCCTCCTACTATGCTTCAGTGGATCTGCGTTATTTCTAAAGTAGTCCTTTGCATATAGCTGCAACACCTCTCTTTGGGTGATTTTTAGCTAGACTAGTTTGTGGGAGATCTGTTTAACCCACCTAGTCTGATTTGTTTTTGCTCTCCTTTTGGATTTAGATCTTAGATGAGCTTATCTAAGGGATCCAGGAGCTGAAAACTCATTTTTATGCACAGAATTCTCAAAAATGTATTATTTCAGCATTCTTGCTGAGCTGTTCCAGATTTGAAATATTACAGTTTTGACCATGTTTTTTATTTTCCTAAGGTTTATACAAAGTTTTTGTATTTTTATGTTTTCCCAAGACTAAACTAAATTTTTGATGTAATGCAGATGTTGGTCGTGTTCAACCAGTAGTGGAACCGGAGCGCAAATTAGATGTTCCAGTAGAGAGGGCTGTCGGGAGAGAAGCCCTTCAGGATCTTGATATGGCTGAGACTCTGACTGAGCTTTAGCAGTACATAGAGGGTTTGACCTTTGAGATTCCAGATTTTCGGATCAAAGAGCTACCTATGCGACTGCAGCGACACAATATTAGGTTTCCTAACTGCTAGATGTGGTTACTTCGTAGGATAGCTAGATCTATAGCATGTTACCACGAGCACCACTAGTTAACTTATGAAATTTCGCATACATTTTGAGGTCAAATGACCAATTTGTATTGGGCACAAATTTTTGTAAAAACCTATAACTATCTATCTATATGATTTCAGTGTTTTCCTATGTTTATTGTGCAATCCTATTCAATGATGTGAATATTTTCTTTACATATGTTGCAAATGTATGTTTAAAACTTGATTGGCTAATGAATCAGTAAATGTGTTCAAATTTCTGAAAATGTGTTGATATTGAATAAAATCAAAGTGTCTTTCCAAAAGTCTAACTCTAAGGAACAATCTATGCAATGTTGGATTTTTAACGGTATAAACACTAGTAAGTTGTAATACCGCAAGTTGTGAGTCTAACCTTATGATGATATGGTTAATAGAAAATGAAATGGCATCATAAAGAATTTCGATCAATGCGCTATTCAGTGATATTGTTCGTCAATCTACCAATACAAATCACTTTAAAACTCACTAACTCGCCATTCGGAGTGAAAATGGCCCATGCTGCACAGGATAGATTCTGCGTACTACGACTAGCACCATCAGCATATCCAATAAAGGGTTTTGAAGATTCAAACATCTACGATGAAATGTAAAGCGGATTACTAACATCAATAAAAATATAAAAACAAATTAAGATAGTGAATGCAAATCAACAGAATATATATACAATATAATACAAAAAATTACTACGCTCATGATTAAGCATCGTAATCAACCAACTCATAGGCGCCCTTAGCAAGAACTCTTTTGAAAATATAGGGGCCATGCCATACTGGCTCAAACTTTCCTATACCTATTACATCAGCTTCTTGATCATAAAGAAGGACCAAGTCGCCCTCTGAGAAAATGTGAGGCTAGACATTTTTGTTGTATTGTGCCTTTATACGTCTCTTATGTGCTTCGTTGGCCAATTGGGCTTCACGACGCATTTCATAAATATGGATGAGGTTAAGGAGATGCGCTTATTCTTCTGAGGTGTTAGGTAACAAGTCAATCACGAGTTTTAACGATGGTATTTCACATTGGATTGGTAAGATAGCTTCTAGACCATACACCAGTTGAAAAGGAGTAAATCCAGTTTTGTTTCTCACCGAGGTTCGATACACCCACTGGGCGGAGTACAGGATCAAATGCCAATTTCATTTACGAACTCCTATCATTCGTTGAAGCATATGTTTAAGAATTTTTTTGATAGCTTCAACTTTTCCATTTGATTTTAGATAATGAGTAGAATTATCATGTGAAAATCCTAACTTGGAAGTCAATTCAGACATCATGTGGTTGCGAAAATGCTTCCCATGATATGTAACTATAGCCTGTGGGACCCCAACCATGTAATAACGTGATTAAAGAAAAAAAATGTAGTTCTCTGTCTTGTGTTGTTGAATGTAGGCATCGCTTCGGCCAATTTGGTAAAATAGTCGATTGTGACAATAATATAACCGTGCCCCCTGGACAAACGAGGGTTACAGGTCATGAAGTCAATACCCCATTTTTAAAATGGTGCCACAGAGAAAATAGGATGCATTGGCGCTGGCGGTTTGCAGATTTTAGGATAAAAAATATGGCATGCATGAAAAATTCTGACTGCGAGGATGCAGTCTCGAAAAATAGTAGGTCAGAAGTAACCGGCGCAGAGTATCTTCTATGTGGTAGCATAACTAGATAAATGTCCACCACAAGCCCCAACATGACAATCATTTAACACTTTTTCGACCTCCTCATGAGTGAGACACCTCCTTAAAATGGTATCAATGCCATGATGATAAAGTGTATCACCAACGATCAAATAATCTTTGGCTTGGTATCAAATACGTTGATGTTCAGAGCGAGAGGTATTAGGTCGAAAATTTTGAGTTTGGAGAAAAATGATGAAATCCCCATACCAAGGATCATATGATCCGATCAGAAATAAAGACTTGTCAGGAATTGCTGGTTCTGATGTAGTTGCAGTACTATTAGAGGGAAGGTCACAGAGAAGCTCAGCCAAAACTAAAGACTTCTTTGACTTGGATTTGATGAATTCCAAATCAAATTCCTTCAAAATGACAATTAATTTTGAATATTCCCCCCCCAACAATTTACGTGATAAGATATAAGTCATGGGGTTGCAATCTGAAACGATAGTGGTTTTTCGGAGCAAGATATAATGGAAAAATCTTTGGACAGCTTGAACAGCTACCAAGGAAAGATTTTCTACGTATGAATACTTAACTTTTGTATCATTGAGATTACGACTCAAATAATAGATCAGATGTTCAATTCCATTTTCTACTTGGACCAATACCATAGCAATGGTCATTTCTTCCACGGCGATATATAGGAAATAATAATTTTGATAATTAGGGGGGTACATTAATAACACTCGGACAAGAGTTTCCTTGACAGAATCAAAAGAAGCTTGCGCGACTTGGTCCCAATGGAAGGGAACCCATTTTTTCAATAGTCGATTAAATCCTTTAGCCATTTCGGCGTAGTTTGGAATGAACCTTCTTAGGAAGTTAGCCTTTCCTTGAATTTTCTGTATCTGAAGTAAGTTTGATGGCGTAGGCAAATAAATAATGGCCTAAACCTTCAATGGGTCAATTCAAATTCCTTCTTCTGAGACTACGAATCCAAGAAAACAACTAGAACCAACATAAAATACATATTTATATGGATTGAGGCATATTTTGTAGTTTCGGAAGCGTAAGAAAATGGGTCTCAAATGCATCAGGTGATCAGACTGATTTCGTGAATGCGCTGGTAAATCATCTAGATGAGGTTGAACAATGTGCTTGATGTCATTGAAAGCATATTCCATTGCTCTCTAAAAAATTTCCCCGGCATTCTTTAAACCAAACGGTAGTTTCCTATAAGCGAATGTGCCCCAGGGATAGATGAATGTTGTCTTATGTTGATCCTCTGGGCAGATATTGATTTGATTTTAGCTGGAAAATCCATCCATGAACGAAAATATTTCACATCTAGCACAATCATCAAAAATATGGTCAATAAAGGAAGTAGGATAGTTGTCTTTTGGACAAGCAAGATTAACATCCCGATAATCGATGCACACTCTAATGGTTCCTTGCTTTTTCATGACAGGAACAATATTGGAAACCCACTCAGTTAGCAGAACAGGGTATATAAAACCAGCACGCAAAATTTTTTCAACTTCTGCTTTGATGGCAGCGGCTTTCTTTGGATGAACAAGATGAAGCCATTGACGCACCAGTTTAACATCATGATACATATTAATAGTGTCTTCAACAATACTTGTATCTATGCCTAGAATTTCCTCATAAGACCAAGAAAATACATCACGGAATTCACGAAAGAGAGAGCGATATGATTCGAGTTTTGATGGAGAATAAGATACACCGACATGAATATTTTCTACAACGCCAGGTTTGGTCTAAATATTGATAGAAATAGTTTCTTCAATATTTTATAGATTTCACTCGAAATCAATTGCATTAATGGGTAAATAATTTGAAAAGAAATTTTTAATTTTTGGATGATATAGTTCACTAAGATTATTTTCTTCATAATCAGGAAGATGGGAACGATGATGATAATCTTCCCATGGTTCTCCTTCTGACATCATGGCTTCCAAAATATTCTCATCTCTCAAGAACATTGAGGAAAAGGGATTAGAGGGAGTACCAAAATCTAAAGAACGATCAACCCAAACACTCAGCGACGTTGATTTCAGATTTTCCACCCAAGCCAGATAGATTGATTGCTATACCAGCTCAACAGGGTTCGGTGGCAGAAATTCATCCAACGTAGTAATTTCAGAATCACCTGTACTCTCCCTTAAGCCAAATAGAGTGGAAGATATCATGTAGCAAGCCTCTATACTTGAAATTTCTATCGAAGTCGTGGGCGGTGGTAATGCAAAGGTTCCCATTAAAGTGGAATCCCTTAAGATTCCTACACCAGTGTTCTGAAGTTCTAGTTGGGGAATGTGAACAAAAGGAACGCTTCTAGTTACCTAAGAAACAGAGGAAAAGAAGGATAGCTGATTAATGACTGTGATAGTACCTTTATTTTAAAAGGAAATCATTCTAATATATGTAGAAACAATTGCAATCATTGCATATAGCCATGGCCTTCCAAGTAAAATATTATAGTCAAGGGTTCCGTTAACAACCTCAACATCAATATTCACTATTTTCCCCCCTAGTTCAACATGCAGGTTATTAATAATACCACAAGGTTTATATGTACATCCATCAAATTCCTTCAACGTTGTTGATGATTGTGATAAGCATGGTGAGCCAAGTGAATTCCAAAAATTTAGAGACATAATGCATGTAGATGCTCCCTCATCAATAATAGTACGATGAACAAGGTGATTGAGAACATTTGCTTGTATGGAGAATTCCAATTTTGCTGGTAATTGTGGCACATAGCCCGTATGATTAAAGATGACAAGATTAGAATCAGTCAGATCAATTCCACCAATAGCCGACAATAAAGCCTATTTTTGGGATGGACAATTTTGTAATACCTCAAGAGTAGACATAGCTGAAGGGGATTGAGCCAAATCTTCAACTATATTATAATTTTTTGCAACTCTTGTTCGAGGATTATATTTCGATTCGTGAATTACTCCCTTTGGTGGCTTGATTTTCAAATTAGGAATAGTAGTAGGCGGTATGGATTCCGTAGATGGATTCGTTGTCGAGGTAGTAGGTTGATAAGTGGCCTGACTACGATAATATTTATTACACGTTGACACCAAAATATCTGTTGAAGTTTTTGTGACAGAAAAAATTAACACTTGCGAACTAGGAGCTGGATCCGTAGCAACCATGTTTGTGTCCGGATTTGGAAATGGGTCTGTCAACATAGCTGACGCATGGGAAGTCTTGATGATTTTTGAGACTTCAGGGTGGTGAGGAAAAACCATAAAAAAGTGTTCCTCATTACATATTATGCATGGATAACGAGGTTTCCTAGGTCCACATGATTGATCAGATGATCTTTCCTGCGGGTTAGAAGTTTGTTTTTTCTTAGATTTCCCCTTTTTCTTACTTCTAGGTTGCTTGTCACTTTTTCCTTTGTCAAATGACACGACATTAATTTCGGAAGCAGGAGAAGGATTATATTTTGTAGTGTGATGTGTGCTCATAGTGCCAATCAAGCCATCTCTGGCATGAGAGTCCTTTAATTGAGGAGGAACAGTAAAATTATATCTCAGCGCATTAGGAATTTTTTCATAGAGCATGCCAGACTGAGTGTAAATCAAGTCCAAATATTGGGCACAAGCGATAAATTTCTCTTCCATGACGATGCCACCATTAGCCACATCCTCAATTATAGATGGTAACAAGGACTTAATGAACCATTCAGCAAGGATTTGATCCTGAATAAATGTCTTAATCATTCTACGACTACGATGCCACTCATGAATATGATCATAGATATGAGTAGCATTAGTCTGTTTGAAATTGGTCAAGATTTTCGTTCTAATTTCATATCGGATGGGTAACTGGAAATGAGTCAAAAAGACAGTAGCTAGGGCTGTGAAATTATCAAAAGAAGCCTTAGGTAATTCAATGTACCATTTTGCATCTAGACCTATGAGCGTACACTGGAAAAGATGTAGTCGAATAGAATCATCATTCAGGGAGTTTGATAAACACCATAAATGATAAGTCATAACATGAGTCGACGAATCTTCTCCAGGGTTTCCATTGAACTTAGGAATATACGAGGGTAATTTGTGAGGTATCACTGGCCACCAAGGAGCATAGTTAATTGGATCATTAATTAGCTTATTTAAATATGGTAATTCTAAAGTTGCAACAAAAGGTAACTGTCTATTAAGGTTAAGTTGAGCATAGCCAGGGTAAGATGGAATTGCTTGAGAAACATGCCTTTGAGCACCAACATAAGGAATCTGCTGCTGGTAACCCAGATAAGGGTTGTTTTGAAAAGCAAACGCTTGAGGATTCTGTTGACCAAAACCTAGATATGATACTTGTTGAAATGCAGTTTGAGGAAGTTGCGCCTGTGGCTGCCAAGGGGTCTGTCCACCAATTTTATAACCAAAATTAGGTTAAATTGGATTTGGTTGATAGGTATAACTAGGTTGCGGTTGTGACATCCCATAAAATGGTAAACTAGCTTGTGAATAAATGATTCCGGATACAGGTTGTTGTAAATTAACCGAAGGATTTGTAGTCTGTGGACCTAAAATTTGATGATATTTAGTTGAAGGACCCATTTGATAAGGTTGTACAAAATTTTTATTCTGTAACAGGGGTAAAGTTGTATTGACAAGTGGAAATGATGTGGGTGTAATAGGTTGAACTGGTTGATACGAGTGTATAGTCATTTGTGGTTGGATAGGAAGAGTGGGTTGCCATTGACAAACATTCATTTCGAAATTATGTTGACCAAAAAGTGACAGAGTAGTGTCATATTGGGTGGCCAAAGGTTTCCCCCTAGCATGAGGAGGAAAATAATACGGAAAATATTTCTCTCCCAATGCTGGGAGTCCAGTTGATATGGTACTTGAAGGAATAGACCCAGAAGGACTGGCTTGATATTTTCCTAAAGATGTGTATAATGAGTCAAGTCGTTTAGTACTTACTATAGGATTACCAGTTAAAATACCGGATGATGACATTGGTAAAGTACATGGATTTGAAGATGCACCAGAGAAAATTCTAGATAATGATTTGTAACCTAATGGGACCAAAGGGCCACCATGAAAATATGACTCTGGTGAAGTTGTAAACATCAACGGGGTGGCTAGGGCGGGAGTTGACGTAATTCGAATAGATGGCCCAACCGAAGATGTTGGTTCATGCATGGTTACTTGACCAAATGTATACCCTTTTGAATCAACAGGAGTTTGAAAAGGAATAGGATCAACAAAAGCAGATGATGTCGATTAAGGAAAAGACTCGTACTAGTAAAGGTCCTCCCCAAAATTGGTTGGAGTTAAAGGTGTCTCGTCTTGTTGGATTTCTTTAATCGCAATTAAACTAGGGGGAAGTATTTCACCGTTAGGCCCAAAGTATATTTCAGGTTGTTGACTATGTGATATAGGAGATTCAATAGCTACAGAAATTTGTGGAATGACCAATGTAGGAACAAGTTCTGGTTGTTCGACTTCAGGATTTAGATGTTCTCGAAAAGAAGAGACATGATCTGGATCAATTTCTGGTTGAACAATGTCGAGTCCAAGAGGTATGGTCTCACTGATTGGATGGATCGTGACCACGGGTAGCTGTGAAGACTCCGTTTCGAAAACAGTAGACGAACCGGTATGTGTAGAAACAACTTGAGCTAACTTTGGTTTATGGGAAAATGATGTTTCACCAGAGGTGTGAATTGTAATTGATTCGGCAGATCATGATCGCCTTCGCCTACCAGAAGTAACTTCTGGTGGTAAAGGTGGTTTTAACGCTAGTCTACGCGAACGATGGGGGAAAGGATTTTTTTCTTCCACGATTACTGATTTATTTTAACCAAAAAAAAATAAACAAAATAAAAGGTTAATGTTAGGAAAAAGGGTTTACCAAGAAACTGTGAACTGCAGAATACCTCCTGGCGAACCAAGAATTACGAGCAGGCAATCTCCCCGAATGATGTGTCCAGTGTATCACAATTTACAAGGCGACTGACTCGGTTCACTGCATATGGATAGCACCTAAAAGTTGTCCTCCCAAATATACCCGAAGGTACATGGAGGCCCAAGTCTATATTAGCGTTGTCTGATGCGAAACCGCACAATAAGAGCACCCCTTTATACTTATTGTACTGTAACACCGCTCGATATACCCAAAAGTACGTGGACGAGCTACGATATACTTACGTACGTAGAGTTAGGTATCACACTCGGAATGTATCACAGACAAGTTAACGACCACTGCTATGTTTTACGATGTCGAAACACGTCTCTAGCCTAGACCTCTTAAATGTTATCCTTATGGTTCCAATTCTTTGTTAGGTAAATTGAGATTAATTTTATGTTGAACTTGCTTAACAATTTTCCTTTCAAAGGTTCATAGCTATGATGTATTTGGAAAATTCCTAAAATGCAACTAAGAATGATAAGAAATCTTTCACTTTTAGTTTTTCAATGAAAATCCTAGCTACTAGAGGGAAAGAGCAAACAATTTGCCAGCAAACAAATCAAAAAACACAAACTAAATGCAGATTTCCTAATTGTTTCTTTTGCAAAACACACAAACCACTACATGCAAATGCAGATTTTTCTTTTCAGTTCCTTTAGTGTTATGAATGTAGAAAAGAAACTAAGTGCACTAAATCAACAAAAAAAAAATCCTTTTACTTTTGAGAAATGAGGAATATAAACAACAATTTCTCTTTTGAAGGAAAAATGAGGAATGTAACAACAATTTCTCTTTTGAAGGAAAAATGAGGAATGAAATGAAAATTTCTCCTATCAGGAAACAAAGAATTTACGACAATTTCATGTTTTCAAAAGCAAATGGATCTAATGTGACAATAAAAATACTTTGAAATTAACTTTCCAATGATAAAGAAAAATGATTTAAACAAACATTGAACAAATTTTCTTTCAAAGGAGGAAGAGGTAGATGAATTCACTGGTCAATCTAAGGCTCAGGCTTTTCAAACCACAGCAGCAAACAAATTGAAACAAACTGCAAAGACAAATTAAAGGGAATTTGGATGGTTTCAGGAGGCAACACAGTCTTTAAAGATATACAGTTCTTTGTAACGCAGGCCTGAAAGGGAGACAGTGCTATGCAAAGCACTGTATCCTATCCAAGAGTGCGTTGGGCACAGTGTCAAAGGAAAAACAAATTTGTTTAACACACTTCTTTTGCAAATTTGGATCTTAAGAAGCCTAATCTTTGTGATTAAAAACTACTGGGTGAATAGACAGAGAAAATCAAAGGATATAACACCTAGGATAAATAGTAATATCCCTAGCGGAGTCGCCAATTTGTTAGTGCAGAATTTTGAATTACAGATAAAACATGCTTCCCTAGATAGGTGCTAATCTAGAACAATAGATTAAAGACTATACAAGTACTTTTCCTAACTAAGAATAGACACATAGAATGGATTAGAGGCTTACTTGGAATCCAAGCACTTCCAAATGATTCCTTCTGTCGCTTCCATTGTAGCTTCAAATTTCAGCCGACTGTGCAAAATATTTCCTACAAGAATGAACGCTAAACAACAGAAGATAGAAATAATAAAAATGTCTATTCAAGTTAGCTTGCTAAATCAATAAAGCATAAACCATATACATCGACTAAGATCTTGCAATATGGAAAATCAAAGCCAATACAGATGCATATAGGGAAAAGTAATTTGTATTCTTTATTAATGATAGAAGGGGAGGTTACAACCAAATGACTAATTTAGTGTCACCATCTCCAACAGCATCCCAACCTCATCACAATGCAGATATCTCCAGTAATCTTTCACTCAAATCAATCTCCTCAATGAAAAATCCACTAGCATTTCTCTACACAAATTATTCCTTATCAAACACTAAGATATGTGCTCAATTTATAGAGAAATTTGAGGGATTTTTACAATCAATGACTTTCCAATAATAGGCAAGACATGTTCCTAATCTTGTAGATGTAAAATGGATAGAGGGATTCGAATTTTGACACATGTGAACTCTTCTAGAAGGCACTAGCCAAGTAGAGATTCCAAAACAATGAGAATTTCTCTCCCAATGTGACCAACGCACCCATAGATGTCGGGAAGTGCTTTGCAGAGCAGCCTTGCATAGGGCTACCTGCATATGCAATGCACTTAGTCCCTTTAGAGGCAGCGTTGGTGAGCTCTCATATGATATATTATAAACTTCAAACTTTGGAAACCTTTGTAGATGAAAGTCTTTGATTGACATGTCTTGTTCTTTGTCTTAGGACATATATCAACTAAAATTTTAGGGGATGATAGACCTTATACTTCGGTCCTGGAGATGATTACCTATTAATCAAGTCATTGGGAATGATGCATAAATTGACCTATAACACATATGTCCATCATATTCATATGCAGTTTACCTCAAGGAGCATTGGCTCCTATTTCAAATCAAAACATTAGCCTCCCATGGATCCTTACCTCTTAAGAACTACAAATAGTTCGTTGACTTTTGCAACCAATCAAGTATGGTAAAAAAGGAAAAAATGGTAGAGTTCTACATGCAAAACCTTGTGTTGACAAAATTGAACATTTGGGACCCCAATCCTAGGATAGGAGACATGCAGTTAATGGAATTGGCATCATGGATGGTTAATGAAGAGACCATAGCACAAGAAGTAAGAAGGGTTATGAGGAGAGAAAACAGAGAACCCTTACACATTAGGGCAGAACTCTTCAACCCTATGAGAGTCATCAACAACCATCTTAAGATAGAAAAGGATCCTACACTTGCAGGAAAATACCTCCACACACAATCTCAGGCCATGGCTCACTTTGATGATGTTTCTAGGTAGTTGGGAGATGATTCAATAATGGATAGCCAAAGGAGATGGAACAACCTCCCTCACACCTTTAGAAACATGGAGTACCACACACCAAAAATATTGAGAGGTGCTTTGGAAAGAGAACCACTATATAAGAGGGCCAATCAAGCCAGAAAGATTCAGTGGCTTGGTTTGAATCTCATTCCACCCTTGCTGCTGGGGTTGAGTGATGGAAAGGAACAAGATGAGCAGAACAAAGAATGGGAGGAAGCACAAAAGAATGATGGCTTTTACCCTCTTGAAGGGACTCACACACTTTTACCTTGCGAAGTTAGAGGTTCCATCAAAGCATTGAAAGAAATGCAAAAGGAGGAATAAGTTGCTCAGAGGATGAGAAACCATTTGGTAGGGGGTGATGATGAGATCCATCATTAGGTACATTTGGAGGGGTTAATTGTCACCTTTTTTCCGTATTAATTCTATTTTTCTCCCATTTTAATTATAGTATGGTCTTATGTTGCTAGTGTAGATGGTGAATAAGGCTTGTCATACTTTGAATCCATAACATGATTAAAATGTAGTAAAATAAAAATGATATTGAATTAAATCTTGGAGTACACAATGAGGAGAGATTCTAGGGGGATTTTCCACCTCCTTAACTCCAAAAGGCAGCCAAGGGATCCTCAAGATTCCCTCTAACAGCTCAAAATCAAAGCCATCCAAGAAAACTCAAGATCAAGTGCACCAAAGCTACAATTCACTTGCAATCAAAGTGGACACATCACCTACGTTTTAGGGATTTTTTGGTAGCTACCGTCTAGGTTAAATAGGGCTCAGCAATAGCTCATTAGGATTCTAACTTTCAAGGGAGCTAACAGACTCTTAGCTCTTATAATAGGTTTTTAACATGTTTATGTAATGAGATTATCGTCTGTAATAAAATTATTATTCAGATTGTGCTTCATTGATCTAGTTTCAGAGGGCTAGGCTTGTGGGTTAGGGCCCAATCCATTGGCCTTAGTCTCTCTTGTTTATTCATTCTTTACTTTTATGTCATTGTAGCTAGTTTTTATTATGATTTTTTAGCTAGTTTTCCTACTTTTCAATTCACTATTTTTAGTTTTCTTCCATTTGTCTTTGTTGTAGATTAAGCTTGCTTACTTTTAAGTAGAATAGTTTATAAACTCGAAAAGTTGTGTGTCAAGCCTTTCTCTCTCATCTCTTTCATTGGAGCTTGAGGAGGGTAGACCTTCTCCACAGGCCAAAATTACTTTTTAGTTTATGATTTCTTGGAATGAATAGTTAGGTTGTTGTAGTTCCATGAACATGTTTATAATGCTGAGTGAGATTTATGTTTGTAGGCTAAAGTAGATTTTCTTTACAAATTCACTCATCTTTTCCATTTCCTTCATCATGAATTTGTCAATATTTTTTGCATGAACATGTATTTTCTTGCAGGTTCAAGTAGCACAACAAAGGAGGATTCACCAGCACCTTTAGCTTCATTTCTCACCCTTCATCAACCTTCTTTTCCTCAAAATCTCCATCAGCCCTGTTTTTAGAGTTTTCATCTTCATACCCTAAACAAACCCTAGAGATGAAAGACAACCTTCTCAAGAGGTTCTGAGCTTGGCCAAGGGGTTGGCCATCTTCCACTCATCCAAACACACCTTTAATCCACCTTCCCTACACTTTTCTCACATATTTTTGGCCTCGGATTTTTTTCTGTAACAATTCAGGACTTTTCGGTAGCACTATAGGAAACCTATAGTAGCACCAGTAGGCCCCTCCTTCAGCTTAGAAACCACCATCCACCTCATCCAGACATTCCAAAACCACCCATACACCTTCATCCTTGCACTCGTGAGTTCAAGCCCTTCATAAGCCGCCTTAGCGCTTTTTCCTCCTAGTTGCAAAACAATGCATTTACAAGCATATTTAGGTCATGATTATGTGCATGATTAAAATCATGATAGATATAACATATAATAGACAAAGAGTGTTTAGCCATTTTGTTGGAATCACGATTTTTGTTAGACCAAAACCCGCAGGCATTAGTCTCCGCTACAATCGCCAGAGGTAGATCCATGAGAGGTGGTTATTCCATGTCGTGAAACACACAGGGAGCATTGAGCCCAATGTCCAACAATATCCCCCCCAAACATGAGCCGGGTGAATTTCGAACTTGAGACCTGTCACTTTGATACCAGTTGTTGGAATCACGATTATCATTAGACCAAAACCCGCAGGCATTAGTCTCCGCTACAATCGCCAGAGTTAGATCCACGAGAGGTGGTTATTCCATGTCGAAAAACACACGAGGAGTGTTGAACCCAATGTCCAACACATTTGGCCCAGAAAAGTGTGATTAGGTTATTTTCCTTTTTTGCAATTTCAATTAAGCAATTTACTCATGGAAGATGCCTAGTTTTCTTCCATTTTTTATTATAGCTTAATGTGTAGATGTATTTCATTGCAAAGTAGTTAGATGTACTTTCTTGTTCTAGAGTAGTTCTTTTCTTGCTGATAGAGTAATGGCTTGGAATCATTTTTAGCCTTAGGTATAAATTTAGAAGTGTGACAAACTTCATCCAAAAGCCCTAAAAATAACACCCTTTCGTAGAGCTCAAAATATGATGACATGAGTATAATGCATATGCTGTGTATATAGCATTGTCACCTCCAAGTTTGTATGAACCCCGGGTTGATAAAGTAAATTAGGGTAGCCTCTGGGAGTTACAGCATTCTTGGTGCAATATCAGGGCTCACCAACATGTTAAATTCACCCCAAGTCATTATATAATTATACAGATATACATTATTAACCATCAACATGATCAATTATATAGAAAGAATAATACCATCATCATCATCTAAGCAATGGAATGTAAAGGAAAAAAGTAAGAAAAGCATGCACACATAGAGACACCAGGATTGGTCTGAGACCAAGGAAAAACCCACTATGGGTAAAAGCCTTACAAATTTATGAGTAGTTTCCCAAGGTTGGTATTACCTAGTTTTACCCAACCCTTTGTGCTAGAATGTGATGCTTCAGGGGAGGGCATTGGAGGAGTATTAATGTAGGGCGGCACCCCATAGCTTTTGAGAGTCGGAAGTTGCTACCTCATGAGAGGTTGTACTCTATATATGATAAGGAAATGTTGGCTAGGATGCATGCATTAGCCAAGTTCCGGCAATATTTGGTGGGAAACAGATTCTGAGTGAAGACTGATCACAATAGTCTTCGGTTTTTCCTTGAGCAGAAGCAACTGTAAGAGAGGTAGCAGAAATGGTTTAGTAAAATCCAAGCATATGAATTTGACATTGAATATGTCAAGGGGAAGAGTAATGTGGTAGTAGATGCTATATCACGGAGACCAGAAACGTTGTCATTGATGAGTGTGGATACAAATTGGAAGCCCCAGTTGTTGGTAGAGTATTCCAAAGGCCTATTTGCATGTGAGATCCTAGATGGAAAACTGATCGATGAGAGGTTTAGAGTGATGGATGAGATCATCTATTACCGAGATAGGATCTTCTTGAATAGAGATTCTAGACTCAAGGAGAATATTTTTCACTTGGCACATGATTCACCAATTTCAGGCCATTAAGGATTCACCAAGACATATCGGGCCATTCGGGAGAGATTCTCATGGGAGGGTCTCAAGGAGGATGTGCTTCAACACATTATGGAGTGCATAGTTTTCCAGCAGAACAAAGGAGAGAACAATCATCTTGCAGGGTGTTGCAGCCACTCCCTATTCTGGAAGGAAAATGGGAGAGTATTTACATGGACTTCATCACCGGTTTACTAGTAGTACATCGTAAGGATTGTATCTTTGTAGTTGTTGATGACTAACAATGTATTCACATTTCTTTGCTAATTCTGTTCAATATACTACTTCATAGGTAGTCGAGCTCTTCTTTAGAGATGTTTTCAGACGCCATGGTCTTCCTAGGAGCATAGTCAATGATTGAGATAGCCGCTTCATGGGTGGATTTTGGCAGGAGATTTTTTGGTTAGTGGGTACCAAGTTGACACCGAGTACCAGTTATCACCCTTAGACCAATGGACAGACAGAGATAGTAAAAAATTGGTTGGAAGGCTACTTTCGAAACTATGTTTCGGGTCAGCAAAGGGCATCACTACGCTGGCTCCACTTGGGAGAGTATTGCTACAACACCACATTTCACATGTCCATCGACATGTCTCCTTTTCAGAATCTTTATGGGTATGATGCTCTATCATTTGTTGATGTGATGTTTGGAGCAAGCAAGGCTCCTAGAGCCAACGAGTGTATCCAAGAGAGTTACAATATACTCCATGATCTCAAGGACAAAATTTCTACCTCCCAGAATCATAAGTAGCTGTATGCAGACCGTGGTTGGATAGAGAGGCAGTTTGAGGTTGATGATTTAGTCTATCTCCGTCTTCAGCCTTACAGACACTCTAAACTGAAGGAGAAGGGGGCTAAGAAGCTTAAGGCCTAGTTCTATGGGCCATATAGGGTGATCTGTCATGTTGGGGAGGTAGAATATGAGTTGGAGCTCCCGATTGGGAGTAAGATCCATAACATTTTTCATGTATCATGCCTCAAGAAAGACATTGGACAACATGTGGTTTCCACCATGGATCTCCCACCTATTAATGATGAGGGCCATTTTTTTTTACGACCATAAGCTATCTTGGACACTCGGGAGAGGCAAATAAGGAACAGGGTGATTAAAGAATATCTGATTCTATGGAGAAATCTACCAGATGAGGATGCCACTTGGGAAGGATAGAATATTTTGCAGCATATGTCTTTTCATTTTCTTGAGAACAAGAAACATTTGGGAGGGGAGGAATTTAATATTCCTAATTAGCTTTCAACTAGTTGGAATATTAAATTTTTCTTTTGTTCATAACTTAGATGAATAAGTGGGTAGAGAGACCCTTAAATCTCTTTAGTAGGAATAAAACCACTTCTAGTGTGAGCTAGTTTCCTAGTGGAAGGAGCAACCTTTCATTGGGAGGATCTATTGGGAGGAGTTTCAGCTATTTTCTTGTCATATCAGCCACCTCCCTACATTCATTGAGTTGTAGAGCATTATCCATCACTAGGGCTGCATTTTTCACATAGTGTATTTCTGGAAACCCTTTCTGGGTTGACTTGGAATGGTGCTTGAGACACTAGATCTCTGATCCCGGCACTTCCTAAGCACTCTATCATTAGCTCTCTGTATTTCTATTTTCCAACTGAAATTATTCCCTTTAGGACTGTGCATTCATGGTATTCCAACATTTTATGTATTAGAAATGTTTCACATATTGATGTATTGGATCATGGGAGGCTTGTTTGCCTAGCTTAAGTGACCTTTTCCTCAAAGCATTGTACTTATTTTATGCTATTATACACAATGGAGTGGCTCTATGATTTTCTCATGTTATGATGTGTTGATAGTTACTGTAATTTATAGTTTTATGTTCAATATTCCTATTTTTATTGGTAAAAATACAGTGGTATCAGAGCATTTTCCTAATTAGCTTTCAACTATTTGGAATATTAATTTTTTCTTTTGTCATTTAGAGAGATTAATAAGAGGGTATATAGACCCATAAATCTCTTTATTAGAAATAAAACCACTTCTAATATGAATGTGGATCATTGTATCAGCAGAATAAAGCACTCTTGGGTATGAATAAGGGTTAAAGCATGTGGATGGGGTCAAGGTTGACCAAATCAACAGCCCTGCCGTGGAGGTAGTGGAGAGTTATTGGAGCACAACACAGTTATGATGGAGGAGTGTATGCATGAGAGTAGCATATTTAATGAGTGGGACCAAGGGTGAGGAAGCTCACAAATAATATAAGGAAGGGTATGGTAGCCATAGAAGGCATTTCGAATATTATTTAGGTTTGGTCTTTCATGACTTTTTTCAGGCTTCAGTTGTTTAGTAGAGTTTGTTGTGTTTTTTAACACAAGGGTGTTTCTGAGTAGAAATACCACCCTCTTCTCGGGGGACTTCGAGTGCCCAATCAGGAGAGGTTCATTAAGCTTCATTTCCACCATCAGGCATCAGGCCAAGCTTTAGCCATCATTAGCAGCGTAGTATCCTTCAGGAACTACATTATTTTGTAGGGAAATTGCAGTGGAGGGTCAAGTACCCAAGTTTTTAAGCTTGTTTTCTATTGAGGGGAGCAACCCTTCATCTAGAAGATCAGTAGGGAGGAGTATCAACCATTTTTACATTAGATCGGCCACCTCTAGGCATTTATTCAGTTGTAGTGATTATTTCAGCCATAGGGTTGCAACTTTGATATTGTGTATTTCCGGAAACCCCTTATGGGTTGTCATGGGATTGTGCTAGAGAGCCTAGATCTTTGATCCTGACATTTTCTAAGAATTATATCAGTAGTTCTATGTATTTTTAGTTTTACCCTGCAGTTTTTCTCCATAGGACTCCACCATCATGGCCTTTTGGAATTTTGTATAGCAGCAGTATTTCATATTTTATGTACTGGGTCATTTGAGGCTTGTTTTGCCTAGCTTGAGTTCCTTTTTCCTCAAGATATTGTACTCATTTTTCTGTTATCACGTGTAATAAAATGGCTCTATGATCTACTCCTATTTGGTGTATTGAAATTTTACTGCATTTTTTAGTTTTATGTTCTATATTCCCATCTTTTCCATTTTGGAATATTACAGTGGTACCAGAGTATAATATTGGCTTAGCTTATGATACATCACATCTATGTCAACAGAAGAAAAAGAAGGATCTCACAGAAAGGGAGAAGCATTACATCAATAGAAGAAGAAGGTTTAATTATACAAAGAAGACAAAGGCAAGACTCCAATATCAGGAGAAATGAATGGAAAGGATTTTCCAAAGCTTCTTCTCCAAACTATGCATGATATTCCCAGAGAAATCAAGGAGAGAAGGATGGAAAGACATAAAAATATCCCAAGAAGGTCTCAACATGGAAAGATTTCTTACACCTCACATTATTGGTGTGAGAAATCATCATTACAACCAGTTCCACAACACACCACCATGCCTACATTCCTAACAATAGGAAATGAGGTAGGGGGAACACAAGAGGAGGAGACTCTTGGTGATTATCTCCTAGAATATGAATCTCAATCTCAGAGGTTCAAAGAGAATCCAAAATTCCAAGGTTTCTGTCAGATCAAGGATAACAGAAGACCCAATAATCACAATAGAGGTAGAGGTTACATGCAGACCAATGATTTGCAACATAATTTGGGTAGATTATTTCTGCCTGCTTTTTATGGGTCACCCAAGTGCACAACCAAGGCTTGGGTAGAGAAATTAGACATCTATTTCTAGCTGAACCGATTTTTAGTGATGGAGATGATTAACATAGCACCGCTGCACCTTGAAGGTGAAACACATGAGTGGTGGTTTCATGGTCTATCTACATTGGGGCATGCCAGCATCATTGCTTATGCAGAATTTACCTAGAGGTTGGTGGAAAGATTTGACTGAAGGGATCAGGAAGCTCATTTTGTTGAGCTAGCTAAGCTCAAGCAGTCAGGAGATCCAGAGACTCATATCTTTGAATTTCTAAAAATTTTAGTCATGGTACTAGATCTATCCGCAGCTAGAAGAGTACATATTTTTATTGATGGACTAGCATATCCCTTGCATAATTTAGTAGAATCCATGAGACCAACTACACTCTAGGATGCTATTGAGAGTGCTAGAGGCTTCCAAAATATTTTGACAAGGGCAACAGACCCCCTTCAGCAACATTTCTCATCTCAGTCAAAAGGGGAAGCTATGAAGGTTCCTCCCTCAAGAGAGAACCAAAATAAAGGATCTCTTAGTGATGATGAGGTATTCTCTGATAATAATGAAAATAAAGAAGAAGAGTTGGAAGAAGATACCAGCATTGTAGCATGAGGAGGAGATCAACCACCACCTGGAGGTGGAAATGGAGAAATTTATCCAACTAGAGGAGCCCTTGCATCCTTCCGAGGAGTTTTAAATAATCTAACATTGAGATACCAAGGCATAGTTCAGGGGCAACAGGTGTCAGTATTGATAGATAGTGGGACTACCCACAATATTATTGATGCCAAACTAGTGCATAGGGGAGACATACACACCAATGATTCTAAATGATTCTCAGTTTTAGTCCCAGGGACTAAGCAGTGGAGGAAGTATGTTTTGGTATTGACTATAAATTTGGAGATATACACCCTGATAGATCACTTCTTTGCAGTCAAGACCCCTGGCACCAATGTGATGTTGGGTGTGCAGTGGTTGATTACATTGGGGAAGGTCACTACAGATTGGGAGGCCTTGCAAAGTGGTAATCATCAAAATATCATGGGCATGCACACCTATCCACCTCAGGAATATGGAGACTAATTTTCACAGAGAAAGTAAGGAAAATTCAATCCACTCCGATATGTAGTTTACTCTAGACCATGATGTTATATTATTTGGAGGCATTCCACCAAGAAGGCCCCTGGACCAAGAAGCCTCCACACATAATATGGAGATTGATTTGTACAGAGAAAGGAAGGACAAATAAGTCCACTCCGATTTGTAGTTTACTCTATACCGTGATGTTAGATTATTTGGAGGCATTCCACCAGGAAGGCCCTCGGACCAGAAGTTGGTTAATTATTTCTCAAAACAAGTGGCACCATCCATAGATTTGGCTAAGAAGGGAGCCTTGGGTGAGACCAACACAGTGCAGAGGGTCTTTGATTGGCTCAAGGAGGAGATGAATATTTTTTTAATGTCAGTATTACCAACTTTCACCAAGCCTTTTCGCTAAAAGGTGATGCTTCAGGAGTGGATGATGGCACAAGTATGGTGCAAGAAGGCTATTCCATATCCTTTGAGAGTCAGAAGATACTTCCACTTCGGAAGGATTCTTCCATATATGGTAGAGGGTTGCTTGCCTTCATACATGCATTGGCCAAACTCAGGAGGTTTTGGATGGGAAATAGCTTCCAAGTGAATATTGACCACCATAAACATCAATATTTTCTTGAGAAAAATCAACTACAAGGGAGGCAGCAAAAGTCGAATGGAAATATTCTGGCTTGTGGCTTTGGTATGGAGCATGTCAAAGAGATGAAAAATGAGGTGACAGGTGCCTTATCACAGAGGCTAACAACGATGTCATTATTGAGCATGGATCCAAATTGGGATCTCAGCTATTGGTGGAGTATTCCAAGAACCACTTCACATGTGAAGTTCTTGATGGGAAGGTGACTGATGATAGGTATAGATTGATGGATGGAATCATCTATTACCAGGATCGAATATTCCTGACTAGAGATTCTAAGCTCAAGGAGAAGTCTCTCCATGCAACACATGATTCACTCATTTCCGGTCACCAAGATTTCATCGAGACATATCAAGCCATTTGGGAGAGATTCTCATGGGAGGGTATCAAGGAGGATGTGCTCCAGCATATCAGGAAATGTGTGGTTTTCCTGAAGAATGAGGAGGAAGAAAACCATCCTACAAGGTTGCTACAACCACTTACTTTTCTTGGAGAGAAATGGGAGAACTCATCTATGGACCTCATCATCAGCTTGCCAACAGTGCATGGTAATGGTTGTGTCTTTGTAATTATTGATCAACTAACAAATTATTTTCATTCATTTTCCATTCATTTACCGTGAATTTCTCCACAAGAGGGAAAGATTCTATTTGGAATTTGTGGCCTTCTTGGGACCACAGTCAGTGATGGGGATGACCACTTCCTAGAGGGCTTTGGTTAAATATTTTATTGTTTGGGGTGTACCCAGTTAACACCAAACATCAGTTACTACCCCTAGGAAGATGAGAAGATAGAGGCAGCAAGCAAGTGCCTAGGAAGCTACTTACCACAATGTGTTTCGGGGTAGCAAGGGGGCGAACAACGATGGTTCCACTCGAGGGACTATTGTCATCATCTGGAATGTCATATGGAAATCAGTGTATCTCTATTCTTGATTCCATATGGAGATGATATTCTATTCATTGTTTTTAGAATGGAGGGTACAAGCAAGGTTCCTAGAACCAAAGATTGGATCCTGGGGATTCAGGATGTATTCCAATCTCTTAAGGACAACATGGTTGCAACCAAAGATGAGTAGGAGTTCTATACAGATCATGGATGGGGGGAGAGACAGCGTGGGGTGGAAAATTTGGTCTATCTCCATTTTCAGCCATACATACCATTTATATTGCAAAAGAAGGGGATTGAGAAGCTTTTCTATGGGCCACACAGGGTGATCCATCTTGTTGGTAGAGTAGCATATGGGTTGAAGCTTCTCATTGGGATTAATTCCCCAACATTTTTCCTGCCTCATGCCTCAAGAAGGCCATTAGACATCATATAGTTGCCACCATGGATCTCCCACTTCTTTATGATCTAAGCCATTTGGTTTTATTAGCAAAGGATAACTTGGACACTTGGGAGGAGAAACTAAGGGGTAGGTCGATTGAAGAAAATATGATTCTGTAATATTCCCAATTTTCCACCAATTAATTGGAATATTAGAGTTCTTAATTTTATTAATTATTAAGTAAATAAAAGGGTGGATGGACCCATAAACCCCATATATGAATAAAATCCACTTGTGTCATGTGAATGTGGGTTAATTATATAATAGATCAGCATTATGGAGTAGTGGAGTAGCTCATTAATGAAGGAAGAATGGATATTATGGAGAGATAATGAGGAAGATGATGGAGATAGTGGAGGAATAAAAGTAAGATCATAGAGAATTAATGATGCAATGATGGAGGAAGTGGTGCATTAAATGCACACATGATGGAGGGAGTGGAGATTAATTGCAGAGATCATGGAGAGACAATGCAGTCTTCATGGAGACTAGTGGCCACATGTGAAACGCAGTTATGAGGTGAGCCAAGGCTAGGGAAGGCTCACAACCATATAAGGAAGATGATGGAAGCAAAGAAAACCAGTCTGTAATTTGATATTGATTGTCATTTGACATTCTTTGCACACTTCATCTGTTTAGCTAAGTCTGTTGTGTTATTTAGCACATAGGTGTTCCCGAGTGGGAATCCCACCCTTACCCACGGGGGACTTCGAGTGCCTACTCTAGGAAGGTTATTTTGAGAAAATATTCATGATCCAGAATTGGTGCCACATTCAACCCCTCTCTTCTGCATAAACAACTTCAAGAATTACGCATTCATGTCTTAAGGTTTGAGAGGAGGAAGGTAGTTTCTAGCATTTTAGCTAGGAAACCGGTGGAGGATTTATTATTTCACCTTGAGCTTCCATTTAAGTCTTCCAAGAGTATCATTTTTATATTCAACATCAGGCCATCATATTACACCTCCATGCAACAACAGTTCCTTCAGTAATTTCGCAGTCCAGCCAAGAAAATCTAAGGGAGGAAGGAAGCTCGAATTATTTCAGCTTGGAATCCTATGAGGGGTCTTTCCCTCACTTTGGAGAGATAATTTACATGAGTTGTGAGAATTATTTCATCATCCAACATCACACTACAGCTCTAGCCTCCTTGATAGTGTAGTCTAGTCTAGTAGTTGTGTAGTTTGCAGTTGCAACTCGAGCAGAGAAAGGAGGATCTAGATCTCAAGCTTCTAGCTTGGAGATCATGAGAAGGGATCAGCCCTTCAGTTAGTGAGATGAATGGTGATATTGTAGTTGATAGATCATTATTTCAACCCCATATCAGTAGTTGTCTCCAGGGAGTGCGTAACTCAACCAATAGGGGTGTAGTGTTCTGTTATCTCAAAATTAGACCCTGATAGGCTGATGATCAAGAAGACTCTGAGTAACTATTTTAAACCATAATTTTAGTTGAGGCTTAGCCTCCTCAACCTAAGAGGGCTCTCTCAATAGGTTTATGATTTTCAAATAAGGATTAGATGGCTAACTCTATGAGTAAAATGGATAAAAATCGATAATTGGTTGCACTACTAATCAACAAACATCTATTGGGCTTATGGAGTCAAGTGTTTTTTCATAAAACATGAATATCAGCTTCATTTGGAAGTCAGGGCATTTCAGGGTGTATATGCATCAAAGAATAGTAGGACAGAAAATAAACACAGTTCACGAACATATGAAGGATGTTAGAGCACTTTCAGTGAATTCTAAGTAACATACATTCATGCCACTGCAAGTAATTGAAAGAGGAAAACTATGAGAATATCACACAACCATAACCCTTTCTGAATCCTGAGTCATGAAACCAATATCTCTATATTAACATAAAAACACAGTTTCTGCTACAACAACAGTGTGCTTACTTATGAAAATTTCCAACCATATTCCATTAGACTTCTTCTCTCTTATAGAGTCATCATTACATTTCTTGGATTCTCTCCACACACTTGAGAGAACTCGAATTTTCTAGCTTGACACCTATCAACTGCTAAAACAAACTTTAATTACATCTGACAGTTAAACTGTTAGTTTTACAGTCCTAACACAACTAGGATTAAAACTCTTTATTATAACTTAACAACCCTATCTAAGTAATAAATCTTCTATCTGACAGTTGCTCCTCCTAAACTTCGACCTTGATGATTTCCATCTCCTTGATGTTAAACTGTAACGATTTGCTTCTTATCTTCCCTGAAAGATAGGAACATGATCCCTGCAAAATAGCTATAATGCTTCATTTATTTTTCTTCAAACCATATATTGACCAACTTGTTCTCAAAACATGTGGCAAAGTATTATTAAGCTCTTGTGACTTCGTCCTTCTAGCTGTGCCCAAACCAAACCTTTGAAGAAATGCCAAAAATTGTTAACATTGCTGCGCTACGAAACTGTCTGCTGTTTTCGTAGCACAGAACTTCACCTTTGAAAACTTTACTTGGAATCTTCGATTTCCTTTGTTTTTCTATTGGATCTTCACTTATGGTCATTATACATCCTTCAACTGCATCAAGGTTTAATAAACATACCCTTTCACCCTTTGAAAACTTTCAAAATCGATCAAACTGCATCCTACAACAGTTTTGTAACGCGCTACGAAACTACTGTGCATGACACCTATAGCAGTTTCGTAGCATGCTACGAAACTATTGTGTCTTTATTTTCACATATTTTTCCAAAACTTTAATATTCAAAACTTTACTGCCATCCTTTCATTCATATATAAGCCCTCATTATCAATAAAAATCAATTTTGAGCTACTTTCAAAAAAGAAAACTTTCCACATAACTCTAAAAATGTGATAGGAGATGTCACTTATTGTTTACACTCATTTTGGCTGTGGTTGATATTCAAACTTTGCTAGCTGTATCTCAAGGTATTCAACCTACCTTTTAAGCCTTATATTACTAGCTCTTATTTTGGTATTAACCATCCTTATGAACTTTGCTTCCTTGATGGTAGGGACAGTCCATATGAAGAATTAATCCTGACTGCTGATTGACTCACTGTTTGAAACCTTTTGTAGCTCCCACAGACCTTTCAACCTCTCAAATTTTGACCTTTCTACAACATGAATTCTCAATTTCTTCCTCAATTTATCAATCTCAATGTTTGCAAGTATGAGTTTGTATTTAACCTCCTCATAACTACTCCTTTCTCTCTAAGTATTAAAAACTTTGTTTCTGTCTTCTTCAAGTATTTTAGATTATGTATTAATGGGTTCTTCAAAAACATTTGCCTCCTCACATCCTATTTGGTCTATCTCCATTTCCGGCTGCTGCATTTTCTTAGACTACCTAGTCAATGGTTTTCTAGGTTTAAAAACAAACTCTGACACCTCATCCTCAAAGTCTAATTTTTTGGATGTTTTCAATTTCTTTGATTTTCCACCTATATCTAGCTTTATCAACTCTGCTTGAACCAGGGGAGACTCTTCAATGTCAATATCTTGTAATATATCATTCAAGTCACCTCTTAATTGCAAATTTTCATCTGTGACCAGAGCCTTACCTTCTCCTTTGACCTTTGACTCCTAGTCAACATCTTCTGAGCTGTTTTACTAGTGACTTTTTCTGAATTGTCTCTTTAAACTGAGTTCTCTTCTTCTGTGCAGATTGAGGAGTCCTTTGGATATTCAGTGATGTCTTTATCATAGGTTCATTAACCTATTTCCTGGGCTTAAGCTTGACAAACCTCCTTGATTTTGATTCTGCAGGTTCTGTAGTCTTTGATGAAGATGTTTTTTTGACTTGAGGGCTAGCAACTGTTCCTTCAACTCCTATTCATCTAAAAAAGAGAAATGCAGACCATTCTCTATTCACTTTCTGAAGCTCATGCAAAACTATTAACTTGACTAGACCATGATGAAATAGTGATGTTTCACATGCCTGGGTTTTCATTTGTACTTTGTCTGCCATCTTGGCCAGACTTCAAAATAGAAAGAAGGGTAAGTCTAGAGATATTATTCCTGTGAAATGCAACAAGAGTTTAAAGTGATAAGTGTACACATTGTGGTATCTCCCTTCGTAGGTGAAGTAAATTTGGATATTGTAGAGCAGATTGGAAAATTCATCCTTGACATAACTTCTTGGCACAAATTTTTTCAAATCAGTATCCATAAGATCTGGTTTCAAAAAGATTTTGCAGGGTTTCATTTCAAACCTAAAATTATTAAACCATCTCTCCTCCCCTCTTGGAATTTCTGTGACTGTTGATATGGCTTCATGAGAAATTGGTAAATTGAGAAAACCAACCTATGTGTTTGACCCTATGAAGTTGGTAGCAAATTCTGTGGTAACCTGATTATGCCCTCCTTGAAGCTTTTCACAGAACCTCCAACAACCTACCTTCTTGAAGGCTTCTTCAACAGATTTATCTCTTGTGAGAGTTTCTAAACTATTAGTATGAATCTTTCGTCGTAAAAGATCACTTTAGCTACACATAACAAATAGCCCTAACATCAATTATGGCTGCCAATATCTTTAAGTATGCAATTAGTTGATCCAAATAATGCTGCACACATCCAAATCTAAACATAAAAGACATTAAGCAGTAATAAAATATGGCTTCATGCATCCAATAGACAAGAACGATGTATTTGAAAGAATTTTTTATATTAAAAAAGGGGGCACCTGAGAGGAAAACAAAAAAGGTGTTTTCCGATTCTCCTCAATGGGATGGGTTCTTGAAAGTCCTCAGCATTTCAGATCTAAAATTCCTCTCTCTTGTTGGCATAGAAAACCCAGACAAACATAGAACTCAATGGGAGCTCACAAGGCAAAAATGGAAAATGTGACCAAGTATATAGATCTAGAGTGATCTAATGCAATGAAAGGTGACTAATGAATGGGGAAAACCCTTCTATTTATAACAAAATATTAGAGCGGTCTAGAACTTGGTGCATGAATAAAATATTATTAATCAAATTCTAGAACCACCCTTTAGGAATATTTTATTATATTTGTTGGAGGGAAAAGGATTTTTGACTTGAGTCAATTCCTTTATTTATAAATAATAAATAAATAAATGGTTTATTTACTATTTTAAGGAAATGGTGGGGATATAATTAAATAAATAATGATTTATTTAATTATTTATAAATGATTTAGTCAAATTTAGCTAGGAATATTATTTAAATAGGATTTAAATAACTTATTCCTAGGAAATAATCAAATAAATAAGGATTTATTTAATTGATTTCCTTGTTTTGGGTTAAATATGACCAGGAAATATAAACAAATATAGATTGTTTTATTATTTCCTTTTGGGGTTTCCTATTTAGACCATAAACAACTTAATAAAAGTGTTTTACTAAGTTATTTCACATAGTGAAAGCAATTTTACTTAGGGTAAAATTTGTCTTACATGGTGTACTTGGGTTCATCTAATTATAGTAGGTTAGATGACCAAAAAATGGTGTACTAGATTGCCCCCAACGTACGAGTGTTAGGAGAAAATCGTATGACCGAAGTACGTTGTAAGAACTCAATCACTAGACATCAAGAGGGAAGTCGGAGAGAGAAATGTAAGGTAGTCTAATGTGCTAAAGGACTAGACCCTGAGGAGATGAGACTTACATGTGCAACAAGTCTCTATTTTATGAAGTGGTACCTATGCTAAAGGCGGTGGGGGAGGCATACCTATGCCCGCCGAGACAAAGTACAAAAGAATAGTATGTCCAGTAAACAAGGAACTGAACTATAAAGTACATGCTGGCATAAATACGAGCCAGAAAAATAGAATAATGAATCCCACATACATGTTGTGCCTGGAATAAGTGTCAGGACTTATACAATAATATTTTAGTACATGAGATACAAATACAACCCAAATTCCCCCTATACACGGGGAAGGGCTCGCAAAATCTAACTTATACATGCAAATCGAAAAGGCGCTACAAGTGGCTGAGGTCGACATCATCAAATGGAGGGAGCTGCATCAAAGGCTGAAATAAAGAAGTCATCCAGGCATGTGGGGGGCTACCTACAGGGCCACCCCCTCATGAGGGTTGAGACATCTCACACACACCCGGGATTCACCAATAGTTGTTGTTGCATCACTGACCATCGAGTATACGGATCATGATCATGCTGAAAGGAGCTCGAACCAAGGTACACCGCTCTCTAGACCTGGCTTCTGGAGTAAATGAGTTGATGTAGACAGAAGGAGGTCTGCCATAGGTGAGGTGATGAGGGATTCCCAACTAAGGCATGAGAGAAAATAGTAGAGTGACAAACAGACGGACACTAATGATGAAGATGGAATGAGGGATACTGAGTAGTGGATGGACGACTTCCCTTGTTAGAGCATAAAGGGCATGAATGGCTTGGTAGCGACTGACACAATATCATGAGGGATAGGGGACGATGGTACTGAAGGCCATAATGTGCAACACGAGAGAGGTACCAATAAATGAATGATGGAGGACTATAGCGGGATACATAGGGACTCAAGATAGACTCCATGATTGATAATGACTCAACTCGGATGCTTTAACCAAGGGAAACTCGACGGTGATTCCACATAGTAAAGGTCCAATGGGGGACCATAAAAACATGAGTAAAATAGGGTATCTCATGACGAAAATCAACACAAACAGAGACAATTAGGGAGGCAAAGTGGTGCCCCAAGTACAAGTGTTGTAGGTGAGGAAATTCGATTTGGAGGAGAGGTGAATAGAACCTTCATGGACAAAATGGGTCTTGGTGAAGTATGAAAACATGAAAAACTAACAAATACCCATTTTAGTGCTCGGTGAGAGCTTTCCAACGGTATAGACGGTGTGTCAAACGAGGCTACGGTTTGGTCGCAGCGGGCGAAAGAAAAAGCAGGGGTTTTTCTTCTAATAAGGCATTTTCCCTCCAAATTCATTCTTTTTCTTGTGTAGCTGTGGTGAATGTGGAGAGGAGAGAAGGCCCTAAATCTTGCGGAGATTGTAGTGGACAAACTGACTGTTGGAATTGAGATTCTTCAGTTGCAGGTGAGAGGCCTAATCCTACTCTTTGTTTTTGATGGATTAAAAGTTCAGATTAGGATCTAAAATCTCAGTAATAGCCCCCACCTCATCCTTACGGTTGGTTCGCACTTTTTGGGGGGGAAACTATGACCTGGGATGTAGGTTTAGGCCTGAAAGGTGTGACCTACCCCAGGATTTGGCCAGAAAGTGCGACCTATCAGATGGAGGTGGTTTTAGTGCTGTTGTGGGATGAGATTCAGTTTTTGTGTAATTGAATGTAGTTTTACCTATCTATAGACTGACAAAGATGATGGTTTTGTGCAAATATGGTAGATATACGAATCAAGTGGAGAGAGAGAGACTTAGGTACATTACGGACAAAAATCCAAGCGGATCAGGGTGTCCGTCGTGCATTGGCCAGATTTGGGGTTCTGAAATTTGTGGAGAACCCTGTGATGAGAGCTAGGGAGCCCTTGTTGGCCTGGATTATCAGTTATTTGGATCCAGATCATGAGGTTTTTATAGTGCAGGGGCACAAGATTGAGCTGACAGTCCAGGATCTGTATTTCCTGACTGGTCTCCCACCATTAGGGATGGTGGGAAATACACAGCCAGTGTTACCGTGTGGGCGTAACATCATGGAGCTCGTAGAGAGACATTGTCGACCAGGTGTCTGAGTTAAAGGGACTCGGATATCGATTGGGGATCTAGAGAGGTTGGAGACCTGGGCAGTGGCGGTAGCGGTGTTGCGTGTTTTGGGCAGCTAGGCACTCCATCACATCACTGGAGGGTAGATTATGATTGTATAAAGTGTGTTGAGTGGGACCTACTATGGGTGGGCCCAGATGATTTTGGTGTCGTTGAAACGACAGCTGTCACTGTGTAAGCGGCAAGTGAACCATGATTGTGCGTATAGGACTGTATTGTGCTCCTTATTTTTTGAGAAGATCCCGACCTTGCGACCTCATGTACAGCTACCTGATGGGGGTCCGAGAGAACCCAGGATGCGTCAGTGGGGATGACTACTGTGCAGAGGAGGGGGAGGGGTAGTCGGACGGGTGTTCCGACCAGAGTTCTTCGCCCATTGGGATCAGATGCCATTTTACATAGACGACTATCCCTATAGTGGGATGAGTTATTGGGGAGATTCGGACTTGCCGCTTTCGCCTGGTCAAGTATGGGGGCCTAATGGTAAGTGACAAGTAACTAATCTGTTATGTGCATGTTAAAGTTTGTGAATAGTATATATGGTACTAATCCTTATCCTTTTTTGGAATGCAGATATAGCTCCGGTGAAACCAGCCGAATATATGGGACGACCTGCAGCAGCTGGAACTACATGTGCTAGTGGATCGAGGACAGCCCAGAATGAGGATATGGCCGCTCTTGTGGAGGACATTCATCGTAGATGTGAGGGGATGCTGACCGGTGTGTCGGAGTGGGGTTGGCAGGATTTAGACGACTAGTACATAGAGCTATGTATTGGGCTACCCTAGGAATGGCGAGGTATCATGCACTGCATGGCAATTGCTGGTCAGAATGTGCGTGATCTACGAGCTGCAGGAGCGGAGCCATTGGCTTGGGATCCTCCAGAGAGTGATTAGATGTAGGGCAGGTGGTGCCCCCCAGTGTGTATGTAGGGGCAAGTGGTGTCCCCCAGTTTTTGAGTTTTGTTTTTTGTAACATGCTATGGGAATGTCATATATTTCAGAGTAGATGGACTCTAAAAACATGTTATATGATATATATTATGTATATGCATTGTGTTGATGGTTTGAAATGTTATTGTCTTGTGTGTGATAAATGCTAGTCTAGAACATGATTTGCAATTCTATCTACGTAGTGATTTTGATTTCTAGGGACATGGTTGAAAGTAATGAATCTAATGTCACGTATCAAAAGTTTCACTCATAAATATTGTCTAAACAGGATAGGGTTATGCACACGATAGACACCATTGAGTTGTTAAAAAATAAGAAGGGAATCTAAATGAACATGTAGATGGAGGATGCGATGAGATAGGGCATCGGATAAGAGACCATGTACTACATCATATTCGGCCTGATTATTGGTGGCATTACCAATGCAGACCCCATTTGAAAGAATGAGGGTATGCAAGGGGGTAAAGATGGCCCAGGCAGCCGAAGCGAGATTTCAGGAGTAGCGACTTGCCCCGTCGGCATAGCCAATATAATGTGTGGACGAGAGGTCTGGCGGAATAGTGTCACAAGACAAGAAATGGGAGGAAGGAGAAGAATGAGGGTAGCATGAGTATAGGGTAGACATCAAATGACTACTATGGTAGGGAGTAGTCTGGGTAGGATGGCTAGGACTCATAGATCGACTAGAGGTTGATGAATGAGAACTACGGGAGGAAAAGCGGGAGCTCATGCTACGAAGGACATCATAGATATGGATGGTATCCTCCTGGTGATGAGAGGAAAGGGGGAGGTCGAGGAAACCACATGATGCTGCAAAGCTACTGAAATCATCAGCATGGGAAGAAAGGTGCACATATGGATCGTCACGGGGAATGACGGAAGAACAAGTCAAAAGATGGTCAAAGCATGTAGAGCCCAAGAATGTTGTTGACGGGGAATCAAGAAAAACAGATGGAGTGGATTCGGAGGGAATGTACTCTGAGGGTCGTGAGGATGATGATAGGTATAGGAGGGGGCAGCAGGTTCCGACATCTCAACATCGGGGGGAGGAATGTCAATGGTAGCAGGGGGATCCTCGAGTAAGCCTGACGCATACTGAGCAAGGATGGGAGAGGTGAATTGATTTTTTTCGACCTCGTACTCGTGAATGACCTCTAAAGAGGCTCGGTAATGCGTGAGGTGAGGAAAATGGTGAGAATAATGGCCATGGAAACCACAGAGAGCACAGGGTTTGTTGGTGTGAAGAGTCTTTGGGTTCTTGGCTATGGACGAGGAAGAAACGGAGGTTTCAGAGACCGTAGATTTAGGGAACGCGACCTTAACCATGGGTTGGTTACAAGGAAACTCAAGACAAGTATGGGTGGCATGACCGACACCATCACACAAGGCACAAAGCTTGGTGGGTGGAGGAGGGTTAGGGTCAGGTGTAGTGGCCTTGTATTTGGATGCCCTCTTGCGAGCTTTTCGTTTCTTGTCCATAGCTATCACAACAGGAGAAGGGTCCTGTTGAGGAGTGGGTGGCACTGTAGCGACGGAAGCAGCTACAGGAACTGGTTGAACTGGTGTCAAGGCAAGGTATGGTTTGGGGTGACCTGTTGGGGTAGTAGCTGGAGGGTCAAGGTACTAGACAGGAATACCCAGGGTCAAATTAGGGAGGGAAAGGGTGGCCATGATGGGGACCGAATAGACTCTGGGAGGGGGCGCGAGGAAGGGTATTTGACCAGCTAGGTAATGGCCAGGAGGGATGGCACCAAGATGGTTAAGACTTGGGGGAAACGACCCAGGAGGGTAGAGAGGCTCATGGGTACCAGCTGTAGGGGAAGGGCTAGCAGGAAGAGATCTAGTTGGCAGTAGCGAAGGGGTAGGAGCAGGTGGCGGCGGGCGAGGTTGAGGTTGCTGACTAGCCGAAGCAGGTCGCATGAGGTCGGCCCGAGATGATTGCATCATGCAAACATTCGATGAGCTAGGATCAGAGACAAGAGGAGAAGGAAGACCAGGGAAGGTTCCAAGCAAGGAGGAGTCTTTGTAGACGCCAAGGGAGACACTGGTCAAAGAATCGACGATTAGCTTATTGGCTACAGAAGAGATGATCAACTCGGGGGAAGTCTGAGATTTTGGCTCATGATACGTCAACTAGTCAATTGTGACTATCTCTCCATTATGAGGGAAAAACATCTTGTGGTGGACTGCGGATGGGACGGCAGACATGGCATAGGTGTAACTACACCCCAAAAGAATTTTATAGTCAAGAGGGGTGTCGATAACTTCAACGTTGACACAAACAGTCTTTCCCGCAAGGGTGATAGGACAGATACGGAAAAGGCCGATGGGCTGGGAGGCATGGCCATCCCACGCATGAAGGGTGATTGTGGAAGGGGCCAGCTCAAGAGATCCAATTTTCTTCCAAACCGAAGCAGACATCACACAGGTAGATGCCCCCTCATCAATAATACATCGAGCGACGTTGGCATTTCAGATTTTAACTGGGATTTGGAAAGCAACAGAAGTAGGAAGGGGGGGATGGTCTGATTGACGGGCATCGAAAACAATCAATTGGTCATTAGCAGGATCTACAGCACCCACAGCAGATAGTAGAGACTTCTTTTGAGAAGGACACGACTGGAGGAGTTCTAGTGTTGAAATGGCAGCAGGAGATTGTGCCAGATCATCTACTATGCTTTATGAATGGGTAGCCCGACCAGAGGCAGCATTTTGGCATAATGGGCCCTTAGGAATCTTGGTATGCATCTCGGCTTTGGGCAGAGGTATTTGCAAGGGACCATTGGGTGTCGACAGAGGCTCTATAGGACCTAAAGATGGGGACTTGGAGACAGATGGAGCGGGAGGTGTGGAGTACTAACGAGACCGAATTTGAAGGTTAAGGTCGATGGTGAGAGGTTGGTCAGAGCCCATCATGAGAATCTGGTAATCGAAGGAACCAGAAGGGGAAGGTTGAGTGGTTACTGGGGCATGAGGTGGTTGAGTGGCCATGAATCCTTCTTAAGGGAAAGGATCAGTAAACAAAGCATGTTGAGAAGTAGCCGTATTGGGAGGGATAGTAGGGGAGGAATGCTGTCCCCGCACTGTGGCCTGAGACTCCCACATCTGCCGCATCTGTGGTAATAGGGGACAATCATGAGTGTAATGACCATAAACACCACAACACGAACAGGGCTTATTGGTGCGAAGAGGCTTGTCCGGCTTGGGGTGGGAGCCCTGTGGTTGATTAGAATTGTTAGAATCAATACTTGGAGGATTGGGTTCACGATTACCAGAGGCAGACTGATTTCCTTTCCTCTTTCTTTGAGAAGGAAGAGAATTAGTCGCGCCCTCCTGCGCAAAGACTTTCCCTGGAGGGGGTAGTAAGTGCGGCTGCGGGGGTTGAGAAGGCAAGGGAGGGAGAGGTCCAAATGCTGGAGGAGCTGGGACACCAGGCTGAAGGTAAGGATAAGGGTTAGGGTGGGAAACATTGAGGTAAGAAGGAGGGTGGGCAAAAGGAGGAGGCATGCCGTATCCTGGATACATGCTACCTAGACGGGGAAAAGTGCTGGAGGTGTTGGCCCCTCTTGGAGGGAAGCCATAGCCCATAAGAGGTTGAGCAGCGGTATATGAAAGAGCTCCAACGATACTGTTGGCAGAGTAAGATGCCCCCGGGGAGTTAGCGCCACCGGTTTGGGGAGGTCAGGAAGGATGGTATAAACATAACTGGATTGAGCATAGATAAGGTCATATTTCAAGGCTATTTGGAGGGCAGCTTCTTCGGTTTGAGGGAAATGGGAGGTGACATCCTTGCCAATGGGAGGTAAGAGAGAGAAAAGGAACCAATCCATATAAACCCGATCTTCAAAGGGAGGAGCACGACATAAGCTTCTTCTTCGTCGCCATTCCTGGACATGAGCGGAAAGGTGGGTCGAAGAGGATTGACAGAAAGAAGTTAAAATCTCAGTACCAGTGTCGTATCGGAGAGGTAGCTGGAAATAAGATAAAAAGGCTTGGGAAATGGTCGCAAAAGTGGCATGGGAGGAGGTGTTATGATCAACATACCATTTAGAAGCTTCACCGGTAAGCGTGCGTTGGAAAAATCTAAGACGGATGGAGTCGTCAGTAATGGAATTGGATGAACACCACATATGGAAAGATCGGATATGGTTGGAGGGATCTTCACTAGCAAGGCCTTAAAACTTGGGAATGTTGGAGGGGAGCTTGGTTGGCATAGTAGGCCAACTAACATCATGGCAGATAGGATCATTGATCACCTGATTGAAATTGGGGAGACTGAGACCGTCCATATAAGGGAGCAAAGGGACAGTTGAGGTAGTTCCCATAGTGGTTCCACTAGAAACGGACCCAGCAGTAGAACTGGGCTTGCCGCTAGTGCTAGGCCCTGAACTAGACATGGTGAATGTAACAGGGGGAGAACCAGGAGTAGGGGGAGAACCCGAACAATTAGAAGAAGAGTCGGAGTGCGGACTCAGGGGAGGACTTACTCGATGATGATGGGAAGGAGGAAGTCGACCAACTGGAAACTGAGGGTGAAGGCCAAGAAGTTTCTAGGATAAATACCTTGGAGGCGCAATGATGACGGGAAGAAGAAAAATCGACAAGGGGAGGGAGGTGCAAAATCAAGTGAGGTCAATATTGAAACAAGGGCAGATAGGTGCAGTGTCAATTGATTTTAAAGTCTTTGCCAAGCGGTGTTAACCAGGCTCTTCTTTACTTAGGGTCAGTCTGTGGCATGTGTTGATTTTAATTTATTAAACCCAGACGTTTTGAGAATAAAAGAAAAAGTGTGCTACGTAACTGAAAATAAATCTACAAATAACAGTATATAATGCTGAAATAACAGAAAATTAACAGCTAACAATGCATCGATCTAACCCAAGAAGGCGGGTCTCTCAAAACTAGTCTAAAAAGAAGGAAAACATCTAGTCAAAACACGCGAAAAAGAGGCCGATAGATCTAAGGTCAGGAGGGACAGGGATCTAAAGGATAAACTTGCTGGAAAGAGATGCAGAGAACAACAAAGAGGCAGAGGCAAGGTTACTGTAACAAAAGGGAAAATCAGCTAAATGTAGGAGGGACAAAGAGGTGGCCCTAGAGGTAAACCCAAAAAAAACTAGATGAGGTGATTTGAAATGGATAAGAGTTGATCTAAAGGGATCTGAAGAGGAGGTATCAGATCTGAAAAGAAGAAGGCTGAAACTCTGAAAATTCAGGCGTCTGAAATGGCTAAAACTCGCTCACAAAAAGTGGAGGGTACTAAAGCCCTAAGGGGAAATATTCCCACTTATTTGAGTGAAACAGATCAGAAACATATCCAAATGGGTGGAGACAGAGGCTGAAAAACCCTGACAGAAGTTTCAGACAAACCCAGAAAAATTGCTGGAAAATTGCAGAAAAAAGTGCAGGTTGCAGGTTCTAACCTGTTTTTAGTCTAGGTCACAGTTTTGGGGCAGAAAAGTGCGCCCTCCAGTCCAGGTCGTAGTTTTTGGGCCAATAAGTGCGACCTGTAGATCTGGGTCTCTCAGCGGCAGATTTCAGAAAAAAATGTTGTCTCAGTTGCGGCTGATGCCTGTCACCTGCGCAATAGGGCCAGAAACACACGGAAGTTAAAAGTTTTAATGTTTGAGGGCTTTAGAGGTGAAAGGCACCATAAAAATAGGAATAACAGAAAACTGAAGAGAAACACTAAGGTCTGAAATAGCTGGATATGCAGGAATATATAAAACGACAGTGGTCGCAAAAGAAAACCCATGTGGAGTCGCCAATTGTTAGTATGAATCTTTCATCGTAAAAGATCACTTTAGCTACGCATAACAAATAACCCTAACATCAATTATGGCTGCCAATATCTTTAAGTCTACACTTAGTTGATCCAAATAATGCTGCGCACATCTAGATCTAAACATAAAAGACATTAAGCAGTAATAAAATATGGCTCCATGCATCCAATAGACAAGACAAGAATGATGTATTTGAAAGAATTTTTTATATTAAAAAAGGGGGCACCTGAGAGGAAAACAATAAAGGTGTTTTCTGATTCTCTTCAATGGGATGGGTTCTTGAAAGTCCTCAAAATTTCAGATCTAAAATTCCTCTCTCTTGTTGGCGTAGAAAACCCAGACAAACATAGAACTCAATGGGAGCTCACAAGGCAAAAATGGAAAATGTGACCAAGTGTATAGATCCAGAGTGATCTAATGCAATGAAAGGTGACTAATGAATGGGGAAAACCCTTATATTTATGACAAAATATTAGGGTGGTCTAGAACTTGTTGCATGAATAAAATATTATTAATCATATTCTAGAACCACCCTTTAGAAATATTTTATTATATTTGTTGGAGGGAAAATGATTTTTGACTTGGGTCAATTCCTTTATTTATAAATAATAAATAAATAAATGATTTATTTACTATTTTAAGGAAATGGTGGGAATATGATTAAATAAATAATGATTTATTTAATTATTTATAAATGATTTAGTCAAATTTAACTAGGAATATTATTTAAATAGGATTTAAATAACTTATTCCTAGGAAATAATCAAATAAATAAGGATTTATTTAATTGATTTCCTTGTTTTGGGTTAAATATGACCAAGAAATATAAACAAATATAGATTTTTTTATTATTTCCTTTTGGGGTTTCCTGTTTAGACCATAAACAACTTAATAAAAGTGTTTTACTAAGTTATTTCACATAGTGAAAGCAATTTTACTTAGGGTAAAATTGGTCTTACATGGTGTACTTGGGTTCATCTAATTATAGTAGGTTAGATGACCAAAAAATAGTGTAACATAAACCTTCGTGTTCTGTCCTCAGGTAGTGACCAGACCGGTGATTTATTTTTTCTTCTGTCATCTTCTTCCTTAAAAACCTATGTCTTCAGCAAATCTGTAATCAATCTCTTTTTTGGATGAACTGGCTAGCTTGAAAATTTGTTTCAGCCTCACTTGATTGAAGTTCTGCCTTGCTTGATTGAAGTTCTGCCTTGCTTGATTAGAAACCCTGTTTCAGCCAGCAATTCTTTTTAAAATTACTTGACTGGAAATCGAAACTACTGACATAACATTCAATTGGGTTCAGCCTTGCTTGAAAACTTTAAAGAGAGCTCTGGTTTCTCATCATGAGCTTCTCTTTCAACAATAGATATGGATGCATTATTTTCTTTGCATGAGATAAAATCAATGATAACCAATCCCCTTTTCAAATTTGCAAAGGACCAATGACAAATGACTGCTAATGAATCTCATAATGATTTCATAACTGCTTTGGATGGTTGCATGCGTGAAGGAGGACTCGTGGACTGACACCATAATCGTGGACTAACATCATAATCATGAAAATTTAACCCCAAGTTGATGGATGTGACAGCTAAACCAAAAATTCCGAAACCCTGATTTCGTAGTGCTGGTAGTGTGATTTTGGGATTTTGCGCTACGAAAAGACCAGCATTTTCGTAGCGCAGAAGCAGTTTTTTACACTGAGTGCACTACGAAAATGTGGTTTTGTGGCTTATTCGAATTTTTTTTTGAAAAATACTTAAAATATGGTTTTCAAAACGTGGCATGAGATTTCTAAGGAGTAAAGGAAGGTTTATGAACTTCATTTGGTGATGAAATGAGACTTGTAACCTATGACTTAGACCCTATAAAACATAAAAATGACTCAAACCCTATCTAATACCATGACTTAGGAACAAGTATGAACTGACTAAATTTAGAGAATTTTAATAGTGATAACATGTTCCACCCAAAAAGGGCCGAAAATTCAAAGTTAAAATATGGCCAAACTATTTCTGGGTTTGTCTGGGTTTTCTTAGTAGAGGTCGTGGTTAAAATCCCAGATATTTCTGAGCACTCTAGTAGCCTCCCACACATGGTTCTTCTCCACAGTAGGAGTAGTTTCCACCAGCAGCAGCAGTAGCAGAACAACATTTCCAGTGCTAGTTTTCTTTAGTGTATTTCAGCAATCTTGTGGCTTGAGTGCATTCCTTTTGGAGCACGGTGTACTTACCTTGATGTTGATCCTTAATGATATGTTTCAGGCGTTTTTTACCCATATGCATGATGTTTTGATGTATTCCGGAATTTTTCTAGTTCTACATGTTTAATTCTTATTTTACCGTAGTTAGAATTGTGCATATGTTCTATATTCATGTTTCTCCCATTTTTGGATATTATAGTGGTATCAGAGCATGATATTTGGCTCAAATTATGGGCACTTCATGACATCAGAATAATAATAAGAAGAAGAAGAAAAATAAGAAGTATTCAATGGTGGAAGGATTCAATTTTGCCACACTTCTCTTTAGATCTATGTAGGATCTCTACACAGAGACTAAAGAAATGAGAAGGGGAAGGCAAAGAGAAACCTCAAGGGGATTTCTGAATGAGGAAGGTCCAAGCACTTCCTATCAGCAACATAAACAACTGGTAATGTAATGAGCTCCACAACACTTTTCTATGTCCACTTCCCTTGCAGAAGGAGATGAATGGCATGGAGAAGGAGGATACTTAGAGCATGAGACTCTGAGTAATTATTGTGTAGAGTACAAATCTCAATTAAGAGCATTCAAGGAGAATCTAACTCTCCAACATTTTATCCAAATCAAAGAAAACTGGAGATCCTCCAACAACAATAGAAGAAGAAGGCATATACAGAATATATTCTTCTTGCCTACATTTGACGGATCATCCACAAGCGTAGTAAAATCTTGGATGAAGGAGTTAGATCATTTCTTCTAGCTACACCTAGTAGCAGAAAGAGAGGTTGTTGAGATTGCAGCGCTGCACCTTGAGGATCGAGAAAAGGATTGGTGGTTTAGCCATATAAAAAATTCAAGAGTGTCTGCTTATGCAAACTTCACTCAAAGGCTAATTAAGAAGTTTGATAAAAGGAAACTGGAGGTACTTTCCATAGAGACATTTCCCAACATTAATGAGATAGCGCATGAAGAAAAAAGGGAGGATGTCAGCACTATCACTCTGGAAGAGGAGGAACTTCCACCACCACCAGCTGCAGAAGTACTTGCATCAAATGAAGGAGCACCTGCATCTTTTCAAGGTGGTCTTGAGCACTTTACATTGAGAGTCCCATGCATGATTCAGGAGATGCATGAGGAGGAGGAGGTAGATACCAATGTTGGTGCAATAGTAGAGGAGCATCCATCACCATCACCAGTAGTTGGAGAAGAAATTTCACTTGTTGGAGGAACTCTTGTAGCTTTGCAAGATGTTCCCAAGTTTCCATTGATCCATGTAATATCCCAAAATAGGGAAATTCTACAACAATGAGAATGTGTTAAGATATTCTAAAGTTGGAGATCCAGCAATATGTAAACACAATAATGGAGTAGCAGGGACACATCAACTCATAAAATGTAAGAAGATATCATAGCCATCATATTAAGTTGCTGTAGAAAAATGTATACAGGATCTTGAGGAGATAGTCACTCAAGTTAGGCAATACTAGCCTCAAGAAAGCATGTACATGAAATATGATAAAATACTGCTACACAAGAATGTCCAAGGCTATGACAGCATAGTTTTATAAGGAGAAACTGCTGCTAACACATGTCAATACATAGATATATCAATACACAACTCATACAATATGGGGAGCAAAGATATACAGTCCCAAAGGCAATTTCTAGACAATCCTGGAAGGATTGGCTGAAATATGCAAAAATACAAAATTCCATAGTTGCAGGGGCAAGACTGAATAGCAGCTGCAACTCATGAATTGGATGGAGATGGCTGAATATGATTTCAAATCTGAAATATACCTCCTCCAATAGATCTTCCAAGTGAAAGCATGATCCTAACACTCAAGATCTCACCCTCCAAACTAGAAATGCAAACCCCCACTGCAAATACTCTCAGAAATAACGCAGTCAAGGAGAGGGACTACGCTATAGGTGATGGAAAATTCTTGGCCTAATTCCAAAGATGTGCAATCAAATCCTGAATCTTTGTCACTTACATCCCGGAGGAATAGAAGCTCCCTCCTCTAAAAGATAAACTATAAAAGTGGTGTTGTGGAACCCTCCACTACAACACCCTGCAACACAACATTTCCTGCTACAGGAGTAACATTGTAGCTGAAGGAGGTGGCTTGGCCTTGAGCCTGAATGTGGAGAAATGAAGTACAATCCCTCAAGAGGCCTCTCAAGAAGGGAGAATAATTCCTAAACATGAATTCCTTCATGCTAAGAAGCACAACAATCTCAGTTAAACAACTGGATAAATAAAATAGTCATGCACACCAAAATCAATACTCAATAACATATCCTTCTATGGCTACCTTTTCCTCCCTTTATACAAATGAAAGCCTTCTTTCCTTGGCCCCCACACATTAGGGTTTCCTCTACCAAATGATCTCTTCCCCATTCATACTGCGCTATCTTTCAAAGTGATCCACTCCCTCCATGGCAGCGTTGTTGACTTGGTCAAACTTGACCTTGTCCTCATGCATTTTCCCCTTTTCACACCTGAGGGTGAAAAATATAGCTACTCTGATGATCCCTTTCACACTATTAGGGATTTTATTCCTACTCATGGGCCTCCTTACCCATTTATTCACCTCCTAGATGATATAAGCAAAATCAATGTTCCAATTAGCTTCATGCTAATTTTGGGAACATTACAGTCCTCCACTCCTAAATGTTGCTTGTCCTCAAGAAAGTGCAAGGATAGAACTGAAGGGCCTTCTTGAGGCATGAGGGCTGATATGAATTGGAATCTACCATCCCCATATGAATCTCCCATCCCCAAGCAATCATCCATACAAAATGAGTTACCTCCCAACATGGCAACTCTTGAAAGTCTTCCTCCACCATTAGCTCATGTAAAGTAGGTGGGCTGAAATCCTGATCATGGTAGACAAGGTAGTCTACCCCATGCTATCCTTCTCTCCACTCATGATAATTTTAGAGTATGTGTTGATTATGGTCTGCAATATTATTACCCTAAGTGGAAAAATGAAGAACAATCCTCCAAGGATCTCCTATCCAATATTGAAGAACAAGATGGCCCAAAACATCTCATCCATGATGAATAGGACATGATCATCATAGGGTATCCAAATGAGAAGTTTTCTGAAGGTTTTACATGATGCTGCATGATACAAACAATGTATCAAGTGGACACAGCACAGTCTCTCCCACTGCAACTTCAGAAAATAGCATGGCAAGTGATGTTTTGTTAAATGGCTAGTTGTGTGAATCATCACATCTATTAGTGAATAGTAAATGGGTGAATGTGTCAACTAAGCATAGAAGAAATAATCAAACAATTTCCCATGGTTATACGAAGGATGGTTGTCTCCATCATAATAGTTGGCAAAATTTTGTTCATGGGGCTCAACAATAAACTCTCTTGTGGAGCAATGCACTGTTTGATAATGGTAAGAAGATGCAAATACTGTGTTAGATTATCAATAAATGCAAAAAAAAACATTCTCACCATGTTTTGAAAGTCAAGTGATGCATGAATGCATGAATAAGTCCATGCTCCAAAGGAACAACGATGTTGGCCTATGCAAATAGGCTCCTTCCAACTCATAGCTCAACTATTTGACATGATTATTGTCAAAGACTCCTCCAATAATGTTGCTGCAATTTGGAAATTCCTCCCAAAATGGAAGTACTTCATGTTCATCTAAGGCTAAGGAGTAGCCCCTTTGCACCATGATAGTGCCATCTCCTACTCCTGCAACAACATGCAACATGTGAGAGAAAATCTGCCCTTGCTCTCCCAAGAACAACCCAAGCAACAAAAGTTTTTGTTGCCTCCTCATACTCCCATCATACAACTCATATGATGAAAACATAATGAACTATATGAAGATCACATCAACACCATGCATCCATACTCTTTTCTGCCCAATGATGCAAGTATCCTGCCAAGTTCTCTCCTCCCACATACCCTTGGAAAAAGGACATGTTTCATGATGGCCAAACTCTCTCAAGAGTAGCCAACACATCTTTTCCTCTTGTTGCCCTGTGTCATAGATTTTCAAGTGGCTCACCAACCTCTTGCTCTCCACCCACATCCACTAAACCACTTGTGGATTTCCTCTACCAATATTCATCTTGGTACTCCTCCAATGAGGGCTACCATCTCCCCAAATCAATTTTCTCATATTGCATTCCATGGGATGTTGAAATGCAACTCTTTGGAGATCTCCTAGAAAAGACATCATACCCACAACCATCTTGAATCCATCAAGATCCAAATGTGATGAGGGAAAAACCTCCTCAAACTGAAGAACTTTGCACTCCATGTCATGTTGAAGTGCACCTCCAATGAGATCCCTCCATGAGATCTTCTCCTTATCAATGGTCCCCCAAAACCAATAAGGTCTTAGACCTGTAAGTAGAAGTTTCTCTTTAAGATGTGGAATGCTCATTGAGAAAGGGTTATATAGAAAGGAGAAAATGTTTCTCACTCCAAGATGTCTACCTTTTGTTATTATTTCCTCCAAGTCTTCAAACCCCAACCTCAAGTGTGGTATGCAATCCAAGAATGGCTCATGAGGATGATGGTTTATCTCTCCCTTGAATGATTCAAGTTTGCATAACGTAGTGCAATTCTGTTGTTCTAAATCAACAGCATGCAATGATGTAGACCCATCCATAATGTTTTTTGAAATGATAAGAGATGGAAACTTCGGCATACCTTTGGGAAACTTGGAAGCATCTTGTATGGCTGTAAGGGTTTCCTCCTCCAATGTGTTGGCTTCTCCAACTACTGAGGATGAAAGTTGCTCCTTCATGACTGTGACAGTGCTGGTATATGCCTCTTCAACTAGTGGTGATGGTTTCTCCCTCCTTTTTCTAAATCTTCTGATCATCCTTTGAGAAAACTTAGCAAGATTAGATACCCTTGCATGGCTCAAATGGCTGAACCACCAAGTATTAGCTTCACCTTCAAGGTGAAGTGTTGCAATTTCTATAGCCTCTTTCTCTACTACAGGATGTAGCAGGAAGAAAGCCTCTAGCTTCATCACGCAAGCCTCTACTGCACATATGAGTGATCCATCAAAAGTGGACAATAGGAATCTATTGCCTCTCATCATTCCATAGCTGTAAGGTCTTATTTCTTCCTCCAGCTGAATGAACTGTGGTAAAGCTAGAGTCTCCTTTAAGGCTCTAGGTTTAGCTTTGTATTCATCAAGGTATTCACTCATGATTCCAGATTCCAAGTGTTCTTCATGCTTCATGACTCCTTCTTTGTGAGAGTAGGAAGTACATGACCCTTCCTCTTCTCCTTATTCTATCTTCTTAACCTCCTTGGAGAGGTCCTTTCTAGATTTGAAAAATTATGAAAGCAAGCTCATTATTTTCATCATCTTGACCTCTTCTATCTTCTTATAGCTGAAATTTATAGGCTGAGCCAAGACTATGCTCTGATACCACTGTAATATCCCAAAATAGGGAAATTCTACAACAATGAGAATATCTTAAGATATTCTAAAGATGGAGATCTAGTAATATGTAAACACAATAATGGAGTAGCAGGGACACATCAACTCATAAAATGTAAGAAGAGCTCATAGCCATCATATTAAGTTGTTGCAGAAAAATGTAGACAGGATCTTGAGGAGATAGTCACTCAAGTTAGGCAATACTAGCCTCAAGAAAGCATGTACATGAAATATGATAAAATACTGCTACACAAGAATTTCCAAGGCTATGATAGCGCATTTTTATAAGGAGAAACTACTGATAACACATGTAAATACATAGATATATCAATACACAACTCATACAATATGGGGATCAAAGATATACACTCCCAAAGGAAATTTCTAGACATTCCTGGAAGGATTGGCTGAAATATGCAAAAATAGAAAATTCCTGAGTTGCAGGGGAAAGACTGAATAGCAGCTGAAAATCATGAACTGGATTGAGATGGATGAATATGATGTCAAATTTTAAATAGACCTCCTCCAATAGATCTTCCAAGTGAAAGGTTGTTCCTAACACTGAAGATCTCACGCTCCAAACTAGAAATGGAAACCCCCACTGCAAATACTCTCAGAAATAACACAGTCAAGGAGAGGGATTGCACTGTAGGTGATGGGAAATGCTTGGCCTGATGCCAAATATGTGTAATCAACTCCTGAATCTTCCTCACTAACCTCCCAGAGGAATAGAAGCTCCCTCCTCTGAAAGATAAGCTCTAGAAGTGGTGTTGTGGAACCCTCCACTGAAACACCTTGCAACAAAACGTTTCTTGCTAGAGGAATAACGTTGTAGCTGAAGGAGGTGGCTTGGCCTTGAGCCTGAATGTGGAGAAATGAAGTAAAATTCCTTAAGAGACATCTCAATAAGGGAGAAGGATTCCTAAACAGGAATTCCTTCGTGCTAAGCAGCACAACAATCTCAGTTAAACAACTGGAGAAAGCAAATAGTCATGCAGACCAAAATCAATACTCAATAACATATCCTTCTATGGCTTCCTTGTCCTCCCTTTATATAAATGAAAGCCTTCTTGCCTTGGCCCCCACACATTCAGGTTTCCTCCACCAAATGATCTCTTCCCCATTCATACTGCATTGTCTTTCAAAGTGATCCACTCCCTCCATGGCAGCGTTGTTGACTTGGTCAAACTTGACCTTGTCCTAATGCATTTGCCCCTTTTCACACTTGAGGGTGAAAATATAGCTATTTTTATGATCCCTTTCACACTATGAGGGATTTTATTCCTACTCATGGGCCTCCTTACCCATTTATTCACCTCCTAGATGATATAAGAAAAATCAATGTTCCAATTAGCTTCATGCTAATTTTGGGAACATTACAATCCAGGGTTTGAAAAAATTTTCATCCCATGTTATTTCAGCACCTCAGTTTGAGATTTGTGGTGTCATTCCATCAGGGAAATTGCATAACCAAGGGTTAGAGCACCTTGTTGATTTGGAGCAGAAAACTATTACTACGCAGAGGAGCCTTGACTTGTTCAAGGAGGAGATGTATAGCCATCCCAGTTTCTCAGTATTGAGCTACACACAACACTTTGTGTTGAAGTGTGGAATTTCAGAGGATGGGATGAACATAGTCCTAATCAGTAAAATGTCAGGCTATGAGTTCAACATTGTGTATGGCCATGAGACAACAGATGCACCATCATGGAGATAAGCAGCGCTGTCATTGAGGAGTAGTGACGAATTGGGGGTCCAACTATTCTTGGAGCATTCTGATGACTGATTCACTCATGAATAATTGGATGGATAGATGATAGCTGGTATATATCTTATGATGGATATAATTCTCCACTACCAGGATGAAGCCTTCTTGATGAGCATCGCACAGCTCAAAGAGAAGTTTCTATTGGCCACCTATAAAATTTGTTATATCAAAAGGTGGCCAAAACATTTTTTAGAACCTTCAAGGAACAAGTTTTATCGTAAAAAAATTTATCTCTTGAAAAATCATGAAGGCATATACCCTTGTTTTCAATCTTCACTGCTGTTCCCATTTTTGAGATCAGAAATTCTGTTGTTTCCATAAGTGAAAATTATACTGCAAGCACCATTTTCCCCTCCTTCCACCTAAAAAATAACCTTCATTTTTACCCCTTTTTTCCATAAAATTCCTCCACTTTTAATTTTTCCCATTTTCCCTCCATAAAATCCCCTTTACATAGTTTAAAACTCCTTTTTAAACTCTACCGAAACCCCCAAATCCATTGGAAAACTTGGAAAATTTCACAAAAAATACATTTTTTACCACAGGCTTAAGCCCCCTTGGGCTGAGTCTTAAACCACTCCCCCGATCCTATTATCTCCTCATATAGCCCTTGTGCCTGCATCTAGCACTTAAAACATTGAAATAATCCATCTTCGACGCATTTTTCCTTTACAAATAAAAAAACCCACTTTCTCCAAAGTTTCGGTCTAATCGCACCCATACCATGTTTTTATATACAAATGGGTAGATTGAAAGACCGCATCAAGAGTTCTGATGCAATTAAATCCCTATTGCTTAAACCCCACCCCCTCTACTTTTCATTCCATATAGCCTACACCTGGGACCAAGATTTTAAGTCCCAAGGCGCTAATTGCATCGCAAAACTCCAAAGGGTAGATTGAAAGACCGAGCCCGACCTTCCGATTGCGATTAGCCCTTTATTATATATACGCCCCAAGCATGTTACATTTCATAAATACCACGGGCCCCGTAGTCGGGCGCCAACCATCTCATATATATACATTCTGCCCCGATAAACCTATGTTTTATTAAAACTTTGGGTTTTCATAAAGTATTAAGGGTTTCCACCAGTACGTGATATACGACAATCTCCGCCGTTGATCATTGGACCGATCCATGGCCCGTGCTACATCACATTGAAATTTTTGTTGAGTGCATTCGTTTCATTCCACCACTGATCGACGGTCCCCGATCCATCCTCCCTCGTCGATCTGATCTACAGATCAACGACCTCAAAATCATCGCATCTGAGTTTTTCTATTGGCGCGTTTAAAAAGTTTTATTTAAAACCCGCCGATTGCGATCTCTCGACACATCACCCACCGTCGATTGGATCTGCAGATCGACGGTCTGCATCTAATCGCATCGGATCTTGTTCGTCGGGTGTGTTTTTAACTTCTTTTTTTTACCCCGCCGATTGCGATCCTCCGATTGGATCTGGACCATCCACGTGTCCAGATCGGACAGTCCCAGATCTTTCTCTCATGGTCTTATTGCCCTTCGCCTTTCACCAAGGGTTTTAACGCATGATCTCCACCGTTGATCTCGTGGGATGATCTAATCTGATGGCCCATGATCATCCCGAAGCCCACTTTGATTTTTCATTCATTTCTTCTTCCGCCAAGGTTTTAAACCTTATTTATTTGCATTTTCGCCATATCCCCGTAATGTGACCATTTACATTATGATTTCTCCTGATTACTCCCAACCGTTGATCTTTGCGCGATCAATGGTTCCGACTTATTCTTCCCTCTACTCTCCTTTTTAACCTTCTCTTAGCTGATCTCCACCATTGGATGTTTCCATCCAACGTCCACGCTCCTCCCCACACCTTCTGAAGAAGTAAAACCAAAATAACACAAGATTTCATAATTATTTTTTTATTTTGCAGGTGTTTAAATGGTTTATCCATTGTGTTAGAGGAAGGTCGAGGGTCGGGAATGACGATTCCCATGCCTTTGATTCATAAAAAGAAACCATTCGCAGGGTTCAAACTCCACGTCTCATCAATGCTTCATGGGCATTGATGCCTTGTGAGCCCTGTGCAGCACTGCACATCAAAAAAACACAGGTAGTTAAATAAAAAAGAGTATCAGTGTCGAAGACAAAATGTAGCAGAACAGAAGATTGAAGACAAATTTAGGGGTATTACGGCTAAGATTGATTATCAAAAGCCTAAACCTCCAAATCAAAACACAGTTAAAGGAAAATCATTAGTGTTTATCAGACCGAAAGGCCTCCACCGCCACATCAGAGGAAAATTGATTCCTCCCAGCTACCACAAAGCCACTTGTGCCTCAAATCATTCAAAAAGAGGACAAAGTTATTGTTTAAAATCAGATATTTGCCTCAACGCAGCTGAACAATTAATTCTGCCAAATGAAATTTATGACAAAATATCAGCAGAGTTATTATATCCTGAAACAGAGCTCAAAATTCAGCAAAATCTTCCACCGAGCTTAATCTTTAAATATAAATCAATTAATACAGTGAGAATATCTGTAAAATTCTTCAATAAGCCCCTCAAAGGCCGAGGAGTACTAATTCTATATTAATTGACTCAAGAGATCTTTTATTAGATCCCAGCTCCTCATTTTTCTATAAATACTTCTATAGGAGATGAGAAATTGTTGGTTGGTTGTTTGATTACCAGTTGTAATATTGAAAATCTCTGAATAATACATAGTCTGTTGAAGTTGAAGAAGAAACTGAAGTCTTGGAAGCCCTGATGATGTTGTTGCATGCTTGTTCTTGAGAAGGCTCTATCATTGGATCCATGAGCTTCGTTGTTGGTGGAGTATTCTGAACTGTTTAATGTTTTACGCTATTTTCATTTTATTCCATAAATTCTTACTACAGTAGGGTGAATGTTTTAGGCTAAGAAATGACTCTTGGAAGCACCTTAGACCTGTTTATCCTTCATTGTTTTATGTTTTCCTCTGCTGAAGTATTTTAGAGTCTTTAATCTCTCTCTTTAGTCTTCATGCTTGTTTATTTCCTTAATAGTTCGAAATAGTTGGTTTCAGCATGATTTATGGGTCTCCTTGCTTGTCTGCTACCACTTAAAGGCTGTTATTGAAGTCTCCCTTTGAAGTTCCTTTGTTTACAGTGAGCCAAGGAGGTCTGTTCTGATCTTGCCCCTTGTCCTTGCTTAAACAGTTAGCTTAAAGGTCTTTATATTTGTGATCATAGATGTATTTAGGTGTTCCCTCTTCTATGACCGTAATTATCAGTGAATATTTTATGTTTTCTAACTCATTTGAAATAAAATATTTGAGGAAATAGGGTGTTCCCCAAATCTTAGATTTAATTTTAAAAGTTGTTTTGAAGTCATTATTTTCTTAAAGTATGATTTGTAGAATTCATGGTTAGCCCTGTCTATCAAATAACTCTTTATTGGTTCAAGTTGTGTTTTCAAATTCCCTTTTTTGAGAATCAAACTTCTCTTTCCAAATCATTGATGTCCATCTCATTCCAAAACCAAAGGATCCTGCGGCCAAGTTAGATTTTCCCTTTGATATCCCATATCCATTGATAAGTTTTTCATAACCTCATTTTGACTCCATTGCCCAATAAAGCCGACATTTCCTCTTTCTATCTATCTTTCCTAGACCTTTTAGGTTCTGCTGTGTCATTCAACCAAACAAACATACAAACACTTGCACTTAATAACTATTCTAAAACCAAATACTCAAAGCACATAAGATAAACCTTTGCAAAAGACAAATAATTTGAGAGATCCCTCTCTAAGTGCAGGAGGACTAGATCCTGTAAATCTAAAGATTGGTTCTGATGTTGCCTTGTCTTTTGATTTTCCAAACTATCAAAACACAGGACGCCAACATAATGGCGATCATAGTGGGACATACTGAGAATAAATTGGATTGAAAACACTTCTTAAAACTCTTTAGGCCCTTAACTTGATAAAGAACACCTACTGGATTTATCCCACCGCTCACACCAACATAATGGCAATCACGGTGGGACCGTGAGTAAAATATTTAAAACTAAACACTCCCTGTCCAATATAAAATAAGTAGCCTTCTTCAAGCACTACCTAACAAAATGGTAATCATGATAGGAATTAATTGAATCGGTGACAAACTAAGTAACCCTTAGGATTCCTGCAAGACCTTATCAAACCTTGAAGCAATCAGTTACCAAGCCATAAGAGTTAAACTCTATATGATTAAACACCTTAGCTAAGTGTTAAATCATATTTAGGATGCTATATTAACCTATAAGACCAAAATAACTCAGAAACCCCAAAAAAATTTCAGTTTGGCTTCATAATAAACATGGTGGTGGAACAATCCAATTTTTACCTTCATAGAAGCTAAATAGTTTCCACCTGGCGACTCCACTAGCCCCAGTAGGCCTATTACTCATATAGGTTCCCAAATATCTTTAGGACTATGTTAACTAGCCTTGGGGAAATTTAGAAGCCCAGTCCCATGATATATAAGATATTGTGAGAGGTAAAAATTCCAAAAAATAGTCCCTAAAAATTTAAACCTCTCTCATTTTTGAAAAGCAGTTTGGCTTCACATAGAATCAACAGTAGATCTCATCTAGACCATAATCCTCCTAGAATATTTGACAATCCGGAAGGAATTCTGTGGCAGACTTCCAAGTCTGGAAAATCAGCTGCTAATAAGAGCCTCTTAAGAACAAGATCTGTCCCTGAAAACATTGTTGACTTAGAGGATTTACACTTTGATTTACGTCATACAAAGAAAATATTTAGAACTAGATCTCAAGGTGATTTAAACCAAACTGATCTTGACATTGCAGATCTGCAACAGATCTTTAGTAGAGAAGCCTCACCTTCCACTCCACCTGACTCCCAGCTTCTTCATCACTTTAGCCTTTTTCATAACCAATCTGCTCAGAATCATTTTTCTGGCCTAAGTGTTTCTTCCACTCCAATCCATACTACCATTGTGCAAAACACTCCTGTTCATCTCACTTTCACTACTGTAAATCCACTTCTTGTAAATCCACCCTTATTTCCAGCGATGGAAACATGGTATGCCCCGTTAGTGTTACCACAAGCTCTACTTCCCTTACCAAATGATTACCAATCCAAAATCCCTCACTTCACTGTGAAAGAGTCTATAACAACTTAGGAACATGTAGATAGGATGGAAGATGCATTCAATTACATGGAGATAGAGGAAGAAACCGTGAAGATGAGGATCTTCACCCAAAGTTTAGGAGGAGATGTAAAGAAGTGGTTTAAAAACCTACCTCCTAACAACATAAATGATCTCCCTGCTTTGCATAAAACATTCATCAACAAATGGGAACTCAAAAAGAACCATCTCCAAATACTAGCAAAATATAGCAGCCTCAAGAGAAATCAAGGGAAGAGTGTTCATTAGTACTCCACTAGGTTCAATATCTTTTACAATGCTCTTCTGCCTCACATGAAACCTCCTCAATGCATGGCATTGGTAAGGTATCTCGAAGGCCTTGATGCTGAAATGACTTATCAGTTAATGGAGAGAGATTAATTAACCTTAGAAGACATGTAGAAAGGAGCTATGAGCGTAGAAGCAAACATAATTGAGAAAAGAAATAGGTTGAGATCGGAGAAGAGGGTAACTTATAAAGATGAAACGGTACCTTCAACCTCAACTTCTGACACAAAAATTGACAACCTAGTGAAGGTGATGGAGAGGATGCTTGAAAAGATAAATCTAAATGAGAGAGTGCCACCAAGAGAACCTCAAAATAATCAAAACAGAAATAGAAATTAGAATTATAGAAGAGAAAACAACCAAGATAAGAAAAAGAAAGTGACCAACAAATTAGACCTCCCTTCCAACAGAACTATGTGGATCAATATGAGGAAGATAGGGAGATGGAAAGGTCTGGAGAAGCTCATGTAAACTTGATTGGATCAGACAGTGGGGATGATGTTTTCCTCACTGAGGAAGAACAAGGTTTCTTCTCTGATCAAAACACAAAAACATATGAAGATACTGATGACTATAGATTTGGGTCTGAAAATGCAATCCTGGAGGTACACAAACAATATGATCTTAGGAGAAAAGGGAACATAGATAATTCAAAAGATAAGAACACTAGTACTGCTGTCAAGAAAAACACAGAAAGTCATCCTAAGAAGATAGCAAACAAACCCATCATTTTGGCTAAAAAACCAGATTTAAACAAAGAGAAAAACAATCAGCCAAAGGTCGAACAAAGTACCCCTAGCACTTCAGCTAGTGGTCCTAACAAAACTATCCCAATTACTAGTCCAAACAAATTTCAACAAATCAAAACTGATGAAAAGAATTCAATTGAAAAGACAGATGTAAATATCAGCAAATCAATTGTTCCTTTCAGCCTTGAGGGACAGATTGCCAAAATAAAAATTACCATCCCCCTAGCTAAACTAATGAACCAAGAAATGTACAAAAAACAAGTTTTGAAAGCTTTGAACCTAGGAAGCGATACTGATACCTTAAACTTGACAGATCACAAGCCTGAGTTGTTGTTTGGTCTGGAAGTTGAAGGGAAATACCAAGAAGGAGCTGTTCCTCCTTTCTATGTCAGTTTGAATATACATGAGAAAATTTTACACAATGCCATGCTAGATTCCGGGGCTTCACACAATATAATGCCCAAGGTAGTAATGGAAAGCTTAGGCTTAGAAATTACTAAAACATACAAATATTTGTATTCCTTTGACTCAAGCAGAGTCAAATGTTTGGGTTTAATCAAATATTTATGTATTAACTTGGCTCAAATCCCTGCTAAGAGTCTAGTAATAGACATAGTTGTAGCTGATATTCCCCCTAAGTATGGCATGCTCTTATCAAGATCATGGGGAGCCAAACTTAAGGGAAGCCTTCAAATGGACATGTCTTATGCCACCATCCCTGTTTTTAACCAAAACAGAAGATTATATAGGGAATCTCACATGAAGTACATGGTGAGAAAAATAGATAAACCAAACAACTCTCCAATATATTCTATTCAATCAAGTTTAGATTCCTTTATCTTGTACAATGAAGATGAAATCACTCAACAAGATAAGGAAAATGTAGACCCCATCAGCGTATCAGAACAATCAGAACTTCCCTCAAATCATATTCAAAACATTGAAAATCAACAACAACGAGAGAATGAAAATAAGGATGACATACTTTGGACAATAAACTTTGATGGATCTTGTAATAAAACAAGTGCAGGAGCAGGTGTGTCGATTCAAAATACAAATCAAAGTTTTTCATATAAATTGGATTTCCCATGCACCAACAATATCGCTGAGTATGAAGCACTTCTCCTAGGCTTACAATTGATTAAACAATTAGAAGCCCAAAGGATATCAATCTTAGGAGATTCTGAACTTATCATAAGACAAATCAAAGGTGAATACTCAGCTAGAAATCCAAGGCTTATGGAATATCGTAATGCTACCCTTGATTTATTGAAGACCTTTGAAAAGTATGAACTTGATTTCATTCCAAGAGCATTAAATCATCTAGAAAATGAACTCGCTTTTAACGCCAGCAACTACTAGACACCTGAGATAAACGAACACCTTAGTGTAAAGGTAAAACACAGGCCTGCAGTGCCTGATAACAAGGATCACTGGCAAGTGTTTGATTCTAACAAACACATCGATGATTTCTTAAAATCAGAAAATTATTTTACCATACCAATATCAGAAAGCAGCCGTCGGGAAAACTGTTTGTATATAGAGAAAATCCCAGAGGTTGAAGTAGTGCATTCTGCTGATATAAATCATTGTGATGATCCTTTTGAAGCAGAATTAATTGATGACGCAGACCAAGAAGACTTGGAAGTTTTACAATGTGATAATGGTACAATTCCAAAAGGCCTCACACCCTTAGAACACCTTTTCGACTTTAATGATGTATCCAAAGAACCAAGAATGGAGCCTGCAAAAACAGATGTAGAAGAACATAACATAGGCAGCCCAACAGAACCCAAGATGCTTAAACTGTCCAGCACTCTCGCAGCTTGCATAAAATTGTAGTATATAGAGCTATTCAAAGATTTTAAAGACGTTTTTGATTGAGGATACAAAGATCTGAAATCTTATGACACTAGTATCATTCAGCACAAGATTCCTTTTAAGGAAAATCAAAAGCCTTTTAAACAAAAACTAAGGAGAATAAACCCTGTTTTATTACCTTTAGTTAAAGAAAAAATTGAAAAGATGCATGATGCTAGGATCATAGTACCAATTAGATTTTCATAATGGATATCAAACTTAGTTTATGTTAGGAAAAAGACAGGGGAAATCAGGCTCTGTATTGATTTCACAGATTTAAATAGAGCCTCCCTAAAAGACAACTACCCCTTACCCAAGATGGACCATATACTTCAAAGGGTAGTTGGGTCAAAAAGGATATCCCTCTTAGATGGGTTCTCGGGTTACAACCAGGTGTTAGTGCTCCCAAGTGATCAAATCAAAACTTCTTTTACCACACCTTGGGGCACCTTCATGTATGTCAAAATTCCTTTCAGGTTAATGAATGCAGGGGCCACCTTCCAAAGGGCCATGGAAATAGCCTTTTCTAAAGATATTGGCTATTTTATAATCATTTACCTTGATGACATAACCGTATTCTAAAAAACTGATGAAGAACATTTGATTCACTTGAGGAAAGTTTTTGAGAAGTGTAGGAAATTTGGCTTGTCATTGAATCCCAAGAAAACACTTTTTGGTCTCCAAGAAGGAAAAATTCTTGGCCATATAATTTCAGAAGAGGGAATCAAAATAGACCCTACAAGGATAGATGGCATATTACAAATCATCCATCTAAGAAGCCTCAAAGAATTGCAATCTTTCATTGGAAAGATTAATTTTCTGAGGAGGATTATCCCCAATCTCGCTGAGCTATTAAAAAACATTACAAACATGTTAAAGAAAGATGTAGGTGTAAAATGGACTTTACCAGCTAAACAATCATTCAAATTGGTTAAACAAGTTCTTACTCAAACACTAGTCCTAATTAGTCCGGATTTTACCAAAGACTTTTATATCTTTTCTTTTGCATATGAGCATACAATAGCTGTAGTTTTACTTCAAAAGAATGACTTGGGGCAAGAACAACCAATATCCTTCTTTATTAGGGCCTTAAGAGATGCTCCTTTCAGATACAAAATCATGGAGAAGCAAGCCTTAGCATTAGTGAAAGCTTTAAAGGACTTTAGGGTCTATATTTTACACTCTCACATAATTGCTTTTGTTCCACATACTGTTGTCAAGGACATTCTAAGTCAAGACCCTGATGGTAAAAGGGGAAAATGGATTGCAACTATTCTTGAGTATGACTTAGAAATCAGGCCCACCAAACTAGTTAAAGGGAAAGGATTAGCAAAACTTATGGCTGATTATAATTTCCAAGCGCTAGACATGAATATGGTAGATGTGTTGGAAGAAATAGAAGAGTCTACTGCTCCTTTCATTGAAGAAACATTTATGAAATCTCCTTGGTATGCTGACGTTATTTATGTGCTTTTATATTTGAATGCCCCTCCTTCTTTGTCTAAAACTAAAGCCAGATTTTAAAAAAAAAAAGCTTTAAGTTTTTGCATCTTAGATGGGGTATTATATTGGAAAAATGCAGTTGGAATTTTGCTTAAATGTTTACTTGAAGATGATGCAGGAAAAATCATGTATGAGTTGCATGACAAAGAATGTGGAGGACACCTCTACTGGAAGGCCACAACCAACAAAATTCTTAGATCTGGTTACTATTGGCCTACCCTTTTCCCAGAAACTCAAAAGTTGTTCATGTCTTGCCATAAGTGTAAAATATTTGATGGCAAAATAAAACTTCTTCCCTTAGCCTTACATCCTATCAGAGTTGAGGCACCTTTTCAACAATGGGGTTTGGACTTCATTGGGGAAATTCACCCATCCTCCTCAGCTCAACATAAGTGGATCCTCACAGCCACTGACTTATTTACCAAGTGGATAGAAGCTATACCCTCTAGGAATGCTAATGAATCCATCATTATCAAGTTCCTTGAAACCAATATCCTATCCAGATTTGGTTTTCCCGGAAAAATCATAACAGACAATGATGTTGCTTTTAAATCTAAGAAGATGGTTGATTTCTGTTACAAATACCACATAACCTTGGGCCATTCCACTGCTTAATATCCCCAATGAGATGGATTAGCTGAATCTTCTAATAAGAGTCTCATCAATATCATCAAAAAACTATTGGAACAGAATCAAAAATCATGGCAGAGTAAGCTAGTTCATGCCTTATGGACTAATAGGTTAACTACAAAGAAGTCAATAAATATGTCCCCCTATCAGCTATTCTATGGCATGGATGCAGTTTTTCCCACTTCATTAGGAGTTCCAGTCATGAAAATCCTTCAAGAAGTGCAGATTGAAGAGAATGATATGCAAAGAAGAATCAACCAAACAATTCATTTACAACAAACTAGGGAAGAAGTCTATGAAAGAACATAGTTATTCCAAGAAAATTTCAAGAAACTATTTGACAAAAGGACTAAGGAAAAAAATTTTCAAATTGGAAATTTTGTTCTTAAGTGGGATTCAAGAAGGGAAGAGAAGGGAAAACATGGTAACTTTGAGAACTTGTGGAAAGGGCCCTATATTATTCATGCTGAGAGGGGTCACAATGCATTTTTTTTTGAAAGAATTGAATGGTGAAGATTTGTATGGAGGTCCCGTCAATGGCAGGATGCTAAAGCATTAATTCTTCCAGGAATCATGAGTTTCAAATAATTTTTAATTGTAAATATCATAGTCTGAATGTTGCATTCAAAGTTATAAAAATGAAAATACAAAAACAACAAAAGAAAGAAAAGAGGGCAGATTGTAAAAACAATAAAGGTACAACCCCATACCAATAAAAAGAGAAATAAATTTTGAAAGTGTGCAAATTCAAATGCCACTCCTGAAAACACATTTCTAATTAGTCAAACAACCTAATATTGACTAATTAGTTTTAAATTTACTGCTGAAAGGATTAGTGAATTTGATTGCCAAACTATTTAATCTTGGCTTATCAGTAGATAGATTAGGATAGAAATTAAAGGTTCAAACATGCTCAAAATCTGAACCTAAGTTTCCAAAGAGAGATGACTCAAATCTGTTTTAAATTTCTGAGTCAAAATAGAGATAAAACTGGTTCTAAACAGCTCAAAATCTGAACCAGAGAACAAGAAAAAAGACAGCTCAACAGAAGTAAAAATAGAGCTGAAAAAGGATGAAGTACTTTGAATTTTCAGATCTTATGCCTTCACTATTTGGATTTAATTTTCTGAAAAAATAAATTTCTATGTGTAGCTTGTTTTTTATGCCATAGATCACAACAAGTCAAATAGCTTAATCTTGACTTGACTGTTTTTAAATTTCTGTTTTAGAAAATAGTGAATAAAAAATCTGTTAGACTGTTTAATCCTAACATATTAGTAGATTAGGTAGAGAAGCATATGAACTCAACTGTTTAATCTGAGTTCATGGAGAAATAAGAAGTAGAAATAGATTATATTTTTTTCTTTCAAAAGAATAAAATGATGTAAAAAGAGTTTGCTAATCCAAGTGCACTCTAAAGAAGAAAAAATGCTAGATCAGTAGGAGTGGGTAGGTAGAAAGCTTTTATGATGAAAGATCCATTGTTTTTCATGGCTGCTAATATGTTTTCAGAGCAAAAGAATAATATCCAGGAAAATAATGGCATCCCAATGGATGAGGCATTGATCAGCCTCCCAGAGAATGCAATTCTAAATTTCTTGATGCCTTCAAGAAGGCACCATCCCCAAGTGGAGTTTCTATTGGCCACCTATAAAATTTGTTATATCGAAAGGTGGCCAAAACATTTCTTAGAGCCTTCAAGGAAAAATTTTTATTGTGAAAATTTTTATCTCTTGAAAACTCATGAAGGCATATACCCTTGTTTTCAATCTTCACTGTTGTTCCCATTTTTGAGATCAGAAATTCTGTTATTTCCATAAGTGAAAATTCTACTGCAAACACCATTTTCCCCTCCTTCCACCTAAAAAATAACCTTCATTTTTACCCCTTTTTTCCATAAAATTCCTCTACTTTTCATTTTTCCCATTTTCCCTCCATAAAATCCCCTTTACATAGTTTAAAACTCCTTTTTAAACTCTGCCGAAACCCCCAAATCCATTGAAAAACTTGGAAAATTTCACAAAAAAACGTTTTTTACCACACGCTTATGCCCCCTTGGGCTAAGTCTTAAACCACTCCCCCGATCCTATTATCTCCTCATATAGCCCTTGTGCCCGCATCCGGCGCTTAAAACATTGAAATAATCCATCTCCGACACATTTTTCTTTTGCAAATAAAAAAACCCACTTTCTCCAAATTTTCGGTCTAATCGTGCCCATACCATGTTTTTATATACAAATGGGTAGATTGAATGACCGCATCAAGAGTTTCGATGTGATTAAATCCCTATTGTTTAAACCCCTCCCCCTCCACTTTTCATTCTATATAGCCTACACCCGGGACCAAGAGTTTAAGTCCCAAGGCGCTAATTGCATCACAAAAGTCCAAAGGGTAGATTGAAAGACCGGGCCCGACCTTCCGATTGTGATTGGCCCTTTATTATATATATGCCCTAGGCATGTTACATTTCATAAAGACCACGGGCCCTGCAGTCGGGTGCCAACCATCTGATATATATACATTCCACCCCGATAAACCTATTTTTTATTAAAACTTTGGGTTTTCATAAAGTATTAAGGGTTTTCGCTGGTACGTGATATAAGACAATCTCCATCGTTGATCATTGGACCAATCCACGGCCCGTGCTACATCGCATCACAATTTTTTTTTAGTGCATTCGTTTCATTCCACCACCGATCAGAGGTCCCTGATCCATCCTCCACTGTCGATCTGATCTGCAGATCGACGGCCTCAAAATCATCGCATTGGAGTTTTTCTATTGGCGCGTTTAAAAAGTTTTATTTAAAAACTGCTGATTGCGATCTCTCGACAGATTTCCCACCATCGATCTGATCTGCAGATCGACAGTCTGCATCTAATCGCATCGGATCTTGTTCATCGAGTGTGTTTTTAACTTTTGTTTTTTTTACCCCACCGATTGCGATCCTCCGATTGGATCTGGACCGTCCACGTGTCCAGATTAGACGGTCGTAGATCTTTCTCTCATGGTCTCATCACCCTTCGCCTTTCACCAAGGGTTTTAACGCATGATCTCGACTATTGATCTCGTGGGCCAATCCAATCCAACGGCCCACGATCATCCCGAAGCCCACTTTGATTTTTCATTCATTTCTTCTTCCGCCAAGGTTTTAAACCTTATTTCTTTTCATTTTCGCCATATCCCCGTAATGTGACCATTTACATTATGATTTCTCCCGATTACTCCCAACCTTCGATCTCTGCGCGATCGACGGTTCCGACTTATTCTTCCCTTTTCTCTCCTTTTTAACCTTCTCTTAGCTGATCTCCACCGTTGGATGTTGCCATCCAACGGCCACGCTCCTCCCCACACCTTCTGAAGCAGTAAAACCAAAATAACGCAGGATTTCATAATTATTTTTGTATTTTGCAAGTGTTTAAATGGTTTATCCATTGTGTTAGAGGAAGGCTGAGGGTCGGGAATGACGATTCCCATGCCTTTGATTCATAAAAAGAAACCATTCGCAGGGTTCAAACTCCATGTCTCGTAATGCTTCATGGGCATTGATGCCTTGTGAGCCCTGCACAACACTGCACATCAACAAAACACAGGCAGTTAAATAAAAAAGAGTATCAGTGTCGAAGAAAAAATGCAGCAGAATAGAAGATTGAAGACAAATTTGGGGGGATTACGGCTAAGATTGATTATCAAAAGCCTAAAAATCCAAATCAAAACACAATTAAAGGAAAATCATTAGTGTTTATCAGACCGAAAGGCCTCCACTGCCACATCAGAGGCAAATTGATTCCTCCCAGCTACCAGAAAGCCACCTGTGCCTCAAAGCATTCAAACAGAGGCCGAAGTTATTCTTCAAAATCAGATATTTTCCTCAATGCAGCCGAACAATTAATTCTGCCAAATGAACTTGATGACAAAATATCAACAGAGTTATTACATCCTGAAACAGAGCTCAAAAGTCAACAAAAGCTTCCACCGAGCTTAATATTTAAATATAAATCAATTAATACAGTGAAAATATCTGTAAACTTCTTCATTGAGCCCCTCAAAGGCCGAGGAGTACTAATTCTATATTAATTGACTCAGGAGATATTTTATTAGATCCCACCTCCTCATTTTTCTATAAATACTTCTATAGGAGATGAGAAATGGTTGGTTGGTTGTTTGATTACCGACTGTAATACTAAAACTCTCTTAATAATACATAATATGTTGAAGTTGAAGAAGAAACTGAAGTCTTGGAAGCCCTGATGATGTTGTTGCATGCTTGTTCTTGAGAAGGCTCTATCATTGGATCCATGACCTTGGGTATTGGTGAAGTATTCTGAACTGTTTAATTTTTTCCCCTATTTTCATTTTGTTCCATAAATTCTTACTACAGTAGGATGAAATTTTTAGGCTAATAAATGACTCTTGGAAGCACCTTAGACCTATTTATCCTTCACTGTTTTATGTTTTCTTCTGCTGAAGTATTTTAGAGTCTTTAATCTCTCTATTTAGTCTTCATGCTTGTTTATTTCCTTAATAGTTCGAAATAGTTGGTTTCAACATGATTTATGGTTCTCCCTACTTGTCTGCTGCCACTTAAAGGCTGTTATTGAAGTCTCCCATTAAAGTTCCTTTGTTTACAGTGAGCCAAGGAGGTATGTTCTGATCTTGCCCCTTGTCCTTTCTTGAACAGTTAGCTTAAAGGTCTTTATAGTTGTGATCATAGATGTATTTAGGTGTTCCCTCTTCTATGACCATAATTATCAGTGAGTCTTTTATGTTTTCTAACTCATTTGAAATAAAATCTTTGAGGAAATAGGGTGTTCCCCGAATCTTAGATTTCATTTTAAAAGTTTTTTTGAAGTCATTATTTGCTTAAAGTGTGATTTGTAGAATTCATGGTTAGCCATGTCTATCAAATAACTCTTTATTGGTTCAAGTTGTGTTTTCAAATTCCCTTTGTTGAGAATTAAACTTCTCTTTCCAAATCATTGATGTCCATCTCATTCCAAAACCAAAGGATCCTGCGGCCAAGTTAGATCTTCCCTTTGATATCCCATATGCATTGATAATTTTGTCATAACCTCATTTTGAATCCATTGCCCGATAAAGCCGTCATTTCCTCTTTCTATCTATATTTCCTAGACCTTTTAGGTTCTGCTGTGTCATTCAACCAAACAAACATACAAACACTTGCACTTAATAACTATTCTAAAACCAAATACTCAAAGCACACAAGATAAACCTTTGCAAAAAACAAATAATTTGAGAGATCCCTCTCTGAGTGCAGGAGGACTAGATCTTGTAACTCTAAATATTGGTTCTGATGTTGCCTTGTCTTTTGATTTTCCAAACTATCAAAACACGGGACACCAACAGTTTCTACCTACACCATATTCAGAATCTTATGGATTCTATTGGGTCATCAATAAGATGTTCTCATGGAGTAACCTCAAGGAGGATGCATTTCAACATATCATGGAGTGCAAATATCATCATATTGAGGAGGATGGTATTATCCATTGGGTTGATACCAAGTTGGAGCATGATATGAGTCATCACCCACAGTTGGATGGATGGGTGAGGATGATGAGCAAGTGGTTGGTGAGCTACTTTCATATCTATGACACAGGGCAACAAGAAGCATGGATGCACTAGTTTCTCTTTGGTGAGTATGGTTACCACTTGACATTTCAGACCGGTATGTTCCATGCCTTGCACAGTACTGAGGTGATGCAGTAGCATGAGGCATGGTTGAACTGGCTACTTTTGAGAGAGTTTGGGCATCACATTACATATCATATGTCAATGGGTATGTTATTGTTTGGGACACTGCATGGCACTCACATGATGTGGCAGTAGGGAGCTTGGTTAACTTGGGCTGATGTGACATTCTACATGTTAATCAGTATGTTGTTGCTCCATGGCTTGCATTATGATGATGTGAGGTGGCAGCAAGAGTCATTGTTGCTTTGGTTACTCTTGGGAGATTATGGGCTAATTTTCTCCCATACCTTGCATGATGAGGAGGGGGGATTGCAACAAGAGGCCTTACTGTGTTGGATTTTGTTAGGAGAGTATGGCCACCATACTTGGTATGATGATGGGGTGGTAAGGCATCAAGAGGCATTATTGTGGTGGCTGTTATTGAGAGAGTATGGTACAAAATTTCACATGTCAAACCATTTGTCTCTGTTTCCTATTTTACACAGTGTTGAGATGATTCTTAGAGCAAGCAGGGCCAATGATGGGAGCATGGAGAAGCACATCCTACTCCATGTAGCATGGGTTGGAGAGATGGTTCATGAGTTGGGTCTTTCCTTTGGGGGTAGGAATTACTTCACTTTATATGTCTTATGCAGAGAAGAGGCTCTGGAACAGTGGATGGTTTCCACTTGGAGGTTTAGTGATGAGGAAAGCCATCTAGCTATACAGTTGGAAGCCATTCTAGACATTCTAGAGAGCCAGCTTTGGAGTTGGGAATTCATTACACATTGGAGCAGATGGGGAGACCTTCCATATGAGGATTCCATTTGGAGGGAGGAGGATTGTTGTAGCATTCACTTTTGTAGTTGCTTGAGAACAAGCAACATTTTGGTGGGGAGGACTATAAGATTCCCAATTTTCCACTAGTTAATTGGAATAATAGAGTTCTTACTTTTATTAATTAGTTAAGTAAATAAAATGGTGGAGGGACCCATAAACCCCATAGATGAATAAAATCCACTTTTTTTGTGTGAATGTGGGTTAATTAGATAATAGATCATCATTATGGAGTAGTGGAGAATCTCATTAATGAAGGAAGAATGGAGATTATGGAGAGATAATGAGGAAGATGATGGAGATAGTGGAGGAACAAAAGTAAGATCATAGAGCATTAATGATGTGGTGATGGAGGAAGTGGTGCATTAAATGCACACATGATGGAGGAAGAAGAGATTAATTGTAGAGGTCACAATCAAAATTCTTCCAGGTATGTATTAACAGGCTCATCTTCATCTATTGTTAGTTTCTCTTATTCATAGTTCACTTCTTATTTCTATTTTATTTCTTTTGTAGGTCTTCATTGCCTTGATTTTGTAGACTTGGGATAAGCAAGTAGCCAACCATTTCTAAATTAGCATCATGTTCTGGGAAGTATTTGTTATTTTGTTAGAATTTGAGGATTCTTTAATTTTTCTTCTATTAATTAAAACCCCGATAGGAATTTAATACAATATCGGAATACTCATATCAGATCATTATAATATCATAACTCTCCTCATAAGAAAGTTTCGATAAAATCATTCTCCAATCAAATATTTCTTGTAGCCAATATAACTATTAAAGGGGTTTTTGTTAAAAGGAAAGCTTCCCTAAGAACTTCTTTGTGAATATAATAATAAATTCTTGACCCCACAGGATTTCCATGTAGCATTATCAGAGCTTCTAAATATCAAATTTTTCAATGTGAACCTCATTTCTTCGATCTCTAATATCCCAATCCACCGATCTTTGATATCCCTTACCGCTATCCATATCGGCACATTCATATTGAGACCTCCAATCAGCGATTACTCTTTCACACCCCTGATTTAGATCTTTGATAAAGGAACTCTGATATCCCTTCCCTCTTATATTTTTTTTAGTCGTTACGTTCAAAATCCTATCAGAAGGTGAGAATATCATATGTTTCAAAGATACAACCATAATATTGCTCCAATATTTTTTTTCTAATACGCTCATGTGTACATACCCACGAGAATTCATGGTTTTCACTTAGTAGTATGAGTGAATAATCATATTATGCCTATCATCGATGCAGTTGAAATGAAATTATTATTCTCTTTATTGCTCAGATTTTGCGACAAACGGAGGAAAATTCACACAAGCACTTGGAGTGAATGATCATATCCATTATTTTATCTATGATGTTTCAAATATTACAACTGCCAAGTTGAGATAAATGATTTCATTATACTCATTCATATTATTTTCCATTTATTAATATTCCTTACTTCCGAAGAGAAGCAGAGCATCAAATTGGTGAATTTTGCAATCTCGATCCTCTTATTTTATTTTTCCGAATCTTTCCTAAGAATTTCAAATTTGTTGGCTTATTGAACTCTTCGGTTTATATTATATCTGAAAAATTTGAAAACAAATTTTGAGATTTACCCCTTCGAGATTCACATTTCCTTTTCCTTCACTATCATGTCTATTATATTTAGCAAAGGAAATGGCCCATATTTCACTATGTTCACTAGAATTTTGTGGTCTCATAGCTTTGTAAGTTGATTTTGGCTTCAAAAAGGTTTTTGAGGTCTTTGACACCCAATTTTTTCTTATATTTATTAAATCTCAGACTCCTTCCCTTCAAAACTTTTTTTATAGGTAAATATAAGTGATCTTGCAATCATTTTTACAAAACTTCAAATTATCTCATTATCAGAATGAAATTCATCGGAACTAATTTATAAAACCTTACGAAAATTTTAGCTCCAATGCGTGAATTTTTGATGTACTAGAAAGAAAACGTTCCCACATTATACATTTAACAAGAATTCATTATCGGGCATGATCAATATCGTAAGTTTTGTTTGTAAAAGTTACAAAAAAAATTGTTCCAAGATCTTGCTTCCCTTTAATATTCTAAATAACTAAGACTTCTTGTATCAGAGGTGAAATTTATTTAAACTGCTGAAAACAAATGTCATCGAAAAATCTATGAAGCAAGGCTTTTGTTTCTCAGAGTTTTTCTCATTAAGAATTTTTGGAAGACTTGAGCTCTCACCTTTCACTTTAATTCTCTCGAGAACTCGTAACTTTGGAATATCGGGTTAAGAATCTTCGTAAGTCTCTCATCAATTCATTTCGATATTTCAGTATGTTCACATGAAATAATGTTTGATTTTATTTGTATATATATGATAATTTGATGTTATCACGGTGGTATAGATCTTGGATGTACTTTTAATCATAATTTCATCAAATCCAAGTATTCATTCATCAAGATGACTTTGTGACTATATGGATATACATTCTTCATGGTGTATGAACATGGACCTCTTTTACTCTTCTCGGAAATCTGCTTGGATAATGAAAAAATTCATCACCTATGATTTGTTTACGTTTTTTCCTTTCACTCATTATTGGATGCCCATTTTATTATCTCAATAATCTTTTAGTGAGCATCTTAATTTTCTTTTCAAGGCACCCTTGAGCAACCACTATTGTAGTGAAAAAATCAATAAGGAATTTGGAACAGGTAAAGGTAATGGAGCATGGTTAATTCATGTTTGAGTTCTCTTTTATTTTGAATTTTCGATATATCACTCCATACTTATCATATAAAGATTCAGGTCCTACTCATATACATAATTTCTACATTATTTGGATTTTGAATCGATTTCAATATTTTGGGGCTGATATAAATTTAGAATGGAAAATCAAAGAGAACAATCATCATTGCAATTCATTAAGAAGCATATTTTCATTCTCATTTCTGATGGATTTGGTTTACTCTGATTCCTTGAACATGAAACATTGTTTTATTTTAGTTCACTACTTGCTTTAGATTAGATTTAATAAATAATTATTTTGGGTTAGTTAAATTTATAAATAATTCAACTCCATGCTTTAATTCTAATTAAAAGAAGAAGTTATATTTTATTGGAGAAAATGATATCTCTCGGGTAAGATTAAATGAAATTCTCCAATGGTAAGTTTCACATGCCCACCTTCATTCATTTTTCATTTCTTCACTTTTGGTTTTAGTTTTTTTTTAGTTTTTTCTCATATAAAACTTTGTTTTGAAACTCTCCATGAACTTTTCATGCCCCTTCCTGATCATATTTGGATCACATTCTCCTTTTATGGTTTTCTTTCAATTTTACACGGGAAGCAGTAATAATCCTCATCATATAAGTTAAACTGGGGATTTTTAGAACCTTTAATCTATTTCTTAAGTATTCCTTTTATTAAAAAATGGTTAAGATGCTTTTATAAAAAAAATTCCTTTGGAACAAGAAAATTTGTAGCAAACAAAACCTTCTCATTAGCTTGTTATTTCTCAATTCTTTTGTTTACCCTTTACATATTGAGAGCCTCATTTATTATAACTCCTTGGTATAAAATTTACTATATTATCAAAAAAAGATAAATTTTCACATGATTATATTTTTTTTCTTCTTTTCTTAAAACATTTGTATAAGTTGATCTTGTTGGGGTTGGTTCTCTAAATTTGGATTTTTCTTCCAACTTTTAGTTTCTTCACTTTTTTCATTTTTTTAGAGTTTTTTTATTTCTTTTCCTACTTTAGTTTGGAGTTATTTTAATTTTTATTTCAGTTATGGTTTGATTTTTGTGACACAACTGAGATTTATATGGAAGGCCTTTTCCTCACCCAACAAGGGTTTTCATACATGGAAAATATTTACTCTGTCTACTTCAGTGAATTTAATTTATCATTAAAGGTATGTCTTTATAGAACCATAAGGCCCTCTTGCTTTAAAAAAATTTTCATTGAGGAACACACATCCTTTCTAAGTGATAGGGGTTACCTTTTCAAGGAAAGAACTGATTTTAGATTAAATCAATGGATCCCTCCCACCCCTCCACTTTAAAAAACCTCTAATTCATTATCATGGGGAAAGATTTTTTGAGTCAACATTATAAAATTATTATATCCATTAACATAAATCTCTACTACCATCCCACCTCTTTCGCTCAAATACATCATAAAATAAAAGCTTGCAAATTTGCTTATCAAAAGGGTGATTGAAAGAGGAATCATGTGAAATACAAGTGAACCCATTGGGTCTATGGAAACTCGTTGGACTCAGGGCTAGGCTTGTGTGGCATAAAAGACAACTTCATCGGGGTACTATTCAGGCTCCCTGGAAGAGAAGCGATGTTAGAGACCATTCATAACAATGGATATATGTTTTGTCAAAAAACTCTTATCTCTACCTTATTCTATTTCTTATATGAGGTAATTTTAAATAATTTTTTCCCAAATTTGGATCCATGACTTTTACTAAAGTCTGCTTTGAGAACTTATCTTTACAAACTCATAATGCTTAATCTCTTTATGTGGAGCCTAAGGAAATGTTTTACTGTTAGACAATTTCATGAACTCCATTATTTTTAACCATTGGGTAACTTAAAGTTCATTATCTTTAACTAGAGATAATTGATTCTTCCCAGTGTGTCGCCAATGTTGTAGTGCAAACCCAACACCCCCCATTTTTGACTTATTTATTTCAAATAATGTGGACCCTTTCCATTATTTTTTTGCTAAACACCTATTATGATTTTCATTTAGTTAATTGTCCTACAATTTTCCCTTTTTTCATTTTCATCGGATTTCTATTTTGATTGTTTCATTGAGTTCGAATTTTAATAATATTTCCATCGATACTTGTTTCAACTCATTTGGCTATCCAGTTTGCAAATGTCACTCCTTTGAAGATTGATCATTTTACTGCCTCGGTTAAAAAATGTACAAAACATATCATATTTTATTTTTAGTATTAAAATAGTAATTCATTGCAAATTTTAACTCGTGGTTAATTTTTACTATTTGTTTCATTTATCACTAACGGTCCTACAAAATCACCCAATCAAATTGTAAGACAGTTAAAAATGTGCTTTCAAGATCTCAGTAATTTCTTCCAGTTTCTAATAAAAAAATAATAATTACAAAGCTTGAAATCTCAAAATTACAAAGTGGTTGTAGTTCATTTTGTAGGATTTTTAATTCCACTCTAAGTGGACCCCACTTCACCTCACATCCTCCCTTCTGATAAAAATTCTTTGAAATTTAAAAGTCCCGATATAAAACTCCCAAAATTTAAAAACCTCTAATTTCAATCCTCTAATATCTGATATCTAATATCAGTGTATCAGCATTTTTTGTGCGCAAAATTTAAAACTTGTGATATTAGTCACCCGGCGATACCCGATATGAGTTTTATGTCATGACTATTTTTATTATTATAAAGTTTTCAATTCCCTTATGACTCTCACACCTCCTCCCTACGTCACGGTGACCTCACTCATCTCCTTATCACTCCACCTCACATACCATATCACTCTACCTCATGCAAACTCACCTCCCTAACAGTTTAATTTTATGGATGTTTTTCTTTTCTACATGCCATTTTATTTGAACTACTTCAGTACTATGATATTAATTTCTCATTCTAATACATATTTTTATTAGGATTTGGAGTTATTTACAGTTAAATTTCTATTAACTATTTATTACACATTTATTTGTTTATATCTACTTTCACAAGGATTAGATCTCATGAAATATTTCCCTAGTATATTACCTTTATCTAATTACAATTCCTACATGCTTCTTTTCCAGTCATTTTCACTTGCTCTCAATTGAGATAAGACTATTATTTCCTTCAAAAAAGATAGGATAAGTGCATCACAGCTTAAGTTTTGTATTTTAATTCTTGTTTCAAAATCTTACAAGTCCTCTTCCAAAAGCAAAAAACTTTAGTTGTGGCTTAGATGAGCCCCAGATCAACTTAAGGATCACTCTCTTACCTAATCAGCAAGAGGACTGATATTATGTCTCTTTTCTATTGGTTTTTGAAAGTCATATTTTAAGCCAGTGGAGATAGAGAGAAGGTAACACCATTTCAATGAAAAAGGAGCTTATATAGGTTCCCAACTAAGTGGTCTCACTTATAATGTTGTAGGCAGATATTTTCGATCCTACAACAGGCACATAATATGCAATTATCTCTAAACTTTCCTAGGAACATGTTAAAGCTAAAAAAATTATTAATTACATAAGGAAAGATTTAATGTATTCTTTATGCACCTAAGAAAGGTTATATGGGTCTTAATTTGTATCTAATTTGGATTCACATCAGAATACCTGGTAAAAGCATCAATTGTACCACCATAGGAAGTATATTTTGTAACCCTAAAGGAAGAAGTTGTTGTGACACCAAAAGAATATGATGTTGTAGCACTAGAAGCCTCCATAACATAGTTATTTTTGGCAACATTAGAGGCACTAACATAATTGAAACAATTGGAAAAAGAGGATAGAGGTATTCATGATAGGGACCTTCAGATAATTGGAATTCTACCTCTAATTAAAATACTTTGGCACATGATTAAGATACCATTATATGTGTCCATAGCCAAAAGTAAGAGAACAAGGTACTAGAAAAAATAAGACTTTTCCTGGCTTACTGCAACATAAAAAATGTATGTAGAGCAAGAAGGGGAAATGCAATTCCTTATTAACACAGAATAACCACCAGGAGTAGTGGAAGAACAAGTATAGACCCCTATTTTGACACAAGAACCAGCAAGGATAGTAGAATAGACAATAGAGGTATCTACTAACAAAAAAAAGTTGGGGGGGGGATGGTGGTAGAAGAGGAGGAAACCCTATTGTAACACAAAAAGTAGAAGGGGTAGTGGAAGAAGAAATATAGGTCCCTAAGTAAACACAAGAACCAACAAGGATGATGGAAGAAGATATGAATACAAATGTTGCAACATAAGAACCACTAGGGGAAGACTTGAAAGAATACTATGTTGCACAAAGAGATGATCAAAAGGAGAAACACAAGAAATATGAGCATAAACATAGAAAATGATTGCAAATTAGTGGACCAATGTTATATTACAAGCCTAGAGAAAAAACCACATGGCCAAAAGGAAGCAAAATATTGTAGCCACACTTTTCTTTCCACCATCGCATTCATTTATTGTTTGAAGGAATAAAATGTTGGAAAATAATAATAAGGATTTATAGCATAAGATTAAAATCCTAGAGGCCATATTGAAGGATGAATGATCCTTTGAGTGGTTCAAATAACTTGCTAAGGTAGTGGGGATCCTTGATGATACAAGAAATGGATATGAACGAATTCTTTTGGGAAGGGAGACAATTTAAGAAAAGTACATAGAGAGAGAAAAAATTTATCCAAAGTATCTAAAGAAAGGAGGAAAATTTTAGTTACAAGAATAAACTGCTTAAATTGAGACCAAACTGATAAAGGTGAAATTTATCTAAACATACATCCAAGAAGTATGGGGAAAGTCCAAAGAATATAAGTGAAAAATGATGATGGTAGACTATGAAGAGGGAATGTTTCCAATATGAAATCATCTCCTAGATCACAAAGGACTTAGATATGAATGAGAAGAACACATAGAGGCCCTTAAGGCTAAGAGGGACCTATGAAAGAGATAAATGAAAAAATCAGAGAAATCCTTCGTGTTATAGAGAAATGGGGATAATTTGGAAAATGAGAAGATATAACTTGGCTTAATTGTGTATTTTTCACTCAGATAGAATGCACTCAGATAGAACACACCATCAACAATTTATAACATGTATTATCAATAAAGGTTTCTTATTTTTTCAAAAAAATCACTACTAACTGGTAATCCATATAATAAAAATTCTCCAATTACCTTTTTATAGGCCTAAAATGAGAGTACCAATGAAGAAATAGCTTGTGTGAATTGTATCAACATAATATTTTGCTACATCATGACACTGAATGGAAACCTAACAACTTTAAGGGGGATATCCATTTAAGGGCTTCCATATCATACCTAAACAATTATGTTCACTTAATAATTTCTCATATAGTAGCTAATAACATACATGCCTCTGAGTCTGTAAAAGCCAGTATTTGGTATCATAGCCAAAGAGCACGCATTGTAATAGACAGTGTCTATAATGAGCCAGGAAGCCTTCAACCTCTGAACAATGTTAGCTTCGGCTTTCCCGTTTCAATCTGGTTTATAAATGCTCATACAATCAATCTCTGTATTTATAATGTATGTGATGTAATAAGTGTTATTAGTCAATAAAAATGTTATCTATCATCTTGTGTGTTCTCTCTATTATTTGAGTAAGCATTTTGAGCCATATTAACTATCATTATAGCAAGTGAGATGTGGTCAGTAGTGTGAAGACGTGATATAAGAGCTTGTTGCCGTAAATTATGTTGGTGGACTGTGTTTCTAGAGAATTTAAGCCTAAGGATAGTGTTGTACCTCTGATGGATTACCATTCATCAAGTGCACAGTATTTTACCTTCACATATTTATTTTCATTACCTTCTTGCGCAATACTGAGTAGTGAATTTCAGTAAGAAAAGGCCTCAAGTAGTTTTGATTTCTCTGCTGATATAAAAGCCCCAAATAAAACTAGTTCGATTGGAAGGATATTAAACAAGTCACAATTTGAACCCTTGTATGATACCAGGGTGGTAGTCCAGGAATTTACACCCAATCCTAGTTCGAAACTTCCTTAGATATCTCCCAATAAAATCTATGACCTTCCAATGTTTAAGTTTCGTGCAACCAATCTTATTAGATATGCCTCTGTAAATGTACCTATAAATATTACCTAGCCTATGTATCAGATACCTCTCATAAAACCAGAAGATATCCAATGAGCACTAGAACAAGGTTATAAGTATGTGCACCTTGGAATAATACAATTTGTTGTTAATCCTCTTATCAGACCTGGTTTAAATGTGTCTTTCTTAGCTTATGTAATTGACTCTCGCCATAATCAATTCACTAATGCTCTACTAGGTGGTTTTGAGGCCCCTTTGCACAATGGTCCAGTTTGGTCATCTATCATCCCACGATACCAATTTTCATTAACTGACCCCCATATTAATGAAATTCTTCAAGCCTACATCCATTTTTCTGGCTTTGATATGTCTAGGAAGTCTAATATTTCCCAGTTGCATTCCACTGTTTGTTTAAGATTTGTCTCCACAACTCTCAAAGCTCTCAATCCTCAGCTTACTAAGAGTGAAACAATAAAAGGAGTGGTGGTTGGACCTGGTAATGCCACCCCTATCACAATAGGGTTTTCCCAATTGACAATTCTAGACGAGTGGACTGTAGAATACCATCCATTGTCCCAAAGGTATTTTCTCACTCTAAAACCTAAAATATTTTCTATTTCTGAGTCAAGTAGAGGACCAATCATTAGACTAAGAAATGGTACTGGAGTACCTAAAATCCCTGTTAGAAGTCACTCTCTCAGAAGCCATGATACTTCAAATCTTAGTAGGCATTTGGAAAAAAATGGGTACAGATCCTCCTCTCAATGCAAATTATGTATTGCCTCTAGAAGTCCAAGTTCTGATAAAAAATTTCAAGTATTTCACAGACCTCAGTCTATCTTGAAAGAGGAACATTTAGGCCAACATGCATAATGTCGGGAATGTCTACGCATTTCCTCTCCGAGAGACATTTATTTCATGAGATATACACTACCTAGAGAAAAGGAAGGGGATGATCTAAAGAAGCATATACTCCCAGAAAGGAGACTTGCTCCTGGAAATTTTGTACAAAAATTTAAAGATGGGAATGTTGTAGCTGATGTGGATTTCCTAAAATATAGGAAATTGCTGGATGAGAAGCCCCAAGACATTATACGGCTTTAGAATAATAACAATTATTAGCTAACATGTGTAGCACAAAATATAGATGACCTATCACATGAATTACTTAAAGTACAATCCCATGTGTCAGGACTCCATTATAGTTTATATGATTTGATTAAAAAATATTCTAAGCATTTTGATAATTTAAAATATGTAAATATGAAGAAAGAGAAAATTATGGAAGTAGTAGTAGATTTAAAGTTGAGTCTGGGAAAATAAAATCCTTATTTAGAAGAAGCACTTACTGCAGCAGAAGTTTATAGCCAAATATTTCATCTAGAATAAAGAAACCTAGAGGAGAAAAATACTCCACTACTACTCAAATAGTTCTTTGTACATAATCCTAGAATTTTCCAATTTGAAAATGTTATTTCATTTGCTAGAGAAAATTTGGCTCTAGTTCAATCACAGATCCCAGTATTTGATCTACCACCACAGAGCAAAGAAGAAATAAAAATGGTAACAGAAGAAGGAGAAGGATCCAACAAAAGACCCAGGAGTGCAGATGGTGATAAACCAAATCAGCCTTTCGAATATGCATGGGAAAAATGGTGTACTGCAATGTATGGTTCTCCTAGAAAAACTCCATATGATCCTTCAAATACTGATGATTTCCCTAATCTTAGCCAAGCTAACATTGATCAATCTCCAGTGAAAAATCTGAACTGAAAATCTAAAAATTAAATCCTTATGGCAATCCATACTTGGAGTGCATGGGCAAGCACTCCAAATTCCATTCATAGAAACAGAGTCTCATGGTCAGAATTAGCTATAAGGATAACTTGGGGTTTCCAAGGTAACTTATAATTATGGTGGTCTAGAATGAATGAATCTCACAAACTCGATATTATTAATAGTGATAATCCAGTCGCTGAACTTGTGAGGGCAGTTCTACATGAGTTTTACAAAAGAGCTTACTAAGTTTTTCTGCACAATGCAGGATCTTCTTTATAAGGAAAGAGACCCACAAAATACAACTTATTTGAGAAATATTTGTCTGCAATTCCTGGTGGAATCCTAGATCTTGTCAAGGCTATATTTTAAGCTAAAAGTATAGATACTGAAAATATTTCTCTTGCAGGACTCCATGAACAAATTGTATTTACTCTACGGAAAGAATTCCTTCGACAAAATACAGCCAAATCAGTAAAGAAAAACTTGGTTTCAATGCAAGTGTATGTGATATCTATGCCCAAACTTATCATTTTGGCTGCAAAAATAAAAAGAAGAATGTGTGATATATCCAATTAGCCATGAGCTAGTTGGAATATTAATTTTTGTTTTTTCTTTCTTGTTTAATGAATAAGAGGATATGGAGATCCATAAATCTTCTTAAGATGAATAGAATCAATGCCAATGTCAAAGGAGGACATCTTGGCAACTTAATTGAGCACCCTTGTGTGTGAAAAGGGACTGCAACACCTTGATTGGGTCAACTTTGACCAAATTAATAGCGTTGTCATGGAGGAGTGGACATTTATGGAGGGGCATCGCAGTTTTAGATGGAGACTCTTTGCGTGGAAGTAGTGTCATAAATGAATGGGGCTTAGCGTTAGAAAGCTCGTCACTTATATAAGGAAGAGGATGGTAGTCATATTTCATTATGTTTTGGTATTAGATATTTCTGAATATATGGTCTGGTTAGACATATAGCTTTCTTCAACTATTTAGCTAAGATTACAGTGTTGTTTAGCACAGGGTGTTCCTGATCGGGACTCCAACCTCTTTCCTTGAAAGGAATATAGGAAGAGATTTTCACTACATTCCACTATTAGTAATTTGGCCAACTCTTCAGTATAAATTTACAACGCAGTTTTTGTTGAGAGGTTGTGTTGTGTTGCAGTGCAGAAGTTGTGGAGGTTTGATTTGGGAGATTTCTGAGCTAGATCTCATTGGAGGAAGGTTCCTTTCTCTTGGGAGGATAGTAAAGAAGGCCTTGGAGCATCATTGACACATTTGGCATCAGGCCATAGTATTTTTATCCCCTACAGCATAGTATCAATCTCGATCTGTGTTATTTTAGGGAGGAGTTGCAGGGGTGTTTGCAATAGGTGATTTGGGGAGTGATTTCTTCATTAAAGGGGCCAACCTTTCATCCGAAGGATCCTTTGGAGGAGAAAATATTCATTTTATTATCAGGTTCAGCCATTGTTCTTCAGTTTCTTGTTGCAACATACTTTCAGCCCTAGGGATGCAACTCATATTGTATTATTGGGTGTTTTCCCTGGAGACCCTTTTGGGTTCTTTTCTTGAGGTTGTATAGAGCCTAGATATTTATTTTTCTATCTATTGTGGCATATCAGCCCCATATATTTTGTGTAATCATTTTTTATAGCAGTGCTTTTAAAACTGTGTTGTAGCAGTGTCTCCGACATTTTGATATAGTAGCAGCACCTCAATATTGATGGTTTTCTTCATTGGATGCTTATTGTGTTTTGTTATATGCTTTGCGACCCATTATATTACATATGTTTGTTGTTGTTATAATGAATAAATAAGATCCATGTTGGTCTCTTACATTTATGCATTGATCTACACTGCTATTTCTAGCATTATGTGCTATATTCCTACTTTTCCCATTTGGGAATATTACAAATGCTAGAAAAGGACAATGTGGAAGTGATTGCCAATGTAAAAAATGAACAAAGAAAATCCAGCCCAGAAGGTTTTACCCTAGAAGAAAAAGGTTTCAAAGACTAAGAAAAGGATACTTCAAGAGAAGACAAGAAGGCGCCCAAAGAGCACAATCAGGAACCTGTTTCATTTGCAAGAAGCCAGGTCATTGGGCAAGAAAATTTCCTTTGAAGGGTAAAAATCGTTTCCAAAATAAATTGTTTGACATTTTTTCTAATATTTATGATCCAATTGAATGGGAGCAAGTAGAACAACCCCCACAAAATGAGGAATATTTTTTAGTCACAAATTCAGATGAGTCAAAACCACCATATCCACATCATGAAGACTCATCCTACTCTGAATCCACCTCGGATCTTAATTTTATTTCAAATGTCAACATGTTTCATTTAGAAAATCCTATAGACCTACACTCTGAAATTTCATCTTTGCAATCTTGTATTTCTTCCCTCGCACCAGGAGATTTCACCATCCACACTGTTTTGCAGAATGCATCTCAACCCTCTAGTGTCAACTTGCCAAACTCACCCAGCCAAGCGTGGTAAATCTTGGCTCTTATTATCCAAGTGACACTCCTACCACATCTACACAGATTTCCAATATGCCCTCATATATCATTCCACCTAGGAAGCAATTTTCCCGCGGATCTACCATAAGCAAACAATAAGTAATATTTTTTCATCATAGAAAATCCTATGGGTTTAAGAAAGCTACCCCCTTCATTGAGTATCTCTTAGACGAAGAAGAAGAAACAGACCAGGCCAACAAACTACAAGAAGAAATATTGCACTTAGAAACCACAATTGAAGAAAAATAGGCTTGGTTAAGGAAATTATAACCAATATGAGAGATGACCAGAAGGAATTAGCTGAAAAAAAAAAACAACATGCAGAACTAAAATAATCAATGATGATAGAAGAATTTGAAGATGTGCTCATAGGAGAAGAAGATCATGACCGGGAATAGCAAGCATTACAATGCATACTAGAAGATCACCAGCCAGAACTAGGTACATCTATTCTCCAAATGAAGGGATTTGAAAATAGGATAATTATTAGAATAGATGTCAAGGTTAGTGGTTATAAAAATATTCTTTGGATGCACAACTAGACACAGGAGCTATGAATTCATGTGAAAAGCATAGTGTCATTCCTAAATATTGTTGGCAATCCACAAGCTTGCAGTTCAGAGCTATAAATAAAAATTTAATAACTATCAAAGCTATGGCTCCCGATTTCCCAATTATTCTTAATGGAATTCCTACTTCTGTAAATTTGTACAGTTTTGATACACGAAGTGATATTTTTTTAGGTCAAGATTTTGTAAGAAGAAATCTTCCTCTTGTTGTAGAAGCAAACCACATTTGCCTCAACATCCAAGTAAGAAATATAAAAATTCCAGGCAAGTCCAGCTCTCTTGAAAAATTGTAGACCCTATCCCAGATATAGTTGAATGTTCTCTTGAAAAATTATCAAAGATCAACAAAGTAATTAGAAATGTTGAAATCCAGGGGTCAGAATACATCAGAGAAATAAAAGAGAAAATTGAAGTAGAATGTACAACAGATGCACCCAATTCATTTTGGAAAAGGGAACAATATTTTTTGGATCTTCCCTGCAAAGAAAAATACTCTGAAACACCTCATAATTCATCAACAAACCACATGTCCCCACTAGAGCTTGAACTCTGTAAAAAAGAGATTTCTAAACTATTAGAATGAAATTTGATCGAACCAAGCAGAAGCCCTTGGGCTTGCCCAACATTTTACGCCAACAAGAATTCAGAACAAAAGAGAGGTAAACCTCGGATGGTGATCAAATATAGAGAATTAAATTATTCCTTACTGCCCATCAGGTATCCACTTCCATCTAAATAAGCTTTATTTCAGAAAATCAGCAATAATAATGTGTTCAACGAATTTGACCTTAAGAGCGGATTTTGACAGATAGGGAAAAAACCATCTGAAAGATAAAAGAGTAGTTTTGTGGTGCCACATGGACAGTTGCAATGGTGAGTAATGCCATTTTGATTGAAGAATGCACCCTCTGAAATTTAGAAAAGGATGGAAGACATTTTTTGAGATTTGAAATTTGTTATTGTTTATATTATGATTTACTAATCTGTTATTTTGATTTAAAAGAACACAGAAAGAACTTGGAGATAGTTCACCATAGGATATTTAAACATGGGCTAGTCCTAAGTAAGCCTAAGCTTGAGTTTTCAAAAACTAGAATTGAATATTTAGGACTAATCATATTCCAAGGAAAATTTGAATTACAAGAAGATGTGTTGAAAGCCTTAAGAGAATTTCCAGATGCCATTTATGATCGCATGCAATTGCAGAGGTTCTTCAGAAGCCGCAATTACATTCGATAGTTTTATGAAAATCAAGCCAAATATGTCAAGGTCCTATAGAAGAGGTTCCAAGGAATAGAATGGTCCCCATCTATAACTATTGTAGTTCAAATCATCAAGAAAAAGGTCCAAAATTTTCCAAGTCTAGTTCTTCCAAGACACGAATTTCCTTACATTTTAGAAACAATTGCATCGAATGTATTATGGACAGGAGTTTTGATGAAAAAAATGCAATAAGGGAAGAAGTTTTCTCATATGCATCAGGATGTTTCAATGACATTGAACTTAGGTATCCATCTTCTCATAAAGAAATTCTTGCTGTCAAAAATGGAATCAAAAGATTCAGGTTATTCCTAAAGCCAGCAAGATTCATTATAAGAACATACCTGAAACATATGGTTGATATGCTTAGAAACAAAAGATTGTTAGAACAAGGAAACAATAGGATACTAAGATGGAGCCTATGGTTGGATGGATTCAACTTTGAAATTGAATATAAAAAGGGGAAAGATAATTGTAGTGCTCAACTTAGTGTTCCTAAATTGAGGTCATAAATTGTCAACCAGGGCTAGTAAACTGCTGAAGTGAGGTGCACTATATGTGCCTAGGTATCTGTTTCTCACTACGTTGTGTTTAGTGTTTTTCTGATGTTTTTTATTTTGTGGTTTTTGTGTCAAGAAGGAAAAGAGCTAAATGTTGAAAAAGAACAGTTGTTGGTCACACTAAAAACAGAGAAAAACCTATACTGAAGAACAGAAAATGCAAAGTTTGATATTGACTCATAGCAAGAAAATAAATCACAACATGAACTCAATAACTCATAACATAAACTCATCCAATTCATTCATTAGAAATATGTTGGAATAGCTTGAGAAAAGGACAATTTTAGTGCAAATTAGGTTCTCTTAAGTAAACAACCATCTTACAATATTACAAAGAATCTCATCCATGACTAAAAGTTTATTGGAACACAATTGGAAAAATACTATTTGTAGCACAATAATATTTCTACTTTGAATTAACTTGTCATGCTAAGATCAATCCATTCAGCAGCTCAACTTGTCACTACTAAGCCTCATTCGAAAGTTAGAGATTTTCTAAAATAGTTTTTGGGAAAAGGCTTATTTGTGAAATTGCAAAATATTGCAGAACAATCAAGGCCTTAAACTGATATCACTAACTCATTCCTATCCATATGATGATGCATTAATAGAAAGTCAAAACAAGATTAGTTTTTAAACAATGAAGGCCGTGAAGTCTAATTTTGACAGTTAATACAACTTAAAGAACAATGGATAACACTGAACTAGAATGTAATTGATCAAACTTGAAACATAGTGATCACAACTAAACTAGAGTGCTGTTAGCCTAACTTTGAAATACAGTGAACTGGAACTGAACTAGAATGTCACTAATCCAACTTAAAGTACAGTGAACAGAGTTAAACTAGAGTTCCATTATCAAACTTGAAACACAGTGACAGAATTAAACTAGAGTGACATCTACCTCCGGAGTATTTCAACTGAACTAAAATGCAACTAATTCTATGAAATGTTTCAGCTCTGTCTCATTCAGAGTTAGTGGTTTTTTGGAATAATTTATGGAACAGGACTAGCTACAACATGTTATGTAAATGAGCATAAAAGCATGAAATTCAACAAAACACAACAAAGCTCTAAAACACCACAGCTATGTCTCACCCAGGGTTAGTGATATTTTGGAAGAGTTTATAAGAACAAGACTAGCTGTAACAACTGATGTAATTGAGCACGGAATCATAAAGTTCAGAGAAATGCAACTAACTCCTAAATACTACAGTTATATCTCATTCAATATTAGTGATATCTTGGAATAATTCGTGAGAACAAGACTAGTCTGTAGCATCCAATGCAAATGAATATAAAAACACAAAGTTCAGAAAATTGATTAAACTAGGAATGAAACAAGGCTAAGTTACTTATCTAAACCATATGAACAAATATTCTCAGGTAGCAGGGGCCCTCTACCACCGGATTAGCACAAAAATATACTCAATATTGACTCAGCTCTTGCAATAAAGTGATGCTTCTTTCATTAAAGGAGAAATTCTTCAAAACAAAGTATTACGGTCTTCTGAGATCTAGCAATAAAACATAAATCTAGCTAGTTGTTTCTCGATCTCCCGAGCCATACTTATAACAAAATTACATAACTGTATTTGAGATAAAACAGGAATAATTGTCTTTCCCAACTAAAATCAAACTAGGACTCTGGTGGTGGCCTCGTACTATGATTAAGGACATCTGTACAGTCCTTGTCCTATTAGAAATCTATCTCCTAGTTTTGGTTTCCCACGTGCATAACCACCTGTAGACTCAAGCTCAGACTTCGTGGAGAGCAAGAAATAATGGGGGAGTGATGTGGAATACGACCATATGCGTTTCTCCTTGAGGTGACACCTGGAACCTGCGTAAACATGAAGATAGCTACGGAATAGGCAACTAGCTACATAATGACTGCGTTCTATAGCCGAGTCCAGTCAAAATTGCTACAATAACAAAATCATGAAAACATAGCAAGTTAGTCATTATATACATTCTTAAAGTAATCCTAATCAATCCTATTGATAATTTAAGCCTGTAATTGATGAGGGACAAAGAAAATCAAGTGAAATGTGGTGGAAAAGAAGGACATCTTTGGGGCTCAACATACCCCCACTGCAAGGCTTTTGCATGTCCTCATGCAACTATTCCATGTACTCTGAGACCTCTGCTAGGAAATCTAAGCCTCTTCTTTTGCTTTGCCTGACAGTCAATGGCCTTCTGGGCTTCCTTATAACTAACTTGAATCTCAAATTTGTAAGTGCCCTGCTTAACTTTTTGTTTTTCTTCTTCAATCTTTCACTGGCCTTGTGCAACTTTTTCATTTGTAGAGACGGAGTTGTATTCATATCACCTTTTAGCTTAACCTGCTCCCTTAAAATTTCATTCTCATTCTTGATATGCCTATTGAGTACTTCTAACTCATATTTATCTCTTCTTAGCATATCAATTGTATATTTTGGTGGACTAGGAGTTCTGTCTCTACTTTCTGAAGCTCTCTTCTCTAGTGTCTCAACATAATTGTAAATTTCTTGTTGTGCTGGGTCTATTTTAGGAGCTCCTTCATCAAAATCCTCCTCATACTGATACTCAAGTGATCTAGCAATAGGTGTTTCTTCATCCTCAATGTTTATGATTCCAGTTTGTCTAACCTCTGTTTTCTTTAGTATACCTCTAAGCCAGTGGCTCCGTCTCAGTTGAGATGGCCCTTCTCCTCTGTCTTTGGCATATTTTCTTATTATTATTTCCTTCTTAAGCTGCTTTTTAATTTGAGCCAAATTCTCAGAAATCATCTCTTCACTATCCTCTTGTATTGATTTACCAGTTTTAGTTTCAACAGCCTTGGGAATTTCCTTTCTCTTGCTTCTTCTTAAAGAGTTGTTTTTGCTCCACAGATGCTTCCTCTGTTTTACAGACTGGAATGGCTAAGAATTGGTTGTGGAACTCTGCTTACAGTGAAAATTGCTGTTAAAGAGATGTTTTTACTCCACAGATGTTTCCTCTATTTTACAGACCGAAATGGCTAAGAATTGGCTGCAGAAAGAAATGATATGGAGTAGTTATGAAATGAGTATAATGTGGCGAGGGTGGTTCACACGGATTAATGATTTGAGAGTTATCACAGAAGAAAAGACCGCAGATATATTGTGAGAAATTCAAAATCATCATTAAATACTTTGGCCTAGTGACGTGACTGATTAAATCACTTCAGTACTTAACCGTTAAGTTTTAAATGATGATCGGATATGGCAAGATGGAAGGGATTTTGTCCAAAGTTTTTATGATATGGTTGATAGGCATGATTAACACGACTAATTAAAATAACCTTTTTGAATCATACATGACTTAACTATGCTAAACTTTCATGATCTGTCACCATAATAATTTCATAACTTTTACCTTTGCCTTTCCTTTGATTTTTTTTCTTTTGGTTTTGATATGCCTTGTCCTCCTTTGGAAAATCATTGATCTTCAGTCCTCATAACTCCTTTGATTTTGCTTGTTGTCTTGGATATGCAGGATCAATTTGCTGCTCAATCAAGTGATTACTTGATAGTGCCTTCAGGATCTCTGGCTGCAGAATGTCTGAATGGCTGCAGAATGTCTGACTGATTGCAGAATGTACCTGTAGAAGTCTTAAAACATGGAATGGAAAGGTTTGAAGCATGAATGGAATGTTTGTGTGAAATGAGTTAAAAATGGATAATGAAGTATGGTGTAATGGAGTATGAGTGAAGTGAATAATGGAATGAAATGAATCACAATTATGAAGTGGAGTGAAGTATGGAAAATGACTTGCAACTTATGATCTGTATTATTCAATTGCAGAAAGAAATCAATCTTAAAACTTTGAGATGGAAATGAGGTGGACCATGGAATGAAATGGATGAAGTATGGATGAATGAAATGAAATGGAGTATGGATGAATGGAGTGAAATGGATCGTAAGTGGAATGTGAATCACTTATGATTTTATGATAGCTGCTTGCAGAAAAAGAACAAACTTGAAAAGCTAAAGTGTCAGAAAGATTCTGATTTTCACTCTATATTTTCTGTATAAACATGCTAATCAGTGATTAGTTTTCGTGTTTATACTTTTTCTTTTTTATTTTTTTTTTCTTTTTTTTTATGCTTTTGAATTCATAAAATTCAACTAAGTTGATGAAGAAGAAAAATTCTTCTTCATTAACTTCACATCACTGTTTTCCTAAAATCTCTTCATAAATTCTTCTCTTGAAAGTGGCTTGTGATTCAACTTCAATCTATGACCATTTACAAGAAACGTGACCTTCTCTTCATCTATTGTTCTGATTTTTATTGCTCCATTATCAAAAATTCTTATAATTTCATAAGGCCCAAGCCAATGTGTTTGGAATTTACCTTGAAAATCCTTGAACTTTGAATCAAACAAGAGAGCCCAGTCACCTTCTTTGAACTTCCTTTCCTTGATGTACTTGTCATGCCATCTAGTCCTTTTCTGTTGGACTATACTTTTTTTCTGAACTGCATCTTGTTTGATCTCATCCAATTCATTAATCTGCTCCAATCTGTGCTTTTGTGCCTCTGTTAGATCAAGTCCTAGTTGAACTGCCATTTTGAAAGTTTGAATCTGGAACTCTATGGGAAACAAAACTTGCGTTCCATAAACAAGTTCATAAGGAGTATGGCCTGTTGTGCTCCTCCATGTAGTTCTATAGGCCCACAAGGCTTCAGGAAGCCTATCTTCCCAATCTCTTCTCTCCATCATTTTTTCCACTAGCTTTGATGTAAATTGAGCTCATTCATCTGTAACAATTTCCCTTGGGACACCAAAACGAGTAAAAATATCCTCAAAAAGAAAATTAACTACAGATGCTTCAGTAGAATAAAGTAATGGCTTGGCCTCTACCCATTTGGTAACATAATCAGTGCAAACTAATATATATTTATTTTGTCTTGATGGAGGACTAATAGGTCCTACAAAATCTAAAGCCCATTTTTCAAAAGGTTCAATATGTACCTGAGGCTGCAATGGCATTTCACCTGAAGGAGAAGGTTTCCCTACCCTTTGGCAACTGTCACACCTTCTGACATACTCTTTAGCATATTTAAAAAGGGATGGCCAATAATATCCTAAATGAAGGATCTTATAAGTTTTTCTTTTATCAGCAAAGTGTCCACCACAAGGTTCCTCATGACATGCCTTGAGGATCTCAGGCATCTCATCTTCCTGAACACATCTCCTAATGATAAAATCTGGACATGTTTTGTATAACTCATTAGCAATCCATGAATATTTTGCACTATCATAAATGATCTTTCTTTTGTCTCTTGCATTCATTATTGAAGGAAATTTTCCTGAAACTAAATAATTAGCAATGTCAGCAAACCAAGGAGTTTGAGTAAAAATTGCAAAAAGATATTCATCAGGGAATTGATCTTCAACTGGAGTATTGTCTTTGATGTTTTGGAGTCTAGATAGGAAATCAGCTACTGTGTTTTGTTTTCCAAGCCTATCTAGAATGGTAATGTTGAATTCTTGTAAAATCAATAACCATCTTATGACTCTGCCATTAGTAATTGATTTTTTCATTAGATATCTAATTGCAGAGTGATCTGTGTGAACAAAAGTTTCATAGCCGGTTATATAGTGTTTGAATTTGTTTATGGCATGAACAAAAGCTAAAATCTCTTTTTCAGTTATAGTATAGTTTAACTCTGAAGGAGTCAAATTTTTACTGGTATAGTAGATGGCATAAGGAATCAAGTCTTTTTGTCCCAATACTTCTCCTAGAGCTGTATCTGAGGCATTTGTTGAAATA